>JANAVB010024400.1:32259942-32704942 GCA_029216955.1 Iris pallida | reverse complement strand
ACGCTTAACCTAAAATTGACCGAAACCAAACCAAAGTTGACCAGTTGACTGAAAGTCAACAGTTGGTCAACATTTGACTAGTTTGACCTAGGGTTGACTCAGTGTTGACCAGAGTTGACCAGAGTTGACTTTTTGACCAAAAGTCAACTGTAAGTCAACCCTTGACCTAGAGTGACCTAGTTTGACTTGGTTTGACTTTCTGTGACCTTGTTTGACCTTGGTTGTCCTAGTGTGACCTAGTTTAGCTTAGTGTGACTTAGTTTTACCTAGTTTTGACTTAGACTTACATATCATGACTAGAATAGCTTTCCTTTCATTATTAAATCCTGTTTGGACTCATGGTATCTCATCTTTAGGTCTGTGATTACTCTGAGCACCTGTTCACCTTATTAGCTCAGGACCACAGGCGAGTACATTCACTGATAGTTTTTATTGTCTTGGTATCTTCTATATCCGATTCAGTTGTAGTGTCTTGCTCGATTTCCATTCACGATCGTTCACGGACTAGTATATGTTGGATCATGACATGGGATGTTGTTCCTAGATTTTCTCGGTATATTGGTACATTTTGTGTCTTATTCCCTGTATTAGTATAGACACCAATTCCTAAGGGGACATGCTACCCTCTTATGGAATCCCGTGTCATGACGTGTTATGTCCAGATCCATTATACTATTCGAGGATGGAGGAATTATTAGGGGTTATGTGATCAAAGCCCCTTGTCACTATTATGATTGCGCCACTCTCATCTCACATAGGGTGTAGCAAATTCCTCTGTGTGTTTGTTATCTAGGTTCGCCGGCATGACCCTCTCCAGAGATTTTCGTGTGATTGTCGGACCAAGTGGATAGCATATCTTATAAAATACCCAAAGCCGATCACATAACGCTCTAATAATTTAAGTCATATTTTATATTTATTTATTTATCGTAGGAGGCTAAGTTCTGTTCGGGAGAAGGGTTACAACCCCGATCCTTGTTTGGTTTTAGGGTTGTAACTCGGTTTCCGAATAGTTTCCAAGTCATCCTATATATTGTCGTCCTATTCAGTACTCACATCTGGTTATATATTTCCTGTAGATTTTGTCCTTTATTTCATATATTCTACATGATCTTATGCTATACTTTGATTGGAGGCTAGGTTCTGTTCGGGAGAAGGATTACAATCCCGGTCCTTGTTTGGTTTACGGGTTGTAGCTCGGCTTTCGAATGGCTCCCAAGTTTTCCCATATTTTTGTCTTGTATTTCATTATATTGTCTCTTATAGAATTTGTCAATTCATATGAAACTGCTGTTAGTGTTTGTACTTGTTCATTTTCCTGACAGGATACCGTTGACATATTACAGATGTTTCTGAGGCAGGCTGCTCGACCAACTATGGGGTCGAGACAGATGGAAACTTAGGCCAGGACTGTGGCCTGATAATTGAGCCACTAGACTTTATACTCCCATAGTAGTTAGCTTAGTTAGGCTCTCCTGGACTGGGATCCAGCTTTTGTTTTAGACTGTAGTAGCTTATATTTATATTTGGTGACTCTGTAATGTTGTTTGTTTCTCTCTAGCTGTGTTGGATGTTGAACGCATTTTCCGTTTCCACATATATCATATTTCTATTTCGTGCTATCTATCCTAGTTTGTTCTTGTGATTGAGACTGTATTACTATGTTACCTCCCTTCGGAGTGTATATACTGTACAGTTACCTTTATACTGTTTAGTGTAGTTTTTGTAGACGATCTATACATCGTTCTACCGTCGATTCTGCGACATAGGCTGGACGTACCCACGTGCTCGTGCCCCTAATCAGGGTGCTCCCTAACTCACGTGCAGCTGGCTCAACACGCAGACCTCGGTACTATAGGCACTCAGACCATGCCAAGCGTACGGTCACGCCTGCAGCTAGGGTGCCAGCGACCAACTCTCATATTTCTTATTTATTTAAGGAGTAATTATCAATCCCCCAGCCTTATGAAACCTTTGCCCCCTCTTGGGCGCAATCCCATACTTCGTTCAATGGAGCGTCATCCCTGACTTTGTAGTATTGGCGAGCCCCAGAAAACATCACTGCTGACATGGAATCGGCTGTCAGAGCCACGAACTTTCTTCTTGCTGTTGACTGTCGCGATGCCTCATCAGTATGGTACGAGAAGACGAGTCGATGCAATGTCGTTGACGATGAACCCTGTCGAGCCTACTTCGTGTGCCACTTCGGGTGCAGTACGACATCATCTGCAGCTACGCATTTGACGCTACACCTCCTTGTCTGGTCGAACATCCTCACATGCACCGGCTACACGCTCGTCTGTGCCACACCGAGATCGGGCGTCGACAACCCACCATCGACAGCCATACCCCCGGTCACGTCGAGGCCAGACCTCGGTCCTCCTCTTGCGCATGTGTGGCCTACAACAGTGTCATCTCTCATCATCGATGCTTGGCGTTTCCTCGAAGCAGACGCAACCACCTACACCGTTCCTTCGCCATGTTACCATCGACTAGAGATGGCCATGCCAAAGCTGTGTGAAGCCATAGGCTCGGTCTTTTTCTCGTTCCATTACCCGTAGCAGTATCAGTATCCAATAGTCCTTTACAAATGGAATAGGTAATTACTGTTGGCCCTCCCTCTTGAATTCCCATACTGATTACACCTATATGTAAGCATGTATATGTTATGCATAAATGTTGAACAAATAATATAAGCATGATTAATAATTTGTCAATAAGGGCACATTATATATATCTATATATGAATAGGGGCACAATATGTATATATATGTAATATACATACAAAAGTTATATAGCTATAGATAATATTATTTGTAAGTGTATTATGAGTAACATTTCTATAAAAGATTAATTTAAAATTATTTTTTAGAGAGTTATATAAATATTTGTTCATATAATTGTTTTATTTATATTACCTATAAGTGTAAGACTTTAGATTTATATATACACAATTATATGTAATGTTTAAGTTCAAATTATAAGCCTATTCATATCTGAATTGTTTATTGTTATTATATACGTATGACTTAGGAATTAATACCTACCCTTTTGTATGAAATATATGTACCTGAAATATTTTGTGTGTGTGTGTGTGTGTGTGTGTGTGTGTGTGTGTGTGTGTGTGTGTGTGTGTGTGTGTGTGTGTGTATATATATATATATATATATATATAAATATATAAATATATATATATATATATATATATATATATATATATATATATATATATATATATATATATATATATATATATATATATATGCATTATGAATATAAGCATGTTGATATTATACGTATGGTGGGTTAAGATTTTCAAAATACAATTACTTGTATATGTGACTAATCGAAATTGTACTTACATAAGTTAGGTACCTACATATGTTTAGGTAATTTCATATAGGTTATATTATAAGAAGAACTAAATATTTTGGTATAAATATAGATTTTATTTGTAATTTTGCAAAAGTATTGATTTATTAAAGACATGTAAGTATTATACAAAGGAAATGACTTTCTTAAGAAAAACCCAATATTGACTTTCCTTTGATTAATAATCATGTATAATGACTCGTGGTGGTTTGTTGGACTCTGGTCGATTTTTTCTGGGGTTCGTAGCAGCATTAGTTGTACCTATGCTTGGATGTGCTTTCGTTACCTGCAGTCTCAACACAGTTTGGACAACTCCAGACAAGTATACCATGCCTTTTGATTTACATTATTTACATGGTAGTACCTTTTTATTTGTCGTTCACTCAGGATATACCGATACATGCTTCACATACTCTTTATCTGTCCTACATGATTTCACTGCTCCCTGTTCAGTTATTACATGATTTTACCTGCTTACACACTAGATATGATACATGATTTCGTATTACATAGCATATAGGCGTCGCGTATATGATCATTGCTATTACTTATGGATGGATTTACCTGTATACATGATAGACTGGTGTTATCGATAGAGTCAGACTAGACGTGTCATGCCTGCGATACGGACAGTAGCATTGGATGGGAAGGACAGTTACTAGAGGTGAGGGCTACTATGCATATATTACTATGTACTTATTATTATACATTCATATCGAGAGATTTTGTAATCGGAGTTACGTGCCTCTCATATTTATCGTGTGACTCTGTTAACAGAGCTACGACTATATTTATCGTGTGACTCTATTATCGGAGCTACGACTCTGTATCCAAGGATACTCTATATTCGAGCTATGAATTTTATATTTGGAAAGCCCTCATGTCGAAAGTTGTCCTCATTTGCATATCACACTAACTAGATGGTTTGCCTAGTAGTAGTGTTACTTGATCATCTATGTACTACTTTGATCACATGTACATGGATCACTCGTTACTACCCTCATATGATATTTATTGTACTTTATATCGATATATATATTATGTATCATGCTACGTCCTACTGAGGACCTGGTTTCCTTCTAGGTTGACGGAGCAGGTTTTGTAAAGCTCCTTGCTGGATTGTTACCGGTACTCATTTCATTTAAGGTATTCACTCTTTCGAAATTATATGTTTCTTTTTCTGCTATCTGTACCTGCTTAGTAGTCTAGTATTTATAGACTCTTTTCTCTCGAGTCTACTCGGACAAGTATGATTATTGGGCTGCAGACTAGTATTCATATTTCCTTTTTCTTATGCTTCTGTTACATGGATTAAGATATAAATTTGATATAGTGATAGTTACACCTTATAAAGAGCTTATACATATTCGAGTCGGACTAGAGTCTGGTTGAATACATAGCTAGCCCGTGCTACGTGGCTTGGTCCCACGTATTCTGAGACTGGGGCGTGACATTATTTTTGTGGTGGCCCATGCAGGTCGAGATAGATCGTTCGGCTACGTCACTGTATCGAACGAGCCTACACTAGGATAAGTATATTAGGATCTCAATCTACTGCTACTTTTGGAAATTCTCTTGACTTCTATAGCCTTTGAATTCCGTATTTGTGTTCAAATTATAGCTTCCTTGAATTCTCATTTATGAACTATCGTCCTTTCCTACCTCGGAAGGGCGAACTTTTGTGATTGATCAACCATTTTGCTTATATATTATTATAGATTGTGGTTAAGGCAGATATAACTGTAGGTGATTATTTAAGACATATAGGGGTTGGATAGATGTCTCTGCTAAATGGGTCGATAGAATGTGAATGACACTTCTATCGAGATTTAGCTTTTATAGAAAAATCCTTTTATTGAAGAAGAGACCCCTTGACTAGAACATATAGAATTAAATTAAAGGTTTTACATATTTGTTTGGTAGAAAAGATAAAATTTTCAATGATGATCGAGGTAACTAAAAATATAACTAAAAATTGCATAAATTGACTTAGGACTAGACAAAGATCAGAATAGTGCTGTCTCTACAATAGAATTACCAAATGATATGACTTGGGGAAAGATTAATTCCATAAGTCGTGAATTATTGATTTGACTTCAGCCTATAGATTATCTAAAAAGTTTTACTTGAAGGACATAGTGACCTATGCTTTGCAATACTAGGTGATTAGCTAAGGTGGGTAGTCCTTTATAGACACACCACCAAGATAGGATGTAGAATAAAGTACGGTACCAGGCTTACCCCTAACAATAGACATAAAGATCATTAGACTAAACTATGCTTCCAATGTCTAAGCTAGACCGAGTTTGAAGAATATGAAGATTCCCTGATCATAAAAGTTGACGTAAGTGAGAATACAACTTGAAGGAAGACACAGTTGGATCCTAGATTAAAGGATGCCAACCTGGTGGACGATAGCAAATAGAATCCAAGGACCCCGTCAGGATACAAATTGATGAAGCATGATGATCATGACTAGATATAAACCCTTAGAGTTATATAGAACTAAAATTTAAGGAATTTTCACGTAGAGGATATAGAAATCAGGAATATGATAGAATGGAAAATAAATTTTCTTGGGTAGTGAGGAACTGTCCTACGAATATTGGATATCAGAGAGAAATATGATCTAGGAATAGGTAAGTCTGAATAGACTAGTCAACCATCTCTATATTGGTTTAGTCAAATCTTGAATGACCTGTTAGAAACCAGGACTAAAAGATTGACCAATAGATTAAACTATGATAAGGTATCAGAAATAAGTATGCACGGTTAGGCGTGCTTGTAAGGAATGAGTAGTTTTCTTATGGTTAGAAAGGGTAGAACATTGGTTACATTACTAAGATATTGATCTAAGGCCTATAAGAGTATGGTATAGAATCTGAAGGATTGATTGAGCAAAGAATTGAATATACTTTTCTATCTTCGATGTATAGTTATAGCGAAGGTTCTTGAAATAGAGTTAGAAGAGTCATACCTCAAGAGACATATTAGTAAATCCTTCGCCGATGCAAGTTAATGGGAATCCTTGAGGCATTATAACTAGAGAAATTGTGTTTGGTTTAGGAGTGTGTAGTGAATATATAAAGAAGAAAGAATTATAGGAGCATTACTAGGTATAGGTTGAGGTTGCAGGAAAAGTTGTAAAGAAATTAAAAACTAGAGGCGAGAAATATGACCATGATTATCTATGGTGACATGACGAGGATTACAGAGATAACTATAACTTAAGCAAAACCAAGAAGTTGAGATTCAAATAAGGAGTAAGGAGGTTATAGATGATACAACTTTCAAAGCAAGGATAGAAAGATAGTTATAAAGCTAGTATCGTAGAATGTAGAGAGACATATGATCAAGATTAAGTCATTCAGAAAACAAGGACAAGAAATAAAACGACATGAGATGAGAAGAAAACAAGAATTTCAAGATAGAAAGGTAGAGTATCCAGAAATAGATTGATGAATAGAAACTAGAGTTGAGTAGTACATAGTGGATAATAAAATACTAAAGATGAAGATGTTCCATAGATGGAGAAAAACTGAAGAATTAAATACTGTATTAAAATTTGAAAATTTAGAATATTTGAAGACATTGACAGATTATATTATGAGCAACTTGATATTATAGTAGAAGTTACAATTGAGAAGATTAGGCCAATGAGTGTGCTACCTTCAAATACTATTAGTTATATTCTGGATTAAGATTAGGCTAGCCTTGTTTAAGGAATCTTGTGTTATCCTAGATACCTGATAGATAGGCTAGACCATAGTATGAATTGGTGTGCAATTTCTTTAACTTGTTTGATTATTAGATCATTCTAAGTGACCTATAGTTGTACCTTTAGACTGTATCACTGTCTCTTTATTCCTTGATCACCTATCACAACTTCGTGATCATTCCAACTATGAGATCGATAATATCTTATAATCGTGGTCTAATTTCAAATCATATCCTAGATTTGTATACCTCTTTGTGCCTAATAATCGTATTATCGTAGTCAACGTTTTTCCAAATTTCATGACCAAGTGCCTACTTGATCGTGCCTTATTCTCGTGGAAATTACTCCATGAACTTATCATAGTATTCTTTACTACTTCTTCTTTGTTCACGATTCTCTTAAAACTTGTCTCTTTATTATGCAATCATAAACCACTCTATGCTACCTCGCTCTAGTTACATCCGACTAAGCCAAATTCTTCTAAACCTGCTGACACCATGACCCTTGTAGAAGTAGCACTGAATTGATAGTAATTCTGTTACAGAGTTATAGACCGATAGTACTGTGAAAGTACCTAGGTTTCCTTAGATTATTGCAGTTTGTAATGCCTACATTCTCGTATTCTTCTTAGAAATATGCTAACCCAAAAAAAAAACCTTACTTGTAGAATCATGACCAAAGTTGGATGTTGCATTTATTGTTGAGAGTTTAGTATACCCTAGCACTTAGATACTTGTGCATCAACGACTCACATGAACCATGTACGACTAGTCATACATGACTCCTTTGAGATACTAAACTTTTATCCTTTTATAATACGCCTTGGTGTAATTTCGAGGATAAAATTTTCTAAGGTAGGTAAGATGTAAGCCTCCTGGATTTTAGGGATTGTTTTGAGATTTTTTTATGAACTATTTTTAATAAATATTTTATCATAACTAGTTTTGATCATTAAATGTACCTTTTTGTGACTTTGATTTTTTGGAAGCGCCAGGAATGTCAATCTCTCGAAACTTGCTTCATGAGTTTTATAGTAGACAAGGTTATCTTCATTTTGATATTTTATGCCCCACTTAAGCTTGTTCTCTTACATTCTATTTACATCGCACAACTTTATGGTCAATTTATGTCATTTGACCATCAACCGTAAAACTTGTCCTAACTTCCAATTTAATTTTGGGGCCCAATATTGATCCAACATAATTGACCCAAAGTATGATTTTGACCTATTTAGAGCCTACTACACACATGTCACTCGTGTGCCATCTAATTGAGCTAATTGAGCTCATGTATGCTAGTATTTCATCAATGATCATAGTTGATCTAAACGGTAGTCATGATCGCACCAAGCCCAAATCAAACCCAAACACACCAAAAATGGATTCTACCCTCATCAAATCTTAGTTTACTATTTGTGACAAGCCCCAAACTACTAGGGACCTAAATGTGAAATAGTTGCTAGGTGTACCCTTCCTATTGGAGCAAACCAAATAAAGAAAAGCACTTTTAGTCATATTCGACCGTAGCGAGTAGGTGTTGAGAGGATAGACGATTCGACATGTCCGTGTTGCATGGAACCATCAATCCCCGAACAAGTCTGCTTGGGAGCACAAGGACTCTATTCGGGAGCGTTTTCCACCCTTATTCGAGGATCGAGGTACGAATTTACGTACTAATTTTTAATATTCTTCATAACTTAGTTTCTCGATGTTCCTAATTGTGCCATTATTTTTAAATTTTGGGAACGGAATTTTCTAAGGGGGAGAGGATGTGAGCCCCCTATTCTTAAATATATTATTATATATAAATTTTATAAACCATTTATTTGATGAAAATTTAAATTCTTGCAATTTATTTTACTTATGGTTAAAAATATAGTTAGTTATAATAATCCTAATATCAAACTGGTTACTTTAAAAAAAATAGAATAAAATATATGTTGTTTTATTAACATGTTTAATCATTTGGTAGTTATCAAAAATATATTTAATTGCTATCTTGAAAATAGAAATTAGATATCCCCATATAATTTTTTCTATGGTCTTAGTGTATAAACTTTTACATTTTTTTGTTTTTCTTTTAATTTTTCTCCTTCCGTATAACCCAACACCCAGCCATTTCTATTCGTCCCTGGCCCAAACATGTGAGCCCAACTCCTCTCTAATGCAGATCTGGGTCAGGCAGGGTAAGCCAGAACTCGAACCCACTTAGATCCGACCTGATGACTTAAAACCAACAGACAATACTATGTAGGTTTTTTCTATGGGCACCACCAAAAATTCTTGGGGGCAGCCCTTACTTGGGGGCAGCCCATGAATGTGGAAAAATTGCTAGGGGCACCCAAAAATTGTTAGGGGCAGCCCAACCCCCCCAAACCAAAAAAATTACTCTTATTTCCATTCTTGACTCTCTCTCCTCAAGAAGAAAAGAAAGAAAGCTCTCTCCCTCTCCTAAACCCTAATTTCTTCTTCTCCATCACAATTTGATTCTCAATCCCTCCACGAAGATTCTCGAAGAGATGACACGCAAGTCAAAGCAACCAGAATCTAGGTACGTTTTTCCCTAATTTCTTCGAATTTTTTACATTATATTCGAAACCCTAGAATTTGTTTAATTCTTGAAAAAGTTTTGGTAAAATAGGTTTATAATCTCTTGCACGTTCTCCTCCCTAATTTTCGAACATAAGAAACACGAAATTTATGTTGGAACCCTAACCCTAGAATACGACAAAGTAGGATGTCGTTGTGGGAGTTCGGGTTCACGACAGTTGGACTGCCAGGCATGTTGCAGTCCTAATAAAAATTAGGACTGCCACAACCCTGGCAGTCCTCTTGTGAAAGAGGACTGTCAGGACTGTGGTAGTCCTAAGAGTTCGGGTTTACGACAGTTGGACTGTCAGGCATGTGGCAGTCCTCCCGAACTCTTAGGACTGCCACAACCCTGGCAGTCCTCTTGTGAAAGAGGACTGCCAGGACTGTGGCAGTCCTAATTTTTATTAGGACTGCCACATGCCTGGCAGTCCTAATGTTATGACATATGGGAGTTGGGTAAGTGCATGTTGTTTCTATTACTTAATAAGTGTATATTGTCATGCAGTCCACCGGCTGCTAACAAAAGAATACGGCCCTGTTTTCCATAAATAAATTCACTTTATTTATTTTATATCTGAGAAAATTACAACTGTAGGAATCTAATCTAGAAGATGATTACTTTATCCCTTGGAAGATACGATGAAGAAAACTTGAACTTTGAAGAACTTGGACAGCAACTGGGCAATCTCTTTGTTCTCTCTGAAATTGACTGTAGTGGCTGATGAAGATGAAGAAACTCTCTTTTATAGAGTTCTGGATAACTGTTCTGAAGCATACGCTCAGTCAGTTACTTGATGTGTGCATAGCTGCAGGGACGTATGGCAAATTCTGATGGAGACACGTTGGAGTGCGGTTAAAAGTAGTGGAATATATCTAGGAGAGATTGGTGGCATGGATGCCACATTGCATAACTTCTGGATAAGTGGGTAACTGAGTACAGGTCACGTGAGAACGTGTGTTGACTGTATGTTGAAAGTCATCCTGGATGCCTTAGCTGTGATACGCTGTCTTTGTTGAAGAAGAGTCATACGCTAGCTTTTGAAGGCACATGTCTTGCAAGCACTGACTTGGACAGCATAGAGCCATATAAGGCTGATACGCTTATATTATTGATAAAGAGTCGTATGAGGTCCATACGCTCACTTGGTTGGCAAGGAGTCGTATGAGGTCCATACGCTCACTTGGCTGACAAGGAGTCGTATGAGGTCCATACGCTCACTTGGATGGCAAGGAGTCGTATGAAGTCCATACGCTCACTTGGCTGGCTAGGAGTCGTATGAAGTCCATATGCTCACTTGGATGGCAAGGAGTCGTATGAAGTCCATACGCTCACTTGGTTGACAAGGAGTCGTATGAGGTCCATAGAATCACTTGGTTGAGCAATGAGGGAGTAGACACGTGGCTGTCCTCAATCTTCTCAAATACGTTATATCTTCAAATACTGACAAATATCTCTCGAGCGTCGTGCTGCAGATATGATGCCTGACAGACTGTCAGAAATAACAGTAATGATGGCTGTGCATTTATGATGGCTGCTGAGCTGTCCTCGTAAGAGACAAAATTATTTCTCGAAAACCTATACGACGGCTAATCTTCATAGGACAGCTGTCTTTGCACGAAAGACGAAGTGTCAGATTCATCCTTCATTAAATACATGCTGTGCTGTCATCTCAGAAAATAATAAAATATTTACTGAGCGTACGGCCTTTAGATGAGCGTATGGCCTTGGCTAAGCGTATGGCCTTGAGCGTATGACTTTGGCTGAGCGTATGGCCTTGAGCGTATGACTTTGGCTGAGCGTATGGCCTTGAGCGTGGCCTTGAGCGTATGACTTTGGCTGAGCGTATGGCCTTGAGCGTATGACTTTGGCTGAGCGTATGGCCTTGAGCGTATGACTTTGGCTGAGTCTTATGTCAGCGTGTCATAATTTTCACACCCTACAAGACCCCCTTCAAAGTTTTCGAACTTTATGAATTTCAAAAGTTCGAAATGACTTTGAACTTAAAGTGGGAATAAGTCCTGACACGCTGGCATGCATTTTTTATCTTCCTCAATATTAGTGCCAATCTTTAGGGATTCTGTTTAAAGGATATCCGCCGTTTGAACTTCTTCTTTTTCTTCTATAAATAGGTCTTCCAAGACCTAATTTATTTCTTTACTTTTGCATTCATCTTCGAGAGAGAAAAAGAAACTCAAGACTCAACTTCTTCTTCTTCGACTCAAGCTTTATCAATGGCGCCCAAGGTTGATGCTGCTGCGAAGGGAAAGGGGAAGGCTCCTGCGGAGTCATCTCAGCCCGCCGTCGCCGCTGCTAAGAAGACTTCCAATGAGCGCGTTCGTCGAAGCGAACGCCCATTGAAGCCTCTCTATGGTGAGGATGATGATGATGAACCGTAACTATCCCCTATTTAGGGCTCTGGTTAGAACCAAATCATAAAACGTATCCCCTTTTTAGGGTCAAATACGTCAGAAAATACGCTTCCCTCTTTAGGGTTTAGCCGTATTCCATGTTTTTCGTTTATACGAAAAATATGTTTGGAGAGTATTCTGTATGATATGCGTATTTTTGATAGAAATGTCAAAATACGCTGTCTTGAAAGAATATGCTATGGCGAGTTGTCTCACTGAGATACGCTAACTCCTGTGTTAGCGTATGTTTTTGATGATCATCTTGTCAACCATACACTGATACGCTCAAACTGAATATAAACTGAAAAAATTATTCACTTAAGATAGACTGAGCATAAAAAGTGATCTCTAAATCTGTCATACGCTTAGGATAAACTGAGCATATGCTGAACTTTTGAGTCTGCCATACGCTTATGGAAAACTGAGCGTATGCTGAACTTTGAGTCTGCCATACGCTTAAGGAAAACTGAGCGTATGCTGAACCTTGAGTCTGCCATACGCTTAAGGAAAACTGAGCGTATGCTGAACCTTGAGTCTGCCATACGCTTAAGGAAAACTGAGCGTATGCTGAACCTTGAGTCTGTCATACGCTTAGTAAAAACTGAGCGTATGTTAAACTTTGCCATCTTTTTGTGTTGAAGATTTCTAGCTTCTTATTCTTCTTTTGCAGTGGATATTCTAGCTCAGGAGGCAGAATTTGAAGGATGTGTAGGAAATAATTATAACAGTGACCTATCACATGTTCGTTTTCCCCAATTCGATGGACCTTCTACAAGAATAGCTCTTTTGACCAATCAAGAAAATGACACTTTGCTGAACCTGATGAGTGGACTGCCTTTACAAAGTGTGGATGGTGTTACCCATTCGAAGCCAGCATTTCTTTTCGGAGATGCTATTGACATGAATTCTCAGCCTGCTCTGGACAAAGTATCATACTGTTACTATAGGAATGGTGATGTAAATCAGCCAATGTATTTGACTAGTTTATCAAAAAGCATCAACATAGCTCGTTTATTTCATGCGAGTTGTCAAAGACAGATGAAGTGGGATATCACTCCATCCCGACAAGCAAAGGCTGGGTGGATAGGATATCGTCAAGGAAGATTCCGCAGTGGTACTGAACTACATGTCACATCGTTGCGAGGACTGCTTCCTGCCACCATCCCTCCAGAGGACTCGGCACTGCTGAAGCCAGTCAGAGTACCAATCTTTGCAAACGAATTTGCTCAACTGGAAAATGCCATCTACCCAAAACAGTCCATGAGGCTGACTGGTCTGGTAAATCCAGAGAATACCAGATGGACTGCTCTTGTGAAATAGATTCTGAAGAATTTTGGTGAACAGTTACAAGTGATAGGCCTATATGATGCCATTAAGTGCACTGCTTATGGTTTTAGGCCAAACCCGAATTTGTTCTTGGCATTAGCGGAGAGGTATAACTACCGTACCGGCACCTTCATGACCCCAAGAGGCGAGATGGGATTCGCCCTTCATAAAATGGCATATATTTCTCAACTGCCAACAGCAGATCTACCATATGAAGAGTATATCCCTTTCGTTGATGAAATGAATAAGATCTCCGAAGCCAACCCACTGGTTCTTCATATCATTGAAGAATTGATGTGCCATTATAGTATTTACAAGGCTTTTTATAAAGGACAAGGTGGAGAAGGAGATTCCAACTGTTATTCTTCCAAATGGATGGCCTATTTATTTCAAGGCCGTACTGATGAAGTTCAGAAGAAGAAAAAGACTGAGCAATATGTCGGTGAATTTAAACCTCTGAATCAAGCTGAGATCGACAGGCTCATCCGGGACACCACTCATGACGACATCGTCATTAAGGAAGACGAAGGCACTTATAAAGCCGGTGATAGGTTTGAGACCTATATTAAGCAGGGTGGCCGAGAATTATCTGCTGAGGGTCATCTGGACGGATTTATCTCTCTCTGGCTGAGAAAATTCGTAGTTCCTGGCACCTGTTCGGCAGACAGGATGCACAGAGGAGTTATCTTCGCAACAGTCCGTCTGGTTTTTGGGTATAAGATGGATTTACTGACAGCGATGACATGCCGTCTGAATGCTGGATTAAGAGCATATACAGACAGAATGTTCGAATTAGCAAGAAAGAGCCTTACATCCTTTCCTCGGGTAGAAATACCCTTTACATATTTATTTGGGTGGCTGCTTCTGCATTTTGAATCTCTCCTGGATGCTGGGATGGCTAGACCAGATGACACCTTTCTGGAAAGATACAGACACACACCAAAGTGGAAATATGACACTTTGACAGATTGCAGAACTATATTAAACAGGGGAGAACTATGGAGCTTCACTTGCGTTCCTCCTCCTGTTGGTTATGAAACCATGCCTGGGAGGCTGATTGATGGCGTTGGTGGCAATGAATTGGATGAGATTCAACATGAATGGCTGAAGAGAATCAGGCCATCTCATTTAATCTGCCGCCGTGACAACATCACTTATCTGGAACCATATCTTCCGAGCAGGTTTGCTCAGCAATTTGGTTATGATCAATTGCATGTGGGCAATGCAACGACGTATTTTGCTTATCAAGGCGGGTTGATTGATGGTGCCAGATCCGATCACCTATCATAGAGGAGCTAGAATATTGGCGTCTTACGCCAAGTTCTATGTATCAGCTAATACTTTTGATGAAAAATTTAGCATCTTAGGTAGAAGCTTTATTCATATTGAGAAGAAATCAACGAAATCAGCCCTGCCTAGAGATTGTCATGATCAAGAAGATCCTCTGGCCACTGATGAAGTTGATGATGAAGTTTTAGAAACTTTCTTCTCTGATGACATTCATCAACCATTACATGTACCCATCGGGAGTGCTGAAGAGAGTATATCTACCGATAATACCCCGAAGAGGAAGCGGGGCAAAGGTACTGCTGGGCCTGCCCCAAAAAGAGTCACTCGAGCAGAGACTCGAAATCGTGGAGGAATTACCATTCCAGGGACTTCTTCTGCTTCCAATCGAGTCAGAGATGCTGATGAAGCAGGTAGTGATCCAAAAGACAATTATCCTACTGTTCCATTTACAAAAAGAATAGGAAGGAAAGTGATAGTTTCAAAAACTAAATCCGTAATTTGTCTCGATGCAGAGAGTCCCACCGATCGTGCTGTGCGATTGGCTTCAGAAAAACAAGCTGCCTTTGATTTTTCTGCAAAGACAGAACCTGTTGAAGAAGATATTCCTAAACCTGCTGAGTCATCCATGCCTTCTGATATAGGATCGATTTCGCCAATGGCCGATGATACGCAGGTAATCAGTCAACCTGCGGTAGAGGCCGAGCATCAGACTGAAACGACTAATGACTTACTGATTTTGGGAGAATCAGTAAAGGAAGCCACTTCTCTCGAACCAATTGCTGAAGCTTCAGAGAGCGAACAAGTTGACTATGAACCGTCGTCTCATTCTTTCGGAGATGAAGACATGGAGATAGATAATGAATCACCGTCTAAAATTCCAATTGATGTACTGAAGACCATTGGTCAACACTCAGGGTTGACACCAGAGCCGAAGAGGCATATAGATGTTCAAGTTCCAAGTACTTCTGGGGCGGGAAGCAGTGAAATGAATTCCGTGTCAGAAAGCACTTTGAACAGACTACGAGCCGGTCTGAATGATCCGAAGGAAACTGAATATGAACCAGCTCCAGGTAATATTTTATTCATCAAATTTTTGTCTTGTCTCTGCTTTATTGTCTTTTTGTTTTGATCATGCTTCTTTGATTCCAACAGCTGTAGGAACTGCACTGGCTATGAGTTCTACTCAAGCCCCACTTGTCCAAACTGATGTGGGTGAGGGGAGTTCACATTTGCCGAGTTCTCCAAAAGCACTCTCTTCGGCTCCCAGAATAGAGGCTCCTCCTGCTCCTTCCTCTACTATTGCAGCGACTCCCGGTTTTGACACAGGGATAGCAAAGATCATGGGGATGTCTTCAGATATTATTTATTCATATCTGGATACATTCTCGAGACGACTTATGAAGGATGAGACTATGCCCTTTTCGAGTCTTCGAGAGGCGACTAGTTTTCCACTTTCAGCTTTAAGACAGGCTGGTTATGAGACCCAATGTATCTTTTTTGAACATCTCCTGAATGATTTAGAAGCAAATATCCACCAATATTGGGAGATTAAAAAGGAGGATATTGAGTCTCTGACTGCAGCTGAGATTACTCAATTGGAGAATGAAGCTCAAGCTCAACACATTGCTCTGACAGAATTCCTCGCTCAGTCTTCTAAAGAGTTAATGGTGAAAGACGAAGAAATAATAAGTACTCGTCAGAATATGGAGCGCCTAGAGAAAGATGAAGCGTCAAAAGCTGAAGAGCTTAGAAGGTTGAGGGAAGAGCTAGCTCATATTCAGGAGCAAATTGTCTCCATGGAAAAGGAACAATTAGAGATTGCTACTGATCGTAAATCTGAAGCTGAACGCTGTAAACTTTTACAGCAAGAGCGAGAATTAATGCAAACCAATCAGATTGAAGAGACCAATCGCCGTAGCTCTATTATTGTGGAATATGACCAACGGATGATTGGAGCTGAAACAGCAGAGCGAACCAAGAAAGCTCATGAAGAAAAGATAAATAATGTAATCGTTCGTATTCAGGAGATAATTACTCCTCCTAAATAGATCTTTTACATTTATCATGTATTGAAGTTTTGGTACCCATTTGTAATCAATGTTTGATTAAAATGAATATTTTGGCTTGATTTCAATTCTGTGGATGATATTTTTGTAGAAAACATGTTCAGAGGTAAATAATACATGACATATTTCAATAAAATAGAATATACAAATAAACTTTGTAAATCTATCATGATACTAAACAAAAGATAATTTTAGTTTAATACTGATTAGAGAAAACAGAATTCAGATATAAAGATATCTTTTGGATTCTATTTTCCATGATCTTTGGACTCGGAAATCAAAAGACGAGATATCATTTTCATAGAATTGATACATACTGAAGTAGAAAATTCAGAGGTAATGTGGACATGATTTTCTATACAAGATCTTTATTAAATCTACTGGGGATCTAATAAGACAAAATATCAAATTCTCTGGGAAAATGATACATGGTAGAATATCAGTTTCCTCTGGGGATAACGATATCGAAATAACTTTTGTAGAGAAGAAGTAAGTAACTTTGATTTTATATTTGCTGGAGAATGATGAAAATATTACACATAATATTTCTTTAAGAATTTGCCATTGATAGGCATCATCGTGACTTTCCCATCCATAGAGGCAAGCTGGTATGCTCCGTTAGAGAAGACTTTGTTTACTACGAATGGGCCTTTCCATTTCGCGTCAAATTTGTCTTTGCTCATATATGTCATGGTCATAGGACGTCCGACAGTAAGGACTAGTTCTTCCTTCTGATATGCTCTGACTTTGACTTTTCGGTTAAAAGCTTTTGAGATTCGGGCCTGATACAGCTCGATATTTTGTTGAGCATACAATCGTTTTTCATCTAGAGCTTCCAATTCTTGAAGTCGAAGACGATCATTATTTTCTGTTGTAAGTTCATTGGAGATTGCAATTCTCAGAGAAGGAATCTGGATCTCAAGGGGAAGAACAGCTTCACACCCATATACCAAAGAAAAAGGCGTACATCCAGTCGCATTGCGAACTGTTGTGCGGTAGGCCCATAAACAATCACCAAGCTTCTCGCTCCAGTTGCGTTTGTTGGAAGAAACAAACTTTTTCAAGAGTTTGATGATCGTTTTATTGAAAGCTTCTGCCAATCCATTAGCTGCTGGATTATATGCTGTAGAAGCTAAATTATTGATCCGATGGTTGTCGCAGAATCGAGTAAATTTCTGACTGACGAACTGTGGTCCGTTATCATGGATAATACACCGAGGAACACCAAATCGATAGATGACATGATGTTTGACGAAGTTAATAACATTAGAAGTTTTGACTTCAGATAACGGGATTTTTTCAGCCCATTTGGAAAAGTAATCGGTTATTGCTAGCATAAACCGATGTCCTTTTGATGATGGTGGGTTGATAGGACCAATGACATCCATGCCCCAAGCTTCAAAGGGCCATGATGCCGCTGTTGGATGTAAGAATTCTGACGGTTGATGGATAAAGTCTGCATGAATTTGACAGGCCTTACATTTCCGAGCATATTGAATAGCGTCAGCCACCATCATGGGCCAATAATAATCCATACGTCGGATACGATCTTGAAGTTTAGGACCCGGTTGATGAGCTCCACAAACACCATCATGTGCTTCACGGACAATCTGTTGTGCTTCTTCACCAGCAATACATCGGAGGAAAAGACCGTCGTAGGACCGACGATATAGTACCTTTGTAGTATGATTATAATAGAATCTGAGAGATCGACGTCGAATAGACGCTGCTTCACTCGGATTATCGAAAAGTATGTCATATAATACAAAGTCTAGAAACGGGCGTCTCCAGTCTTCAGTTGTAGCTTCTGTTTCATTAGAAAAGACATATTCCATAGTAGAATCGGAAGAAGATGAGGACACTTTGTCAAACTTTAATCCAGCATCAAGGTTGAGAGAATCTTTGTCTGGATTATGGGGAAAAACCAAAGCCAAATTATTCTCAACGCAAAATAGTTCTCGGTTATAAACCACAATCACTTGCAGACGTCTGATTGGTATGGCTAATACAGCAGCAAGATTAGCCAAAGCATCAGCTTCTGCATTATAGGCTCGTCGAACATGTTCAATAAAGAAACCTTCAAAGGAGGAGGCCATAGAGAGTGCTGCTCGATGATAAGGTATCAAATCCTGATGACGAACTTCATATATTCCTCTGATCTGATTGATAATAAGCTTGGAGTCTCCATAAACTTCTAAATATTGAATATCTAGATGTTTAGCAAGTTGAAGACCAATAAGCAACGTATTATATTCGGCTACATTATTTGAGCATGATTGATCCAGAGAATAAGCCCTCTGAATAGTTAGTCCTTCTGGGGATATGAGAATAATCCCAACTCCGGCGACAATATCGCCATTAGGACCTATTATAGATGCTCCATCAAAGAATAGATACCAGGTAGGAATTTCTTCAGAAACCAGATTTGAATCCAGAACTTCATCTGGAATCTCATCATATAATTTAGAATCTTCTGGAACTGCATGAGCTGCCAGGAAATCAGCAAGAGCTTGTCCTTTAACTAACTTTTGAGGAATATAATGCATGTCGTATTGAGATAACAAGATTCCCCAATTAGCTAGTCTGGAGTTGAGAATACCGGGTTTCTTCATCATAATCCTGATGGGATTCACTCTGGAAATGACGTGAATCGTTTGACCGATAATATAATGTCGTATTTTCTGAATAGCAAACATTAATGCTAAGCATTCTTTCTCGATTGGGGAATAACGCGGTTTAGCGCCTGTCATTGTGCGACTGAGATAATAAATAGCCTGTTCATGGCCATCTTTATTTTTCTGGGCAAGTAATGCACCAAGAGAATGATCCATGGCTCGAACATATAGAAGGAATGGTATTCCCGAGACAGGAGGTACCAAAACTGGAGGGTTCATGAGATACTATTTAATATCGTCAAATGCTTTTTGACATTCTTCGTTCCAGACGAAAGATACACCTTTCTTTAGAAGTTTGTTGAATGGTCTGCAGCGTCCTGATAAGTTGGAAATGAATCTCCTGATATAAGCAATTCTTCCTTGAAATCCTCGTAGCTCTTTTAAGGTGCGTGGAGGACGCATCTCTTGAATGGCTTTGATCTTCTCGGGATCCACGTGTATACCTTTAGCGGTAATGACGAAGTCGAGAAATTTACCACTAGAGACGCCCAGGAAGGACTTAGTAGGGTTCATTTTAAGTTGATGCTGACACATTAAATCAAAGATAGTCTTCAAATCTTGGATATGATCCTCCTTTTGTCGACTTTTAACTGCAATATTATCAACATAGCATTCGACTATTTTCCGGAGATATTTGCGAAATATAGTGCTCATTGCTCGCTGATATGTTGCTCCTGCATTTTTGAGACCAAACGGCATCACTGTATAACAGTATGTACCGATCGGCGTTCTGAAGGAAGTATGTCTCTCGTCGTCCGGAAATATTTTGATTTGATTGTATCCCGAATACCCATCCATGAACGACATTCGTTCGAAACCACATGTGTTATCGATCATGACATCGGTAATTGGAAGAGGAAACTCGTCTTTAGGACAAGCTGCATTGAGATCGCGAAAGTCTGTACAGATTCGAATCTTGCCAGTCTTTTTAAGGACAGAAACGATATTAGCCACCCATTCAGGATGTTGTTCCTCTCGAATAAATCCAGAAGCCATAATCTTGTTGACTTCAGCTTCAATTGCATCCATAATGTCTGGACGAAATCGTCGCTGTTGTTGTTTGACCGGTTTAGCATTTGGCATGATATTAAGTTTATGCATTGCAATCTTTGGATCTAATCCTGGCATATCTTCGTAACTCCAGGCAAAGACATCGATATAATCATGAATAAGCTTGATCATGTCTTGCTTATCCGTTTCTGAAAGACTTTCGCTGATGAATATTGGTTTAGGGGACCCTTCTTCACCAACATCAATTTGGATCAATTTATCTTCAGTAGGAGGTTTCCTCTGCTCGAACCTGAATTCCCATTGATTATCTAATCTTTGAGCCCATTGTTCTGATTCGGGTGATATTTCAAAATCATCCTCATCTTCATCATTTTCTTGCAAGCCATCAACGAAGACCATATTGATGGATAGAATAGAGCGATGGAGATCGCCAATACTTGTGTCAGAATCCCAAGAAATGGAATCGGAAGACTCAGATCGTTCATCTTCAGATCGTTCGTCTTCATCGAATTTTGAATCTTTATGGACTATGTTGATAAAGGAGGTAGGAGCAATGTAACCCAAACCACATTTCGTCCTTCCGTATTTTAATAGAGGAATTCAAACAGGCATTCTTCTTCCTTTTCCATTTTTGAGGCTGGTTCTGAAATCATAACCCATATTCTTGATGATATTTTTGGACTGTTGACTGTAGCGACGTAGTTGTAACCTTCCAGTATCGTCATTTTTGTCATCTTCTTCCAGATTAGAAGGATTCTGGGGTCCTTTGTAGAAGAATATTGGATTTTCTCCTTTCTTTCGAATAGGAACCACGAAGTACGATTTTTGTATAGACTCTAATGAAACATCTGTATGAAGAGTTTGAACAACTCCTATAGTTAGTGGCTCTAAGCTATCTAGCAATTGTAAATAACTTTGTACATGATTACAGACATCAATATACTGTAAAGGAGATGCTTCATTAATATTAGATACTGTATTTACAACAGAAGGCTGAGTCTTATCAGACTTAGTCAAATTAATGACAAAAGGGGGAGAGAAAGAGTGATCAGAAGTTTTGTTTCGATTAAGATCGATAACAAAAGGCTCAGAAGAGGTGAGCTCCCTTGAAGAAGATCATTGATAAGTAGTACGTCCACTGACTGGAATGACTAGAGTATCTGGTCTAGCCTGAGAAGATGAAGAGGGAGTGGTACGTCCACTGACGGGAATTATCAGCGAACTTTGTGGAGCTTGGGAAGACGATACAGTAGTACGTCCACTGACAGGAATTATCAGTGAACCTTGTGGAGCCTGGGCAGATGATGAAGTAGCACGTCCACTGACAGGAATTATCAGTGAGCCTTCTTCAGATAATTTAGCAGACTGCGGAGGAGTGATACGCCCTTTTACAGGAATAACAAAGGTATCGACTTTTGATATCTCATCATCATTATCTATAGCTTGCAAGACTTTTGAGTATTCATCTTTGTATATGCGAGCATCATTGAAGTAAGCTTTGACTCCTTTGAATGGAAAGAGATCTGCAACCTCCTTTTGAACTTCTCCATTATCATCAACATATTTGAAGCACTGATGAAGAGTCGAAGGAACGATATTATGTTCATGCAAGAATGGTCTTCCCAATAGAGCATTGTATGAGCAACCATGATTGTCGATGATGTAGAAAGTAACTTTAGTGCGAAGATCGCCTATTTGAAATTTGAGGCGAATCTTGCCCAAAGGCTCACTTTTTCCTTGATTGAATCCCAAGATGGTAGTGATAGTGCTGGAAAGACTATGCACAGGTATCTTCAGTGCATCTAGCATAGCCTTTGGCATAATACTGAGAGCGGATCCTGGATCAATCAGTAGACGGTCAACCTTCATAGAATCGATATATCCTATATGATATAAAGGACGGTCATGTCGATTATCCTCTAACAGCATATCGTCCTGCGTAAAGGTAATGGTTGGAATAAATTCCAATATATTATGGCAATGAGAGATAGGTTCTGTTTCTAACTTCTTGAGGAGAGTTAAGCAGGTTTCTGCTTGCAGCAGTGCTTCACTCAGAGTTTCTCGAGTCTCTTTAGAGAGGCGTAAGAGCTCAAAGATTGATAATTTAGCTGGTGTATTGGCTAGTTGAGCCAATATATCAAAATTATAAGGCTTTTCAAGTCCTGTAGGAGATGACTTCTTTAATGGTTTGTCGAAGCGGACTTGTTGTTTGCCTTTGTCAGCTGCTGTTGGCTTAGAAGGAACTGTCTCAACAGGATCATTTGAAGGCTCTTCAGTAGAGACTGGTGTTGGAGCTATAACCGGAGGGACATCAGGAGTTTCTCCAGGAACGTCAGCATAATCTTTTAGATATATTTTTCCTGACCGAGTTCCAGCATGAACTTCGACTTCAGATTCTGGTTCAGGGTCTATGGAAACCATGTTACAATTCTTCATCTTGTTTTTGGTTCTTTTATGCTTGATGAGAGCTTCATTCCAGAAACCAAGACCAACACGAGATTGATTATGTCTCATAGTGATGGCTAAAGGTGCTCGGAGTCCTTTGCCTGAGTTCAAACCAGGAGCAGTGGCTAGATCATAACCCATCTTCGCCATTAATTCAGAGATTGTGAACTGTATAGATAAAATGCAGGCTTGTACCTATCTTCAGATTGAGGTACATATTTTATCTCCGTAGGGAGTGAATTTCCTGCCAAGGTAAAAGTAGAGGTTAGATAAAAATCGGGTGTGATACTAGAAGTCACATTGCATGACTTAGTCTTCCCGAGCTTCTTTTTAGACAAAGGAGTCTTCCGAGGAGAAGAGGAAGACGTCTCAAACTCCGTCATTAAATCCGGGTGGATCCACATGATCTCTCCCTTCTTAGTTGTGATAGGAACAAGTCCTTCATTCTGTGCTGGTGGGATGTTTACAACTTCGAGAGTTGCTTTGGGGATAGGAACAATCCCACTTTCCACCATTAAAGGAGGGAAGTCACCGAATTGCATTGAAATTACATTTGCTGTGACTGTCTTGTCTTTGGGTGTCAGCGTCACAGCTCCTGATTTAATCATCTCTTGAATCTTTTCTTTTAATACATAGCAAGACCGGATTGTATGACCTAGCACTCTATGATATGGACAGTATTTTGGATGATCTGTCTTATTGGCTTCATCAGGCTTTTTGATTTCTGGCAATTGAATCTTGTTACCTTTGAGTAAGCATTCAAAGATACCCTGAACATCATCATCGTCGAAAGAATATTCTTTCTTCGGCCGAGGAGGTCTCTGTTGTTGATTTGTTGGAGCTGGGGTAGCTTGAGTAGTCTTTACCTCTTGACTACTGCTTTGGAGATTGACTTCAAGAGCCACTTTCCTTTTTCGATTATTGGGTCGAGTATTATTGCTAGCACTCTAATTTGATTCCTTGGGAGCCATTTGTACCCCCAGACCTTTGAAGGTCTCAGCACTGACTTCAGCAACCTTGGCACTGACGATGAATGAAGGCCAATCTTGGAACTGAGTGGAACCTGTCCATATGCTGATAATTGGTAAGAGATTCGACTTGCAAGTGTCGATAGTAACAGCATCGGGAGTTCCGAGAGGCATTTTAAGGGCTTCTCTTCTGAATCTTTCAATGAAGTCCTCAGTGGTTTCATTATTTTTCTGTTTAATTCTTATGAGGGCTGACATAGTCATGTCATTGAGCCCTTCATAGAATCGTTCGAGAAACATTTGTTTGAAACCAGCAAATAAGGTAATGCACCCATCAGGGAGACTTCTATACCATTTATAAGCTGTTCCTTTGAGACATCCAACGAACACCCGAGTGAGGAGGGCATCACTTGGTTGCAACTGATCAGTCATTACTTCAAAGTGATTAATGAACTGACTTGGGGAGGTAGTTCCATCAAAGAAAGAGATAGTCGGAGGCTTGTATTTAGAAGGATATGATACTTGCTTCCATTCTATCGGGTAAGGTTGCTTGATACCTAACCTTTGTAAACCATTCTTCTGTTTGAATGCCTCGAACTGAGTTCGGAGATTCCTTAACTCTTCAGTAACAATTCCGGAGGATTGTGGAGTTGTAACTTGTTGAGTGTAATTGGGAGGAGGGACTGCAGCATATGTACCACCCCCAGCTCCAGACTGACTTGGAGTGGGTTGTACAGGAACATTAGATTGTACCCCTGGAATAGTAGAGGGTTCCGGGTTTGGAGCAACAGGAGTAGTTAATACTACTGGAGAAGCTGTCTGTTGGACTTGCTGAGTTTGATGCTGAGCTTGCATAAGAGTGTGCATAGCATTCAATGTATCTGCCATAGCTCACAACTGTTGTTCCAAGGAAGAAATCCTTTGTTCATGAGCTTCAGTGCTAGTTGAAGGTTCATGATTGCCATCCACCATGTAAGTAGTAACCATTCGAGGAATAGACGATAAAACAGTCTGTTCTGAATCATCGCTGTGTGAGTCAGTATCTTTCCCGGGACTATTTACGGGAGTCAATACTGGAAAGTTGGACTCTCCAAGGAAATCCTCTATGATCTCTGGATTACCACTTGGATGAGAAGAAGAAGAGACCCTGGCC
This sequence comes from Iris pallida, assembly GCA_029216955.1. NCBI lineage: Eukaryota > Viridiplantae > Streptophyta > Magnoliopsida > Asparagales > Iridaceae > Iris > Iris pallida. Next base: position 32,679,918 of record JANAVB010024400.1, on the reverse strand, counting down.
AAGGTTCCGGACCTGGATCGGGTGCCGAGATAAACACCATCTTCAGAATCTGATATAGCATCAGATCGTAGGCTACCCCCAATATTTCTGGAGGTCATGTTGACAGAAGCATAAAGAGGTTCATTATCATCCAATATTGGTTCATATTGAATTCGTTTGAAAACAGATCGTCTTTTTGGTGAACAACAGCAATGGATTACAACCCGAGGTTGGAAGTTGCAACCATGTTTTTCATAGCAAATATGAGCAATGTCATGGCCAGATGGAGTGTCAATTCTCCGTTTATTTTGCAAATACTCCCGGAGATCTGTAGGAATAGATTGGGAAGTATTTGAAAATAGTTTCTGTGTAGAAACTTGTCTTTTGTTCTTATGTCTTCTCGGTTCTTGAGTGTATAAAGACTGATTAATTTGAGCCACATAGTTCTTGGCATATTCTGCATCAGAGTCTAGTATACTTGTCTCAGTGGAACCGAGATGATTCTGGTTAAGCTTGTTACGAAGATCCGTAGGAGATATGACTTTGGTATCAGTCTTGGATACTTGTAATTTGCCTTTCTCAGATCGAGAAATTTTGAGAGAAGGAAGATGGGTATTATTCCGACTAGGAGTCGGTAATAATCCATCTTTAGAGGAAGTAGCCAAAAGGCATTTTCCTTTGTTTGATCTAGTAAAAGTACTAGTCAAATTAACTCCAGAGGTAAAGACCTTAGGAGTAGAGGAGTTGACTAAAGAGTCTTTCTCCTTGGTTGGTACAAGATGTGCAAGTTGTGGGGGAATCATTTGTATGTTCTGTGGAAGAGAACCCCCAGCCTGATTTTGAGAAACAGTCAAAGGACTGTATCTGTTAGCATACGCTGACTTCAGTTTGGACTTCTGGTCATATGCTGCATTTTTATTAGCATACGCTGGCTTTGGCTTAGCGTACGCTGCCTGATGTTGGCTTTTGTACGCTGTCTTTGCCGTACGCTGCCCTTTGACTGCCATACGCACAGAGTCATTAATGGCTAAAGAGCCGACTGTTGTCGTAAGAGTAGAGGGATAAAAGACTTTGACATGTCCAGAGATGGTTTTCCTTAGACACGCTGACTTGGTTAAAGAACCCACTTTGTCAGCGTGACTAGGAGAAGCCACTGTTGCCTTGTTCAGAGAAACCGAAGTGTGCTTCGTTGAAGTTGAAGACGTGTTCTTGTCAGCATGAGAAGTGACAGAAACGTCTTGGGCTGTTGAAGAAGACTTAGGGACATAGACAGAGCGTCCCTTCTTCTTGACAGCAGGAAGAGCGGAGGAAGCAGTTCGGCCCTCCTTCCTTGAGCATTTCTTCGTAAGCAGATTGGTCGAATTGTACGACCATCGTCTTCTTCGTCGAGCCGATCGACGAAGTATCGTATTGAGTTGTTGCTATCTCATTGGAGGAGACAGCTTTCCCCAGCAAAGTCGCCAATTTGTTTTCCATAAATAAATTCACTTTATTTATTTTGTATCTGAGAAAATTACAACTGTAGGAATCTAATCTAGAAGACGATTACTTTATCCCTTGGACGATGCGATGAAGAAAACTCGAACTTTGAAGAACTTGGACAGCAACTGGGCAATCTCTTTGTTCTCTCTGAAATTGACTGTAGTGTCTGATGAAGATGAAGAAACTCTCTGTTATAGAGTTCTGGATAACTGTTCTGAAGCATACGCTCAGTCAGTTACTTGATGTGTGCATAGCTGCAGGGACGCGTGGCAAATTCTGATAGAGACACGTTGGAGTGCGGTTGAAAGTAGTGGAATATATCTAGGAGAGATTGGTGGCATGGATGCCACGTTGCATAACTTCTGGATAAGTGGGTAACTGAGTACAGGACACGTGAGAACGTGTGTTGACTGTATGTTGAAAGTCATCCTGGATGCCTTAGCTGTGATACGCTGTCTTTGTTGAAGAAGAGTCATACGCTAGCTTTTGAAGGCAGATGTCTTGAAAGCACTGACTTGGACAGCATAGAGCCATATAAGGCTGATACGCTTACATTATTAATAAAGAGTCGTATGAGGTCCATACGCTCACTTGGTTGGCAAGGAGTCGTATAAGGTCCATACGCTCACTTGGCTGGCAAGGAGTCGTATGAGGTCCATACGCTCACTTGGATGGAAAGGAGTCGTATGAAGTCCATACGCTCACTTGGCTGGCTAGGAGTCGTATGAAGTCCATACGCTCACTTGGATGGCAAGGAGTCGTATGAAGTCCATACGCTCACTTGGTTGACAAGGAGTCGTATAAGGTCCATACGATCACTTGGTTGAGCAATGAGAGAGTAGACACGTAGCTGTCCTCAATCTTCTCAAATACGCCATATCTTCAAATACTGACAAATATCTCTCGAGCGTCGTGCTGTAGATATGATGGCTGACAGACTGTCAGAAATAACAGTAATGATGGCTGTGCATTTATGATGGCTGCTGAGCTGTCCTCGTAAGAGACAAAATCACTTCTCGAAAACCTATACGACGGCTAATCTTCATAGGACAGTTGTCTTTGCACGAAAGACGAAGTGTCAGATTCATCCTTCATTAAATACATGCTGTGCTGTTATCTCAGGAAATAATAAAATATTCACTGAGCGTACGGCCTTTAGATGAGCGTACGGCCTTGGCTAAGCGTATGGCCTTGAGCGTATGACTTTAGCTGAGCGTATGGCCTTGAGCGTATGACTTTGGCTAAGCGTATGGCCTTGAGCGTATGACTTTGGCTGAGTCTTATGTCAGCGTGTCATAATTTTCACACCCTACAATCCCACCGTATCAAAGCGGAAGGAACGTGCGAAACGTCCTCTCGAGCGTTCGATAACAATTACCGAACCGGCGCCCGAAGCTCGGTCTCGGATATCACCACCGGCACGTCAAGCTCGGTCGAAGCAACGAGCTCCTACTCCTACGCCTCCTTCCGACGACGATGACGACGACGTGCCAATTGCCCGACTCCTATCACGTCAAGACGGTTCTGCTCTATTTGAGGAGGTCGGTCTTTCTGAGGAGGTCGGTCCTTCTGAGGAGGCCGGTCCTTCTGAGCCGTCTGTCCGTCCGCCCGGTTGCTCAATGTTGGTTTCTTTTGAGAACCACATTGCGTATGGAATATGGAAGAACTCGATATGTACATAACGTTTGTAAGCTACCAGTTTAGTATACTATATATATATATGTATTTCATAATTGATATAGTTTTTGTTGTTCGATATACAGAGGACATATCGTATCTTTAGGGCTGTGAGTCACGGAAAGAAAACCGTGTCCTGGCAGTTTGCAAGCTTATCCGAGGCTGTCCAGAGCAAAATCATACCGAGCGACTTGCACAATTTGGCACAAAACGCCTACCGAACAATGGATAGTACCCTCATATCCGCCTTCGTGGAGAGATGGTACCCGAAGACCAACACATTTAATCTTCCAGCAGGGCAGATGACCATTTGACGACGTCTACCAGATATTGGAGCTACCAGTGACCGGGCGTGTAATGACCAAAGAATATTACACAAATGAGAAATTCGAAAAATGGTACGAAAATATCGTCAAGTTCGTCTCAACTCACCTTGGAGTTCCGGCTACGAGCTTTACAACTCTACCAGGCTTCAAAAAGTCGTACGAAATTCCTCTATCATTTCTGGTGGACCAGTTCATGGATATGGAGGTGGATGACGATGACGATAATACGGTCGACGCGGTGGCTCGTGCGTTTATGTTGTTCGTCCTAGGAACGGTCGTTATTCTGGACAAGTCCGGAACGTCGATACATGCTCGGTACATGCTAAACTTATCTGAAGTGGATGACTTCATCGATATATCTTACCACGAGCTCGGCATCGCATCCCGTGTCGAGACTAAGACTATGGCCGGTGTCAGACTCTACTACATGTAAGAAAACTTCTAACAATTTAATCTTGTATACTTAAATTTGTTGTTTTAATTTTTACTATTCATTTATAAATTGAATATGCATGGATATACGAGCACTTTCCTATGTTTAGACGGGCTGACAAAAACCAAGAGTATCTTGAACACCTTCCCAGAGTGTGTCGATGGAGGCCATCCAGCTGGAAACCAAAAATGGGCAAACACTGGCTTCCATTCGTAAAGTATTAGACAGTTTGGTGCCAGAAGAGGTACTAATTTTTGACTAACTTTTTCATGTTGATTTTGTTTTGTTGTTAACTGTTTTCCTACAGATTTTTTGGAATCCATACCGGGATTTACGTGAGCTGAATCGGGATGTCCAACCAGTTTCTTTATTTTATGGCATGATCATATGCTATAAAATCACGGAGCCGTACATGCCCGATAGAGTACTTCGTCAGTTTGGCTTCGTGCAAACTATGCCGAAGTGCACACTACGGCTGTAGGAGCCTCCGCGCGGAACCCAACCGTTAAGTTACAAACCGGCAGAATTCGACTGGAAGAGCGACTTTTACTCGGAGTGGCAACGACATGTACTTCGAAAATCTGAAAGACAACCGGTCACCGAGATGGCCGACTGCAGTGAGGACTACATGCAGTACTTCCTGGGGGTCGGACATCCTAGGTTATCGAACCCTACCAACCTGGGTCCCATGGCCGTCGGAGCAGTTGGAGCTATTCCTTCCAAAAATGCCTTGTATGCTGGGTTGGTGAGAATGGTGAGTTCCGTATTTGTAATAAGACTGAGATTTCCATGTTTGTAGACTTAATTCATTTATACTTTCATTTTCAGTCTCAAAGGGTGAAGGAATTGGCGCAGACACTCCGGAGAGGTTGCCAAAGTGAGACTTGTGTCGCGGTCGCCAACGAGCTTGATCGCATCGACGACGTGGTCGACTTCCCCTTCATGAACAATAGGGAGTCTCGTTCAAAGGCCCGACATGATATGTAGATGGATTTCGATATTTTTCATGTTTCAAACTTTGGATGTAGAATAGTTACGTACATTTGATAGATTATTGTGGATATTTTGGTTGTTTGAAACTTAATTTGGATGTGGAATGTTCGGGACTAAGCTGTTGTGATGAATTATTGTAGTTGTGATGATTTTATTGTAGTTGGATTATTGAGTTTTTGTGATGAATCTTAAGTTGTGAAAAGTTTTTGTGATGAATCTTAATGTACAGAGTATCTGTATCTTGACTTGTGATATATTGTTTTTTTGTGATGAATCTTAACTTCTTAACTCTTTGTGATGATTCACACAATCAAAAATTCACAACAGACTTTTATAGTTAGGACTGCCACACCCATGGCAGTCCTACACTGAATAAGGACTGCCAGGGTCATGGCAGTCCTAACTAAAAACTTGCTGAACTAAAACTTGCTGTTACAGCAAGTTTTAGTTAGGACTGTCAGGACCCTGGCAGTCCTACTTCAATATAGGACTGCCATGGGTATGGCAGTCCTAACTATGAAACTCTATTGTGATGATTCACACAATCAAAAATTCACAACAGAGTTTCATAGTTAGGACTGCCACACCCATGGCAGTCCTACACTGAAGTAGGACTGCCGGGGTCATGGCAGTCCTAACTAAAACTTGCTGTTACAACAAGTTGTAGTTGGGACTGCCAGGACCCAGGCAGTCCTACTTCAGTGTAGGACTGCCATGGGTGTGGCAGTCCTAACTATGAAACTCTGTTGTGATGATTCACACAATGAAAAATTCAAATAGAGTTTCATAGTTAGGACTGCCACACCCATGGCAGTCCTACACTGAAGTAGGACTGCCAGGGTCATGGCAGTCCTAACTAAAACTTGCTGTTACAACAAGTTTTAGTTAGGACTGCCAGGACACTGGCAGTCCTACTTCAGTGTAGGACTGCCATGGGTGCGGCAGTCCTAACTATGAAACTCTATTGATCGATAGCATCTACTGGAATATGGATGGATTCACGGCGATATTCATTAATCTGGTGTGCACAGGGGAGGCCCAGTGTATGTCGATATACACACCCGCAAATCTCGGGTTCAAGCCCGACAAACATTGACCTTTCAATCTCATCAGCTATTAAGGCCAACGCCTTGTGAGATACCACGCGCATTAAAGCATCTAAGAGTACTTCCTTTCTATGCTCATGCATGACTATATTCAAACTCATCTCAAATGATACCTTAATTTCATTCACCGTCCGGTCTACTGATAAATGTATAGCTTGCCAAATAGAGACGAAGTTGCCAAGAGATGATTTTAGGTTCCTCTTCAATAAATAGTGTGCTCCTTCGACACGGTTGGTAGTTGTCGTGCCGTAATGCGTTACCACATTCGACCATGCTAAGACGAATTGTTCTTTGTGCGGTTCAAGCCATGTATCTTTGATGTAAGAAATGCATGCCGGCTCCCTCGCATCACATTTTTGCTTGAATAAGTACCATGCGGCGTCGTAACTGGCAATCGTAGATGCTCGCCACACACAATTCCAATCATTATAGAATTCGTCAAAAATCTGAATGTCGATTTTACCATCCTCCTTCCGAAACTTCAACTTACATTGGGCTTGAATATTATGATTGACATGCCAAGTGCATAGCATTGTATCCGCTCGAGGAAAAACAATGCGAATAGCATTAATTAGGGTATACTCTCTGTCGGCAACAAATACTGACGGCTCTGTATGACCAGTGTAAAGTGTTTTTAGTTTCTCCAACGCCCATGTGTAGTCTTCAAGTTTCTCACTCTTCATGAAGCAAAATGCCACTGGAAATGTTTTCCAAGTAGAGGTGAACCCGACAACATGAAAGAGAGGCATCTTGAACTTATTTGTCTTGTACGTGCAATCAAGGACTAACACGTCGGCAAAAGACCTAGCCAAATTTGTGCAATCAGAATGAGCCCAGAAGATTGATAATACTTCATTACTCTGGGGATGTCTTCTATGGAACTCAACTTAATGATTATCGGCAAGCAACTTAAGCACTTCTTGCATAGCCATTCTTGATTTCGTCCGGACAGCGTTTGAAGAAGCTAGGGCGTCGTATATTGACTTCATTGTAGACATGTTCTTCTCATCTTCATGTCGTATGATGAAATATATTTGTCTCGGTGCAACTCCAGAGGTGGACAAGTCTTCGACTATCTTCTTCTCCGTATTGTTCAACCGTCCGACATACGGATGACCCAATAGTGTCTCGGCAATCTCATGGTTGTGGGTTCCATTCTTCACTTCTACTGTCCATTTTTCTTCTTCTTCGTTTCTAATATGTATCATGAATGGACAACCACATTTCCTCGTTCCAACATTTCTTCTTGGAACTTTACTTTAGATAACTGTGTTTTTCTTGGCGTTCTGAACACACCACCTCTTTCACAGCCCACCACCACAGTTTGTCGTCCCGATCGATTTCGGGCAGATCTGGATATCACTAGAACAATGTTGTTTTTCCGTCCGACTCCTCGACACCAATGTACCGCGCCCTCGCTTGATTCAAAATATAGATCGGTCCAAAATAAATGGGCTACATTGACTGCAATTGGAGCCGGTACCGCAAAATCGGAAGATCTCAAGTCCTACAATAAAACTTAAAGGATAGTACAATTAGACAACATCCTAAAGCAAATAGGTTTCATAGATTAGTCCCGTGCGTAAGATTGGTGTCCATAAATAGCAAATTATGTCAATAGCAAGATCGTCTTTTGTACAGCAATTGGTGTTCATAAATTATAAACACCTTTACTGACTAAAACTCTGCATTCAAGTATCAAAGACTAGGACTGCCAGAGTGGTGGCAGTCCTTCACAGAAGAAGGACTGCCAGGACCCTGACAGTCCTACATATTTGTCGGACTGCCAGGGTCCTGGCAGTCCTTCTTCTGTGAAGGACTGCCACCACTCTGGCAGTCCTAATCTATGATCAGGACTGCCAGAGTGTTGGCAGTCCTCTGTGTCACAGCACGATTTTAAATCCGATGACAAGTCCAAATGTAGTTATCAAGAGAGCTTCCGATGCATCAAAGTTGTCTTCGGACGTTGCGGGAACGTGTTCTTCGGACATGGTGGGAACGTTTGATGATCCCGGTTGATCCATGTTCAATATTTTTCTATATTTAACACGTAATTCAACTTTTATATGTGAAATTCTTGTTTAAAACATGAAACATATTTTAGTTCGATGACTTACCAAAAATTTGGAGAAGTCAATGACCTAGAGTTGAAGGAGAGAACAATTTGCTAAAAATGTAGGGAGAAAAGAAAAGAATTAGGGCTTTAATTCTTTGACCTAAGAGAAAGAGAGAAGAAAATAGCTGAGGGAGAAAAGAAAAGAGAAGAATGAGAGAGAAAATGAAAAGAAAAATTGGTATTTACAGGTGTGCTTGGGCTCGCCCCTAGCAAAATTTTTGGATGGCAAACTTGTAATATTCTTGAACTATTTTGAGCTAGCCCCTAGCAAAAAAGGTGGTGCCTTAGAGAATCTCCTCCCTTGCTCATACGCAGCTTGCTGTGCACGCAGCCCTGGCCACCGCAGGCACGCAAACCACACCAAGCGTACGGCCGTGCCTCCAGCTGGTTTGGCAGTGACCAACTCTCTTTTCCTATTTATTTGAGGAGTAATGCTCAATCCCCCAGCCTCATAAAACCGAAGACGCCTCTTGGGCGCAGTTCCATACTCCGTTCAAGGCGGCATGGTCCCCGACTTCGTAGCATTGGCGAGCTCCAGGAAACCTCACCGCCGACATGGAATCAACGGACAGAGCCACTACCTTTCTTCTTGCTGACGACCGCCGAGACGCCTCTTCGGCGCCGCACAGAAAGACGAGTCAAAGCGGCACCGTCGACGACGAACCCTGTCGAGTCTCCCTTACGCGCTACTTCCGGTGCAGTGCGGCATCGTCGGCAGCTACGCGTTTGATTCCACCCCTCCTCATCAGGCCAGACATCCCCGCGTGCGCCGGCCACGTGCTCATACCCGCCACGCCGAGATCGGACGTCAACAACCCACCATCGACATGCACACCCCCGGTCACGTCGAGGCCAGACCTCGATCCTCCTGTTACGTGCGTGTGGCCTACACCAGTGTCACCTCTCATCGTCGGTGCTTGGCGTTTGCTCGAAGTAGAGGCGACCACCTACACTGTTCTCTCGGCCATGTTACCATCGACCGGAGATGGCCATGCTAGATCTGTGTGAAGCCGTAGGCTCGTTCTTCTTCTCGTGTCCTACTCGCAGCAGCATTAGTAGCCAACAGTCCTTTACAAATGGAACAGTTAATTACCGTTGGCCCTCCCTCTTGAATTCCCATACTTTTTACACCTATATGTAAGCATGTATAGGTTATGCATAGATGTAGAACAAATAATATATGCATGATTAATAATATGTGAATAGGGGCACAATATATATATATATATATATATATATATATATATATATATATATATATATATATATATATATATATATATATATATTCACAATATATGTGAATAGGGGCACAAAATATATATTGTGAATATATATATATATATATATATATATATATATATATATATATATATATATACAAAATATATATATATATATATATATATATATATATATATATATATATATATATATATATATATAAATATATATATATATATATATATATATATATATATATATATATATATATATATATATATATATATATACATATATATATATATATATATATACAATATATATATATTTATATATATATATATATATATATATATATATATATATATATATATATATATTTATATATATATATATATATATATATATATATATATATATATATATATAGGGGCACAGTATGTATATATATGTAATATATAAAAAATGTTATATAGGTATAGATAATATTGTTTGTAAGTGTATTATAAGTAACATTTCTATAAAAGATTATTTACAATTACTGTTTTGAGAGAGTTAAAATATTTATTCTTATATTTTTTTATTTATATTACCTATAAGTGTAAGACTTTAGATTTATATATACACAATTATATGTAATATTTAAGTTCATATTATAAGCCTATTCGTATCTAAATCGTTTATTGATATTATATACGTATGACGTAGGAATTAATTCATACCCTTTTGTATGAAATATATGTACCTGAAATATTTTGTATGCATATATATATATATATATATGTTGGCCCAATGATTATATTGTGTTTTTGAATATGGCTAATCAGTTAAGTTTAACATAATGATGTCACTAATATTCATATACTCACTATCATGTTGCTACTTAAACTTAACATTGTCCTAATTGTCCTATATTATATTGCTATGCATGTATCGTACTGCAACATATTTTGTTGGCCTAACATGCTATCATGTTGTTACTTAAACTTAGCAATGTCCTAATTGTCCTGTATTATATTACTATGCTTGTATCGTACTGCAACATATTTTGCTGGCCTAACATGTATTTGTAGACATGCAGTAAGCATGATCAAACATGATCAAACAGGACATAGGCAATGAAAAATTAATGATGGAGCGAAGACGGCATCATAGATTTCCAGATCTGTTTATCTTTGGATGATTGCTGCCAAGGAAAAAGACGTCTTCAGTTCTGCTCAGATATCAGAAGAAAGGCGTCATCACAGGGCTCTTGGTTTTCCTACTTGTTCCAAGTCTGTAATCTTCAATTTATTGAGTCTAGAAGAATGTGTACGTTGAGTCGCACTGAGTCATCTCAACCCCTAGACATATCTCTCCAAGCTCTACCATACAAACAGACCAATTCCTGAACCAAGCCCAAGCTCCACAAAGCCAAAAAGCCCAATGGACCAATTCTGTCTGCTGGAGACAGAGTTCGGGCCGAACTCTGCCTCCACACAGAGTTCGGGCCGAACTCTGTCCCCTGATTTCCAGCACCCTGATTTTTAGGGCCTGCTTGCTACAAGCTGTCCAACGGCCAAAAATTTGAATTATCCATACCGAATTCTGGCCGAATTCTGCTTGTCCCGAACCCTATAAATAGGCCTTGGTTTCTCTTATTTGAAACTATCCACTCTTCTATTCTTCTTCTCTTACATAGCCTATATAGTCAAGAGCCTTACTCTTCCAATCTACTAGCCACAAAACTTCCTAAGCCCCAAGGTGCTCAAGTGCGATTCAGCTAGAAGTTTTTGTGCAAGAGTTGAAAAGAAAAGTCACTTGGACAATTCCAAGTCGCTTGGAAAAATCCAAGCAAATCGCCACTGCGATCCTCTGTAAGAAGTTGACGTGCTCTTCTGAAGAAAAGGCACGGGTTGTAAACTACTATTTCACAAATAGTGGATTTGAATCCTGAGCTAGAGTTCTCAGGCCTGGACTAGTCCTCCTCGAGGGAAACCAGGTTAAAACTGCTGTGTCTGCGAATGCTCTTCTGATCTTTATTTACTTTCGTATTTATTTCTGATTTATTTACTATCTTGATAGTTGTTTTTGTGGAGGTGATATAGAGTTAATTTTTATTTGGTGATTATTGACACAAACTCTATTCACCCCCCTCTAGAGTTGCCTACACTTGTGTTTTCAATATATATATATATATATATATATATATATATATATATATATATATATATACATTATTAGTATAAGTATGTTGATCTTATATGCGTATATGGGGTTAAGATTTTCAAAATACAATTACTTATATATGTGACTAATCTAAAATGTACTTAAATAAGTTAGGTACCTACATATGTTTAGATAATTTCATATAGGTTATATTATTTGAAGAATTAAATATTTTTGTATAAATATAGATTTTATATGTAATTTTACAAAAAGTATTGATTTATTAAAAACATGTAAGTATTATACAAAGGAAATGGCTTTCTTAAGAAAAACCCAATAAGGACTTACCTCTAGATATGGATGTGCATGTATATCCTGTATAATGACTCGTGGTGGTTTGTTGGACTCTGGTAGATTTTTCTGGGGATCGTAGCAGTATTAGTTGTACCTAGGCTTAGATGTGCTTTTGTTACCTGGAGTCTCAGCACTGTTTGGACAACTCCATCAAGTATATCTTGCCTTTTTATTTACAGTATTTACATGCTAGTACCTTTTTATCAGTCATTCACTCAGGCTATACCGGTACATGCTTCACCTGCTCTTTATCTGTATTACATTTCAGTTATTACATAATTTTACCTATTGACACACTAGACATGATACATGATTTTTTATTGCATGACATATAAGCGACGCGTATATGATCATTGCTATTACTTATAGATGGATTTACCTGTATACATGATAGAGTGGTGTTACCTATAGAGTCAAACTGGACATGTCGTGGATGCGACACGGACAGTAGTATTGGATGGAGAGGACAGTTACTAGGCATGAGGGCTACTATGCATACATCACTATGTACTTGTTATTATATATCCTTATCGAGATATTTTGTAACTAGAGTTATGTGCCTCTCATATTTATCGTATGACTCTGTTAACGGAGCTAAGACTATATTTATCATGTGAATCTATTATCGGAGCTACGATCATGCATCCCAGGAGGACCGGAGCTACATATTTTATATTTGAAAAGCCCTCGCATCGAAATTTGTCCTCATTTGCATATCACACAGACTAGATGTTTTGCCTAGTAGTAGTGTTACTTGATCACCTGTGTAGTACCCTGATCACATGTCTATTATCTGGATCACACGTTACTACCCTCACATAATATTTATTGTACTTCATATCGGCATATATATTATGTATCTTGCTACATCCTGCTGAGGGCCTGGTTTTCTTCCAGGTTGACAGAGTAGGTTTTGTAGAGCTCCTTGCTGGATTGTTGCTGGTACTTATTTCATTTCAGGTATTCACTCTTTTAGAATTATATATTTCTTTTTCTATTATTTGTACCTGCTTAGTAGCCTAGTATTTATATACTCTTTTCTCTCGAGTCTACTCGAACAAGTATGATTATTGGGCTGCAGACTAGTATTCTTATTTCCTTTTCTTATGCTTCTGTTACATGGAATGAGATATAGAGTTGATATAGTGATAGTTACACCTTATGAACAGCTTATACATATTCGAGTCAGACTAGAGCCTAGTTGAATACGTAGCTGGCCAGTGCCACATGGCTTGGTACCGCATATTCTGGGACTGGTACGTGACATTCTGAGACTTTAATAATCTCTCGGCATCTAGTAAACTCTGAGTCTGCAACCTCTGTGCCTCAAGTAATCCATGATTCAATTCGTGCATCTGAGTTCCCCCCATGGAACTAATAGATCATCGGGTGGAGACTCCTATGGAAGGAGGTGGAGCATGAGTGTCAGTCTGCTCTAGGTCCACTGGTGGGGAAGAAGATCCTCTCTGGGAGTTGACCACACTAGGTGTGCGGCCAAGCGATAGATGGTCATTTTCACCCTTTGCCATTTCTGTAATGGTAGGAAAGCAACATAAGTGTCCAATAATATAGGTACGACAAAAAATATAAAGACATAAATAATATTGTACAATTCATAATCTGTCCTATGTTGTGATTGATCATTCCTACTTTCGCAGGCTCCCAATGGTACTATAATCCTAAGCACCATTAGATTGACCTGCATTGGCTATCATAAAAATGTGTCACGTCCCGCGCCCGCAAGATCGGGTACGGGTTGTGAGCGCATCCAACCTACGCTATCGTTGACAGCAGTAGTCAGCTGTCTAGTCATCGAGAATCCTGAAGTGATAATTATATCGATCTATGCTCGATCACATAATTAGTAAACAAAAAACAATACACGATCATAGTCCATTATATCTCTTTTTGGTACATGATACATATCCATCTCATCCCGGAGACAAATTCGGCCATATCTAGAAATAATATATAATGAAAATACATAAATAATTCTACACTAATTCTAAGTCCTCCATATCAATTCTCGATGCTAACCTACTATCACCTGGTAGATAAAAATCCAGTCAGGAAAGGAGCAAGTGCATCCCCGTATAATGCCACACAATAAAAAATAAAGCATAAAAAAGTAATTAGAAAACTGAATTAGACAATGCATGAACATCGTAATGAAATGCAACCTGCAATACGAAAAACTATGAGAATCATAATAAAATATAATAAATATAACTAGTCACAAAGTCGGACAATGAATCAAGGATGCACAACTAGCATTCTATGTGATTTGAAATATTGTTTCGATATGTGGACGGCTAAGGTTTAGATTTGGACTGATAAGGCTTGGACATACGTACAGTGTATGTCAAGCTATGCTTCGGAGTAAACTGGTTTGACCACATATTTAATCGGTATTTCCCCTTTCCCCATGATTCAGAAAATCTTATCAAACAAAATTCAGAACTTGATTTCTTTGATTTTTATCACGCAAATTTTGGAACTTGATGTCTTTGATTCTTATCAAGCAAGATTCAGAACTTGATTACTTTTATTCATGATTCAGAAATTCATAATAAATAGGATTCAAACATGTCTTTGAAATGAAATCATGTGATGCAAAGTCACTAGTCATGTTTCGTGTCAAGAATTGTGTCGCAATATGATTCATGCTAATTTTAGAAAATAAAATAAATTGTATTTATTTAATATTGAAAACATAATACGGAGTACTTGCCTTTACTGAAGAGTGAAGTCAACTCTACGTCACCTATAAAATAATAGGACATAGAATTAGATTCTAATCTCTAGGACATTTTAGAAATTCCCCAACTAACATTTCAATACACTTAATCAATTAGCCAATTGATCAAGAAGACAATTAATCACTAATCTAATTATACTACTCAATAACTATTTAAAAGCACAACTTAAACTCAAATGGACCAAGGCCCACAATATCAAACCTAAAATTCTTATTACAACTATATTGAAATATATCTCTAATTATTACTAGCAACACTTTTATTACTAAACATAATCTTTTTTATATCCAAAGGCCCACTGCCTTGTTAACTGCAGCCCAACCCACAATATGAGCCCTTCCTCTTTCCTTATTCTTTGTATTTCCATTCTGGAGCCCATCTATAGAGCTCGGCTCGCAGCCCACTTATCTACTTAATACCCACAAAATCAACTCTCCATATTTAGTATAGTCTGAAGAGACTGGCCCAGGCCAAACTCACCCTTATTAACCCAGCCCACATTAACTATACTAAAACGCTAATCTTCACAGACAACTCTCTTTTTCTCTCTCTCTCCCTCTCCCTCCCTCTCTTCCTCTCTCTATACTATACACACCCATGCCGTCGCACACACACTTCACTTGAAACCCTAAAAATTTCCCTACACTCTATAACAGCAAAGAAACTCAAAGAAACCCTAATTCTAAGTCCTCCTCTCTCACTCCATAATACTCAGCATCAATTCTCCCACTCTTACATGAACAAAACCCTAGAAATTCCTAATTTCCTAGGAAGGAAAAAAATAAGAAGAAGATGATGGAGAAAGAGGCAAAGGGGAGAGTCTCACCAGCATCGCGCAGCTATGGAGACGGTGCTGGAAGCAAACGCCGACTGTTCGAGAAAGCACCGCTTGTTCTCAGTAGCAGACGGAGCTCGAGGTAGCATACTTCGAGGAGGAGTCGTGGCTCGACGTAGAGATCTGCTGGCGACGGGTGGACGAGTAGGCACAAGGTGGTGGAGATCCAGAGGAGCGGTGGTTAGGACTTTGAAGAGCCAATACAAAAACCAAAGGGGCAGCTAGAGATCGAGGGGTCGCACGCTGCTCAAAGAGCCCACCTAGTACTCAAAAAATTTGACGCTCGACTGTGCATCGACGGTGGCTGCCAGCGAAGGGAGTTGAACGTTGTCTTCGGAGGGAGCTGAAGACTATCGACGGAAGGAGTTGAAGGCGGATGGCCAGATTCGGTCGTCGCCTGACGAGAAGTCGGTCGAGGAGGCGACGATCGGTATTGAACTCGATACGGCAGCGCCTAAGAAGACTGGATCAAAGCGAAGATGCTTGAGGAAGAAGACAGCAGCTCTCGAGGACACGATTGTAGTGGCCCGTCCCGATAGGCGATGGACTATATAATATGCTTGCGGCAAGTCAGACTCGGTCGGGAACTTCGATAGCTAGTCTGACTCGGTCGCTGAGCTTGGTATTCGATAATGCCTTGCGACATCAAACTAATCGATTTGGACGAATGTTACGAGAATCGATCCAACTAATGGAACGGCTTCTGTTGGAATAAGTCCAAGATGCAGCAAGCCACGTCTCGTCGAGTGAGCTCTATATAAGAGTCCCTTCGATGGGACCGGACTGTTGTATCGTTTTCTTGAGTTTTCGCTCTTGGTTTTGATGAATTTATTTTTGTGTTGATTTCTAAATGCATTCTACGAATTTCGAAACGAAGGATTAAAGAAGGAATTCTGACTAAGTATTGCTGCCATTGTAGGAGCTCGCATAACTGAAGCTTGAACGTTGTGAAACACTTCGACTTTCGGTACAATCAAATACTTGGTGGATGGTTCGACCCCTTCTTTTCTATTCCTTCTCGCAAACGAAATTCTTTTGCCTCGAACTTATTCAAATCAACGATGCCAAGTTAAATGCATGCCAATCCACGAAGATCAAGAATTCGAGAAAAATGTATCAATTTAGAGTAATTTACTCTAAAAATATAAGTTTTACATCAAAAAGAGAAAAGATAAGATTCTAGAAAAGAGAGACTATTTCATGTTCTGCAAAATAAAATGAAACATTTGTCGCGGCTTATGGTGCCTCAGGAAATTGGTGCCTACGGGACGCCAAATCGGAAGTCAGGCTTTGGGAAAAATCAATCGTTGCACGAGTTGGGAAGAATGATAATGCTGCTCAATACTATCCATGCTATGCAAATCAATTTTTATATATTAAACTGTTCATGCATTGGCATGGTCATGGACAACTTGTGCATAAATTAATTTTCCTTTAAACGGTATCCAGGACATCGGAACCGAATCGACCATGGGGGAATGAATAATCGTGCTACGACACTGATGCGTTGCGAAACTTTCAACCAAGTTCGCAACCTAGGCTGAAAGGATCACAATACCGATAAGATAGTCCCAAGTGGTGTGTAACACCAATGATCGCATGTATAAGATAGTAGCATGCTCACCTATTGTCTTATGCATGTAGTAAGTATTATCTCTATTTTATGCAGGAACGATAACGACCGTAGTAAAAATTGAGATAAACTGCTATGTTTTACTGTATGCTTTTACTACTTCAAAGATGGCTATCGATATGAACTGAATTCATCTAGTTCTAAATAGAAAGAAAACTCTAAGCATGCCTACCTTAATAATCAGAGTCGGTTTAGATGAGTGGGTTCGTCCCGCTCACTAGTGCATTTCCAAGTGTACTAATCCCTAATCCCACAGGTGACGGGGACTCTGGGGGTGCATGTCGCTAAGCCAAAGCTAAAGTTCGGGGAGGTATTTTGAAGCTCTTCCTATTCTGAAGTATTTTGAAGCCAATTCATCGAAGGCTTATGTATAAAAGGGTGAATGTATGGAACGACAAGTGTTAGTTCAGGCAGCTTGTCGAGTATATTTTTTTTGTTTTAATAAATATAGCCGTAACGGCATATCTAATGTAATATGACTTGCACTTCGTTGCAAGCTATCAATGAAAAGCATATTTCTATCTTTCTATACTCATGTTTAATTACTCTATAATTTGTGAAGTTTCAACTTGATGTTTCAAATAAAATAATCAAATGTAATATTCTTGCCTTGTACGAGTGCAACTCCAAACTCGTACAGCACCACGCCTAAGCGAGGACGATCGATTCGGCATAATGGGAACGGGGATGAACGGTTTGTCGAATCAGGGTGTGACAACGACGACAAAGAACTCAGGTGGTCATGACGACGAGATCTGAAGACGAGGCGACTAGGGTTCCAACGAAGTCGGTGGCCGAGGCTAGGCGGGGCAGAGATCTGCTTCTCGTGGTTTCAGTACTCCGATGTGTGTCATGTCTGACCAAGACACGGGATACATAGACTCCGACGAGCGACAAAAATATCGGCACCGATGGTCCAGAAGCTAGGGTTTAGGAATTGGGGTTAGGGTTGTGTCGAATGTTGTGTGTCCAATTTGGTGATGGACACAGGAAATTGGTGTGGAAATATGGTTTGTAACGTACCCAGATTGTTGGACATGGGAATGGACTTGGTGTCAGCGTCCAGGATGTTGGACACAGAAAAATATAATTATAACAGCTAGTGGAATGAATGAAATGGGTGGACACGGCTGGACACAAGCTGGACACGAAGATTAGGGCTGCTAATTAGGCTGGAATGATTAGGACTAACAACAATTAGGATATTTATAAAAGAATGAAACTTGGGATCCAAGTTTGGTAGTTAGGAGTTAGTTAGGAACTAGTTACAAGTTAGTTTGTTAGAAAAGTAGTTAGAGGGAAGCTTCTAGATGTTAACGAATAATTAATTAATTTTAGAATATTCCCTCTTAAATGCTTTTCTTCCAAATTACTAACATGCCTCCACTTCATAACTATCAAATATCATGAAATTCTCTAAAGTAGTAAATCAGAATAAAATAATTCAAGTGAGATAAAAACATAATTAACTATAAATAAATGATGCTGTTATTGACACTCCTAAAATGTCATCCTGCACTCCTCTTTAATTTTTTATCATTAAAATTCCAAATCTACAACTGCATTAAATCTGACATTAACTTGTGCATGCATGGAGGAAGGAGTGCAAGTTGATAATTTAGGAATGTCAAAATGTTAATTCAGCAACAAATTTGGAATTTAAATAATAGAAAATTAAAGAGGAGTGCATGATGACATTTTATGAGTACCAATAACGACATCATAAATAAATTACATAAATCATAGCTAGTTACCTAATAGATAATCAAAGCTTAAATAAATTCAAATAAATTTTTTTAATAATCCATATAAATTTGAAGAAAATATTTTGATAAATAATAAAATATTCTAAATACTAATTATTCCGGAATAGCGGGGTTACACTAAGATTTGTAGTTCTTTCGAGATCCTCGAGAGAGTGGCAGCTGTTGCTTATCAGATTGTACTACCTCCTACATTAGCTAAAATGGACGATGTCCACCATGTTTCTCAACTTCGAAAGTAAACGCATGATCCATGTCACGTGGTTAGCCTCGATCAGTTGGACTGCGTGTTGACTTATCGTACTCGGAGGAGTATGTCCACATTTTGGATCGTAAAGAAAAGGTCCTATCGAATCGGTCGATATTCTTGGTTCGCGTGCTATGGCAGCACCATTTAGTTGAGGAGTTGACATGGAAACTAGAGACAAAGTTGAGGGAGAAGCATCTCTCATTGTTTCTCAATTGGTGGTCATACCCTTATTCTTAAGTTTTAGGACAAAACTTTTTTAGTGGTATATTATGTAGTTCCCTGCTCCCATTAGGCAGCGTACTATATAATAAGCTCGCGACAAGTCAGACTCGGTCGGAAACATAGATGACTAGGCTGATTCAGTCATAAGTTCAGTATACAAAAAGCATTTTGACATCACAAGATCAATTTGGACGAATGATATGAGAACCGTTCCAACAAATGGGTCGACTTCTGTTGGAATAAGTCCTAGATACAGCGGACCATATTTCGACAAGTGAGCTCTATATAAGAATCCCTTCAATGAGCCTGATATGCTGTTGGTTCTCTTAGATGTTTTCTTGAATATTTTTGCTGCTTGGTTTCGGTGAACGTGTTTTCGTGTCGATTTTTGTATTCGCTTTGAGAATTTCAAGAGGAAGGATTGAAGAAGGATTCTAATACGATATTTGTGCCATTACAGGAGTTCTTGTAACTGACATTTGATTGTTGCAAAATGATCTCCTAGTCTCAACATATTCTCTACTTGGTTGGTGGTTTGGTTAATTCTTTGCTACTTCTTTACGTCAACAAATTCTTATTGTTCAAATGTTCAAATCGACGATGTCAGTTGTAATGCCCCAGTCCCAAAATACATAGGACTAGGTAACGTACACGCCATTCGTATAATAAATATACATAAGCTGTAAATATATAGATTGTCATGGGCACATTATATCTTATCAATAGAAAATAAAGGAATAAATAAATCATTAGATGAAATATAAAAATGACAAGTTGTTGGGTGGAGACAAATTCACTACCAAGCGAATCTAAAGAATAGATTGGGATACATAAGATAATGAATAACAACTAAATAATTCCACCGTCTTAGGAAAAAAAGCTCATGTAGTCTGTAACGAAGGCTCCAGCATGGAACCGTACTCCTCGGAATACTGTCGATCGTTTATACCTAGAGAGATCACCAGGTCCTCAGAGCGACATATTAAGATACAAAAAAATATGTCATATAACTGAATATAAACTACTCAATAATAATTCGGATCACAACGCGGTTCAATATTCTGTCATTGAAGCAATGAACCACACCTACAACCAAATAAGGATACAGTGTGGTACACTATTCCATGAGAAAACACTGTTCTATGCCATGATCAGGCATAAGTATATAAACTATACAGAAAAGTACGTCTACTAAAATAGATAAAGGTCACCTAACCATTCTGTATGATACATGCACTACCAAAATACAGTCAATTAGCGACGGCTCTTTAGAGACGGATTCTTTCCGTCGGCGTTAGCGACAGATTTGCGACAACTAACCGACGGAGTACCGACGATAAGCCGATATATTTTTAATTTTATTTTAAGGGTGGAAAAAGGTCGCGAGTTCGTCGCTAGGGCGTCGGAGATATAGCGACGTAAATGTAACCGTCGCTATGCAGTCGACTATTTGGCAGAAATTCTTGGAAGAAGTAGCGGGACAGATCGTCGACTACGTAGCGACGGATAGTCCATCGGCAAGTATCCAATAAAGCGACAGACAAGCGATGGATATTATCCGTCGCTAGTCGGTCGCCAAATATACGACCCAGACTTAAATTGAAATGACGGAGAAAACTTTTCATTCCCCCAAATTTTACTCTCTCTCCTCTCTCTCTCTCTCCCACGGCTTCGGTGATCGGCGGCATCCTCTCCTCTCTCTCTTTCTCTCATGAAGGTAATCCCATCTCTCTCTCTCTCTCCCTCGTGGTGGTCGGAGGGGCAGCGGGGGCGACGGGGGCGTCGTGGGATGGGGGGTGACGGGGGAGGTGTTGGCTGCGGGGGCAGAAGAGGCGGGGGCTAGGGGGCTGGTGGGGGTGGCGTTTGGCTACGGGGGCGGGGGAGGCGGGGACGGGGGAGGTGGGGACTGGAGGGGCTGGTGGGGCGGTGGATGCGTTGACTGCGGGGGCGGGGTAGGCGGGGGCTGGGGGGCTGGTGGAGCAGAGGGTCGTGTCCCCAATGTTTGAGAAGAGATGGTGTCGTGTCGAGGGGACACGAACGCATGCATGACTCGAGGGACATGAACGTCATTTTCTTTTCTTCCTGGACACGTCTGTGTCGTGTTTGTTGGATACAAAATGACTCGAGGGTCACGTGCACATGTGTATCTAAGTTTACCAAAGTATATTTTCATGTCATATTTTTCTGGTTTGGATCATTGCAAGGTATTGGCATTAGAGGATATTTATATCCGTCAACACACAAAGTATATTTCTTATTGAGTGACTAAAACTCTTGGAGGGTTCTTCTTGTTAGGCATGGGTGGTATGGAACATATCTTAAGTGTTGTGATGTCGATTCTAATCCAAATAGGTTTGTACTTTATTCTCTTGATATAAAAAATCCTTGTCTGTCTTTTTTCGATCATTTTGTAACTTTACTAGAAATCATCACCATACTAGTATTTTCTAATTATGAATTTAGTAATGAAGTATTAGAAATATACATAAAAAGATTTGATAGAAATTTTTATGGAGAGATGACCAATATGATGTCAACACTCTATTCGGATCGGCGATTGTCAAGTTCCTAGCCAAGATTGCATGACCTTATACCCTGTTTTTATTTTCATTTCTTTTATACACCAGCGGCACACATATTAGATCAATTCAGTAGACCATATTGTTTTGAACAATGATGTGCTGCTCACTGATATATTGTATTGGCACAAGTGAACCCACAGAATTAGTATATAATTGTGTTACCGAATTAACCCTAAAACAAGTGAACCCACAGAGTGGTTTCAGGTATCCTTAAAAGTATATCAAGGAATATTTCAATCCAAGTTAAGGTCTTAATCCCATGAACTGTGGAATGTACGGTCTAGTACTCCACTTTTATTTCAGTATTGCTAACAAGGCTAGTTACATGCCATGTACCTTCAGTGGTATGCATGGCATTGACTATTATACACATACACTAGCATGGTTGAATACTTGATAATTTGAACCTAGCAACCCTACCTTTTAAATCCTGAATCTGAACCCTCTTTAATGATGCTTTTTTTTTGTAATGTAATACACATCTCTACATGCCCTTGTTAACACACAACCACCATGTGTTCAAGTTAGATATGTACTCTAATAGTATATGACCGCACTATCGGTATCGTACTATCGGTTCCGGTATCGAACTATCGGTATCGGTATCGAACTACCGGTATCGCTAGCGGACTATCGGACTATCGGTATCGAACTATCGGTATCGCACTATCGGTATCGGTATCACACTATCGGTATCGGACTATCGGTATCAGTATCGCACTATCGGTATCGGTATCGAACTATCGGCCTATATACCAGCGGATCCACCAGTTACATAATTATATACTAATTCTGTTTAGTTTGTCTTACGATACAGATTTTCACATCCAATCTGTGATGGATCGTTATTTCGTTGATCGTACATGGATGTACAAACGACAACACAAGAGCAAAATCGGTATGAGTGACAATTTTCAGGTAGGCGTAGAAGTGTTTCTTAAGTATGCCATGAGCAAAGCTCAGTATATGGACGGTAACAAAATTAAGTATCTATGTCGTAATTATCGCAATAGACGTTACGAAGAAGTGGTGAGTGTAGGAAATCATTTGACCCATTTCGTACGTGATTACGGCCTGTGGTCATCGCAAGGTGAACTATATGCGGAAAGACAGGTTGCGAATGCTGCTACTTATGCTTTTGATGATAATGCTGCAACAGATTTTGTCGTTGAAGACGACGAATGCTCTGTTGATTACCTGCAGAACCTTGCACGAGATATGGTGTACGACGCGGCAGGGCCTAATTTTGATCCGGAGGATCCTAATCCCGAGGCGAAGGAGTTCTATGATATGTTTCAGGATGCAGAAACTTCTTTATATCCTGGCTGTGAGCCTCATTCCGTACTGTTAGTGACGATGCGGTTGTTGAACATAAAGTCCGATTTTAACTTGTCACAAACTTGCTATGATCGGATTATACAACTAATCAAGGAGGTTTTACCGAAGGAATCAAAAGAGCTTCCAAAAAACTTCTACAAGTCGAAGATGATGGTCCGACAACTGAGACTGGGTTACGAAAAGATAGATTGTTGTCGCAACGGATGCATGTTATACTACAAGGAGAACGAGAATATAAAAAGTTACAGCTTCTGTAATGCGGATCGTTACAAGCCAGTCAGGAAAAAATGAAAGTCAACTAGAAAATGACGTCCTTACAAGTATATGCATTACTTGTCGATCACGAAGCGCTTGTAGAAGATGTATATATCTCAGAATACAATAGAACACATGACGTGGCACAACGAAGAATGCACAAAGGACGATGAAAAATTGTCACATCCTTTGGATGGAGAGGCGTAGAAATATTTCGATTTGTGTCATCCAGATTTTGCTACAGAGCCTAGAAATGTGTACGTCTGGTGCTATGTTCTGATGGCTTTGCCCCTTTTGGGCAGTCGGGATCTCAATACTCCTGCTGGTCGGTCATTCTGATCCCTTACAATCTGCTACCATGGATGTGTATGAAGACTCTTTATATGTTCTTGACAGCTATCATATCGGGTCCCAAAAATCCTACGAAGAATATCGATAAATATTTACATCTGTTGGTGGATGAGCTGAAACAGCTGTGGGAGCGGCGTCGCGACCTATTATATTTCCAGGAAACCGAACTTTCAGATGAGAGCTTCACTGATGTGGACAATCAATAATTTTCTTGCATACGTTATGCTATCGAAATGGAGTACTCACGGCACCATGTCTTGTCCGATATGCATGGAAAATAATAAGGCGTTCTGTCTTAAACATGGAGAAAAAACTTCTTTTTTATAGTCAATTTCTGTCTGCGAGTCATCCTTGGAGAAAGAACAAGGACGCGTTCAGAGCTGGAAAGCAAGAATTTTCTCATCCGCCTGCCAGATTGTCGAGATACGATATTTGAGAAGATGTAAAGGACTTGCCCACTGTAATGGAAGATCCATCGAATAATCGTGTCGATGGGTTCCGACAAAGCCATAACTGGACCAAACGGAGTATCTTTCGGGACTTGTCTTATTGGAAAGATAATCTTATAAGGCATAATCTTGATGTTATACATATCGAAAAGAATGTGTTCGATAATATCTTCAATACCGTCATGGATATTAAAGGAAAGACGAAGGACAATCCAAAAGCAAGACAAGACATTGCCGAGATATACAAGCATCCTTATCTGAACTTGATACAAAGGGGAGTTGGTGGACAATTAACTAAGCCGATAGCACAATACACATTGAGCAAGGAAGATAGATTAATAATCTGCAAGTGGATATCTACTTTAAGATTTCTCGACGGCTATGTGTCAAATTTGTCTAGATGCGTTGATCTCAATGAACGCAAGCTAACGGGAATGAAGAGTCACGACTGCCACGTATTTATGGAAAGATTACTGTCCATTGCTTTGAAAGAGTTGTTGTCTTCTGCTGGCAGAGATGTATCTCTGGCAGAGTTGGTCAGTCGACAGCTCAGCTAGCAGAGATGTATCTCCGACAGATTGTCAGATTTTACGGTGTACCAGTCAGTATCACCTCGGACAGAGATTCAAGATTTACGTCGCACTTTTGGCGTAGCCTGCAAGAGAGTTTGGGAATTTATCTCCTGTTCAGCTCAGCATATTGTCACGACCTGCACCCGGTTTTCGAATGCGAGCTCGTGAGCAAGCCAGCTACGCATCGAGCGGACTCCAGCCCGACTCGAATACGTATAAGCTGTCAAGGTCATGGTATCATATCTAATCTAAACTATATCTCAATCCACATGAATCATATAAGACAAGAATGAACAAGTATGGGTCATGGTCTGCAGCCTATTAGCATATTGTTCGATTAGACTCTAAGAATGATATGAGTCTATAAATAAGCAGAGTATAACATGGTACTGAATATAAAGTACGAAAAGATAATAAAGAAATATCACAAGCAAATACCTGTATCAAACATCGCAATCCTCTACCATCCTGCTCTGCTAACTAACTCCATACGGTCGCTAAACCTGGAGAGATCATCAGGTCCTCAGAGGACTAGCAAGATACATAAAACATGTCTATCTAACAGTTTAATCACGCAATAATATAGACATGGTATAAACAGGAACTAGACAGGAAACTGACAAATGGCTACTGACAGGTAACTATGAACTCGAATACGGGATCATGTATGCATAAATGAATTGCTGGTAGATCAATGGATAACCAACCCTCTCCCCGATTGTGGACTCGCAGGTCAGTTTCAAGACAAGTCACCCTCACCCTGATTGTGGACTCGCAGGTGCAAAGGACAACCCTCGCCCCGATTGTGGACTCGCAGGTTGTTTCAAGACAAATCACCCTCGCCCCGTATGTGGACTCGCAGGTGCAAAGGCAACCCTCGCCCCGTGTGTGGACTCACAGGTTGTGAGAAAGACAAAGGAATAGTAGTTCACTCACTCATACTTATAGACACGACTCAGTCAAGACACAGGTGAAGACACGACACGACGCAATCATGATACACGAGAGAACCAATCAAATATGAACTAACAAGGCTAACCATGTACATAGACTATATATACTAGCAAGCACGATATACAATTCACAAGTAAATAACCAACTGGTAAAACTATATAATAATAGAATTATTCATGTAAATAAACTGTAGAGGGACGCAAGGTATACTTGCCTGGTGGCAGCGCGAAGAACCAATAAAATTCCGTCAACTGGTAAGCCATACAGTCCAAGTCATCACAACTATCTTCGAAAGCTAAAACAAACATTACCAACATTCTCAGAATAGTCAAATTAGCTAGGATTGCCTGTCCTTAAGTCCAATTCTTGATATAGGGGCAAAACGGTAATTTTAGAAAGAACGATGTCCGCCGTTGGATCCACTTTGCACCGAAAAGCGTGCCAGATTCAATGGTCCCTATAGTCGTCAAACTACATGTCTATAGATCCGGTTTTCCGATACGAATCCAACCGTATGTCCAAAGTTGGATTCCGGCGGGCCGTACACAAAATCACCCGTTGAATCGGACCGTGGGGCCCGCGAAACGACAATTTTGTCAACTGTCTCAGAATCGGACCAAATTTGGCATACAGGACCAGAAAAATGATACGGTCCTGCTGGCACAAGTTTCGTCTCGATCTGACGAAAGTGCACAAAGTAATTGGAGAATTTGCAAAGTGCACGATACGGTGAATTTTGACGGATACGCATCAAATTCGTCGCACACACGCGACAAATTTGAATTTCGTCAAAGCCCACACGATCACGAAGCCATTACACAGCTTTCAATGCCTTCGGTTCGCGACCACGTCGTCCGGAATGGCGGGACGCACGTCGTATGGATGAATTTTCTAGTTTTTTGAAAACTGTTTTTCGTATTTTTCTCGATTTTCGAGTTGATTTATCCTAGCATATACTGATCAATAAAATAATCTAAAAATAGGGTATAAAAGCTGGTTAGGTTGTCTAAAAAATTGTTCAACTAGATTTCGAAAACTAATAATATCCGGCTCGGAAATACCCTTCTAAAACAGGGTGTCGGGCCGTTCTTAGGTTCGATTTTTGGACAAACTTGTCTCGACTTTGTGTCGAGTTCACGGGGTGATCGTGCTGTCTCATTCAAATCTCCCTGATAGGAATTCGAGAGGGTCATATTGGGTTCATGTAGGATTTTACAGAATTGAAGTTCGTTAGACGATCGGAAAGGAAACATACCGCGATGATGGTACGGTTGCTACTGTTACCGCTGTTGCTGTCGCGGCTTCTGTGCTTCCAGTGCGCGCTCGGTCATGCTGCCGGCGGCCGGCGGTGGCCCAGGGCGGCGCGCACGCGCGGGGGTGCGCCCTGGTGGTCGTACAACGTCGGGGGTCGGCTAGGTCGGCTAGGGTTTTGATGTTTTCCCAGTCTCATCCTCTACATATATACATTATATGTATATAAATCCGTCGGATGTTAAACCTTCCCCGCCCTTGGGTCGGGTTAGCAACTGCTTTGAAGTAGTATGTTCTGCTGGGGGCAGGGTCTCAGTGGGCCGGGGATCGGTTGCATTTAGTTACTGTAGCGTAGCTACAGTAGCACCCTTTCTCGATTTTTTTTTCTTTTTCTTTTCTTATTTATTTATTATAAGCCTATATATATATATATATATATATATATATATATATATATATATATATATATATATATATATATACCCATATATATAAACTCCTATACATATACATATATCTATATATGTATATTTACACATATTTTATATACACTTATATATACACACACGTATATTTATATTTATAAAAACACACACGTATACGTATTTTTATATTTATATAAACACACACGTATATTTAATATATATTTTCACACATATACATATATTTTACACCCATTTATATATACATTAATATATATACTAATACATATACACCTATTATTTATATTTACATATGTATATATACACATCTTATATATGTATATATATCTATATATTCACACACATATAACCAAATAATAATAATAACCTCAATAATATAATAATGATAATTATAATAATGACGATAATAATAACAAGATTCAGCAAACCAATAGTGGTGTATATACCATTTCGCACCGTCCAATAATCCCACAATGTGCAAGGACCCATTTATACAACTATTATTGAATATCTAATAATAAAGATATTTATAATGTTTAAATATTTCGAAAAATATTCAGTAGATCATTAGAACGAAGTACAACACAATCATACCAAAATACATCTACACGGATGTCGTTGGACGTACCGTATGACTACATGGGCTTGCTACGGGTTCTATCTGGACTAACTTGGTATAACCGAATTTTCTAAAAGTCCAAATATTGATAAATAACTAATTTAACTATTTATAGGGATTAACTCACAACTTGGCCTGGTTTTCTTAGTTAGGACGTCGCTATGGCTCGGTCTTCCCTACCAGGGCTAATACACTAGTCAAAGCATGCCACTGCACTATCTATGCCATAAGTCCTAGTCGCCTTGTACTCCAAGTCTCAACCATGGCTAAAATCATCTACCGTAATAATTAACTAAATAAATATTTATAAAAATTCTAAAATCCCCATTTAAATCAAATAAATAAATAAATAAATATTTCAAAAAAAAATTTGCGAAGGGGAGCTACAAATCTACCCACCTTAAAATAATTTCGTCCTCGAAATTCCAATTCATGACCATCCCTTAAATTCAAAGTCTACTATTACTTAATCTCCCTAAATTTAACTTCTCAAATATATTCTATAATCCTCCCTAGCCATTTTATAACTCTGAATATTGGAGGACTTCTACCCACCTTTGGTCACGCTACTCCTCAAAACACAGTCACTAAAGTCTTATGGTCTTCTAACTAGTTGCTAATACTTCTACTGGCAGATATCCAGGCATATGGCATATATAGTCCTTCATATCTATAAACAACCAAACACTCAATAGTCAAGCAATATGTACTATAATTTAAGGATTTCTAATGAATTCTAGACAGCACGATTCTTCGTCACTCCGAAATGGGAAGGAACGAGAATCAATGGTACAAGAAGCAAGGAAGTATAATCGAGAGCAAATATGGAGTTTTCAAGGACGTAGAGAATTTCTAGGAAAATTTCCTAAGCAGAGTGGATTGAGATTTCTAAGGTTTAGTCAAGTCGCAGGCTCATACCAGTACAGTTACGTAACCGGTACGATATGCTCTGACCTGCATGGGCCACCATAAAAATTCGTCACGACCCGCACCCGGTTTTCGGAGGCGAGCTCGTGAGCAAGCCAGCTACGTATCGAGCGGACTCCAGCCCGACTCGAATACGT
The DNA here is from genome assembly GCA_029216955.1 of Iris pallida. Classification (NCBI taxonomy): domain Eukaryota; kingdom Viridiplantae; phylum Streptophyta; class Magnoliopsida; order Asparagales; family Iridaceae; genus Iris; species Iris pallida. Next base: position 32,650,740 of record JANAVB010024400.1, on the reverse strand, counting down.
ATAAGCTGTCAAGGTCATGGTATCATATCTAACCTAAACTATATCTCAATCCACATGAATCATATAAGACAAAAATGAACAAGTATGGGTCAGGATTTGCAGCCCATTAGCATATTGTTCGATTAGACTCTAAGAATTATATGAGTCTATAAATAAGCAGAGTATAACATGGTACTGAATATAAAGCACGAAAAAGATAATAAAGAAATATCATAAGCAAATACCTGTATCAAACATCGCAATCCTCTACCATCCTGCTCTGCTAACTAACTCCATACGGTCGCTAAACCTAAAGAGATCATCAGGTCCTCAGAGGACTAGCAAGATACATAAAACATGCCTATCTAACAGTTTAATCACGCAATAATATAGACATGGTATAAACAGGAACTAGACAGGAAATTGATATATGGCTACTGACAGGTAACTATGAACTCGAATACGGGATCAAGTATGCATAAATGAACTGCTGGTAGATCAATGGATAACCAACCCTCGCCCCGATTGTGGACTCGCAGGTCAGTTTCAAGACAAGTCACCCTCATCCCGATTGTGGACTCGCAGAAGCGAAGGACAACCCTCGCCCCGATTGTGGACTCGCATATTGTTTCAAGACAAATCACCCTCGTCCCGTATGTGGACTCGCAGGTGCAAAGGCAACCCTCGTCCCGTGTGTGGACTCGCAGGTTGTGGGAAAGACAAAGGAATAGCAGTTCACTCACTCATACTTACAGACACGACTCAGTCAAAACAAAGGTGAAGACACGACATGACGCAATCACGATACACGAGAGAACCAATCCAATATGAACTAACAAGGCTAACCATGTACATAGACTATATCTATACTAGCAAGCACAATATACAATTCACAAGTAAATAACCAACTAGTAAAACTATATAATAATAGAATTATGCTTGTAAATAAACTGTAGAGGGAGGCAAGGTATACTTGCCTGGTGGCAGCGCAAAGAACCAATAAAATACCGTCAACTGGTAAGCCACACAGTCCAAGTCATCACAACTGTCTCCGAAAGCTGAAACAAACATTACCAACGTTCTCAGAATAGTCAAATTAGCTAGAATTGCCTGTCCTTAATCCAATTTTGGATACAGGGGCAAAACGGTAATTTTAGGCAAAAATGATGTCCACTGTTGGACCCACTTTGCACCGAAAAGCGTGCCAGAGTCAATGGTCTCTAAAGTCAACAAACTACATGTCTACAGATCTGGTATTCCGATACGAACCCAACCATATGTCCAAAGTTGGATTCCGGCGGACCGTGTACAAAATCACCCGTAGAGTCGGACCGTGGGGCCCGCGAAACGGCAATTTTATCAACGGTCTCAGAATCGGACCAAACTTGGCATACAGGACCAAAAAAATGATACGGTCCTGCTGACGTAAGTTTTGTCTCGATCTGACGAACGTGTACAAAGTAATTAGAGAGTTTGCAAAGTGCACGATACGGTGAATTTCGACGGATATGCATCAAATTCGTCGCGCACACGCGACCAATTTGAATTCCGTCAAAGCCCACACGACCACGAAGCCATTACGCAGCTTTCGATGCCTTCGGTTCGCGACCACGTCGTCCGGAATGGCGGAACGCACGTCGTGTGGATGAATTTTCTTGTTTTTTGAAAACTGTTTTTCGTAATTTTCTCAATTTTCGAGTTGATTTATCCTAGCATATACTGATCAATAAAATAATCTAAAAATAGGGTTTGAAAGCTGGTCAGGTTGTCTAAAAAATTGTTCAACTGGATTTTGAAAACTAATAATATCTGGCTCAAAAATACCCTTCTAAAATAGGGTGTCAGGCCGTTCTTAGGTTCAATTTTTGGACAGACTTGTCTCGACTTTGTGTCGAGTTCACGGGGTGATCGTGCTGTCTCTTCAAATCTCCCTGATGGGAATTCGAGAGGGTTATATTGGGTTCACGTAGGATTTTACAGAATTGAAGTTCGTTCGACGATCGGAAAGGAAACATACCGCGAAGTTGGTGCGGTTGCAGCTGTTACCGCTGTTGCTGTCGTGGCTTCTGCGCTTCCAGTGCACGCTCCGCCACGCTGCAGGCGGCCGGCGGTGGCCCAGGGCGGCGCGCGCGTGCGGGGGTGCGCCCTGGTGGTCGCACAGCGTCGGGGGTCGGCTAGGTCGGCTAGGGTTTTGATGTTTTCCCAGTCTCGTCCTCTACATATATACATTATATGTATATAAATCCGTCGGCTGTTAAACCTTCCCCGCCCTTGGGTCGGGTTAGCAACTGCTTTGGAGTAGTATGTTCTGCTGGGGGCAGGGTCTCAGTGGGCCGGGGCTCGGTTGCCTTTAGCTACTGTAGCGTAGCTACAGTAGCACCCCTTTTTGGTTTTTTTTTCTTTTTCTTTTTCTTTTCTTATTTATTTATTATAAGCCTATATACAATAGACATATATATATATATATATATATATAAACTCCTATACATATACATATATCTATATATGTATATTTACACATATTTTATATACACTTATATATACACACACGTATACATATTTTTATATTTATATAAACACACACGTATATTTAATATATATTTTCACACATATACATATATTTTTACACCCATTTATATATACATTAATATATATACTAATACATATACACCTATTATTTATATTTACATATGTATATATACACATCTTATATATATATATATCTATATATTCACACACATATAACCAAATAATAATAATAACCTCAATAATATAATAATGATAATTATAATAATGACCATAATAATAATGAGATTCAACAAACCAATAGTGGTGTATATACCATTTCGTACCGTCCAATAATCCCACAATGTGCAAGGACCCATTTATACAACTATTATTGAATATCTAATAATAACGATATTTATAATATTTAAATATTTAGAAAAATGTTCAGTAGATCATTAGAACGAAGTACAACACAATCATACCAAAACACATCTACACGGATGTCGTTGGACATACCGTATGACTACATGGGCTTGCTACGGGTTCTATCTGGACTAACTTGGTATAACCGAATTTCCTAAAAGTCCAAATATTGATAAATAACCAATTTAACTATTTATAGGGATTAACTCACAACTTGGCCTAGTTTTCTTAGTTAGGACGTCGCTATGGCTCGGTCTTCCCTGTCAGGACTAATACACTAGTCAAAGCATGCCACTGCACTATCTGTGCCATGATTCCTAGTCGCCTTGTACTCCAAGTCTCAACCATGGCTAAAATCATCTACCATAATAATTAACTAAATAAATATTTATAAAAATTCTAAAATCCCCATTTAAATCAAATAAATAAATGAATAAATATTTTAAAAAAATTCCGGGAAGGGGAGCTACACATATCATCCGCAGACAGATGGTCAGTCGGAGTGTACAATCCAGACTCTTGAAGATATGTTGCGGTCCTGTACACTCGACTGTGGTGGTTCATGGGAAGATCACCTGCACCTGGTGGAATTCTCGTACAACAACAGCTTCCAGGCCAGTATCCAGATGGCACCATTCGAGGCACTGTATGGTAGGAAGTGCCGATCCCCGCTAGCTTGGGACGATGTTGGATAGAGACAGATGCTCCGTCCGGAAATGATTGCTCAGACCGTTGAAGTGGTCAGGAGAGTCAGAGATCATCTTCGCGTTGCCCACGATCGCCAGCGCCATTGGGCCGATTCACATCGGTGCCCTCTTGAGTTTTCGGTTAGCGACCATATATTCCTGAGGATTTTGCCTAACCGTGGCGTCATTCGTTTCGGCGTATAGGAAAAGCTTAGTCCTAGGTATATAGGGCCGTTCGATATCCTGGAGCGAGTAGGAGATGTGTCCTATCGTCTCGCTCTTCCACCGTCGCTAAGCGAGGTGCATGACGTGTTCCATGTATCCCAACTACGACGGTATATCCCAGATCCGAGTCATGTCCTTGATTATTCAGAATTGGTTATTGGTACCAACCTTTCGTATGAGGAGAGGCATGTATCCATATTAGACCGAAGAGAGAAGATACTCAAGAACAATACTATCAAGTTAGTCCGTGTTGCTTGGGGTCATCACTCTTTGGGTGAGTCAACGTGGGAGCGTGAGGATGATATCCGATCGCGATATCCCAACCTGTTTGACTCGTGAGGTATAATGTCTTCCTTATGCCTCATGGCTTCGATTCCTTGCTTGCATGATTGATTGCCTGATTGCTTGACTAGTATAGCTTGCCTATGATTAATATAGCTTGTCCTTGCATCTCTAACCTCTTGATTAAATTTTGAGGACGAAATTCTTTTAAGGTGGGTAGAGTGTAATGCCTGTGGTTCATATTACGTATCTTGGTATACGTATATATATTTTGACTCGTATTGCATGTCTTTCTGCTTGGTTTATTTGGCATTTTCATTGCTTGGTTCACCATGGGATTGGTTCGGCTAGGCTTGGGTTTGCTTATTTGGTTCATCATAAACCAAGTGGAGAACCCCTACCTACCACCACCATCTCTATTATTAACCCCAACCACCTTTCTCTCTTCATTCAATCTTCTCATTACTGCTCTTCCTCTTCTTCTTCCTCACCGAACCCCCACCGTAGGCAAGTGCAACTTGCTTCATGGAGGAACTCACATTTTATTGTTCCATTTTCTTCTTCACAAGATTCTAAGCCTCTCTAGTACTTAGTATTTTCAAATTCCATGGCTCATTCTATATAGATCTAAGTTTCTAGTATTTTCGATCTTCTTGGTTTTGATCTACTAAAATAGCTTATTTTCGAAAACTAAGAGTTCCATGAAGTAGCGCCATTGGGCCGTTTGAAAATGATAATTGAACATGGCATGGTATGACAAGTATACCTGACATGATTATCTCGAATTGCTGTTGCGACGGCTAACATAACATGACATGACCTGACAAGAATGATTGACCTGGACACCATGGACGATTGTGTTTGTACAAATAAACCAGTACTGTCTTGCATCATGTCTAGGACAGGAAATCCTGAATATCACGGTCAGGGGTACCTACTGAAATAAACTACGGCTAATAACTAGAATAATTCAGTAGTCATGAAGAGATTTCCCAGCTACAAGCAATCCCGTTATCTGGACGCACTAGAGGACTTGTAGCCTACCGAAGAGTATGACACATTTCCAGTACACAGTTATGTTGTGCACCCTTCATAAACGAACATTCAACCCGGATAACCTGGATGGTCTGCAGGGGCTGATGGCTGTTGGAATAATCTCAATGCATCTTGCTAGTAACTAGGCTTGTGATAACCCTTGTTAGTTAAAGTATCAAGCTGTACTCATTGCTTGGCCGTGATTGATTGGATAGAATTTAGCCCAGCTTAGTCTTGTCCCGATCCTGTACAAGATTGTTACATGACGGGATTATTTATACTGACCTCAACAATAAAGATCAGAGGACCAGTTCTATTCAGGCGAAGGGTTACAACCCCGGTCCTTGTTTGGTTTAAGGGTTGTAACCTGGCTACCTGAGCAGTTCTGTGTCCTCTCTTCGTTTATTGTCTTATTGCTCTCCATGCCATGCTTGTCATGTTTTACTTATTTTAATAGCATGATTATTTATACTTTCATCAACAATAAAGATCAGAAGTCCAGTGCTGTTCAGGCGAAGGATTACAACCTCGATCCTTGTTTGGTTTAAGGGTTGTAACCTGGCTCCCGGAGCAGTTCTGTGTCCTCTCTTCGTTTATTGAATTATTTCACCCTATGTTCCTGCTTACCAACAAGTAGTTGAGACGGGTTCTATTCAGGTAAAGGGTTACAATCCCGGTCCTTATTTGGTTTAAGGGTTGTGACCTGGGTACTTGAATGGTTTCCTCGTACTCAGTTTATTGTTGTTATATTTGCTATTATCAGTTTCGTTTTAATCGTCTTTAATATTCTATTATGATATGTTGGTTTTAGTTCCTAAGTGAAGCCTCCTTTGTGGTACTTGCTCTTTTTGGGGTCTGATCCAACTGGTTTTGTGTGGCCAGATGTAACACCCAGTTTTTCAGATGAGGGTAATTTTGAAATTTTGTATTTAATTTATTTAATTATGGTATTTAAATTAATAATATAATTTTTGGTAATTTTTAATAATTTTAAAACTATTTAAATCATGACTTATAATTTGGTGTTGTGCTAGTGAACAGTAGAGACTATCTACCCTAGAGCCTATCCATGTGATTAGGGTATTTTTGACATTTTTAGGGTTATTTGGATTTATTATAATTTATTTGAATTTATGGGAATTTTTAGAATTTATTTTGGAATTGTTTGAATGAGGGTTGACTAGGTTGACTTTGACTAGCAATGACCTTGGTAGGCTAACATAGAAGCTAACCCTAGTTGTGTCTGGACTTGGTTAGGTCATGTAACCCTAGTTAGACTAGAGTTGACCCATGGTATGGTTATTTGACTTAAGTTAGATTTAAGTCATAAGCCATGACTTGTGATTAAAACTTAAATCAATAACTAGCCCTAAAGCCCATAGGCCCACACCATGTAGCCAAACCCTAACCCTAATCAGCCCATGGCAGCCAACCTAGGGTTCCACACCCTATTTAATGGCTCTTCAATTTGTTCTTGCCCCTTTTATTAATTCCTCCAAGTTTTTTGAAGAAAGAGGTAAGAGCCATCTTCCCCAATCCATAACTTTCCCATTTTAACTCCTTTTTGGCTCAAACCACTTGCATTAGATTCTAATTGTCTTCCTCTTGCTGTTCATGGAGAGTATTCTCAGGCTTGGGGCAATTTGGAGAGTTTGGCTAACAAGGAGAAACCCCCATTTTGGAGCTTTTTATTGGAATTTCAACATATAGGTAACTTCCTATTCTTTCCATTGAATTTTGTTTTCTTTGCATAATTAGGAAGCCCTAGGTGCCCTCTCTCTATTGGTATAGGTTTTGCAAAGTTTTTTGTCCGTTTGGTGTCCGTATCGGACACGTGTCATGATGTGTGTATATGTCACGACCCGCTCCCAATTTTGGGATACGAGTACGTGGCCAAGTCCAGCCTACGCCGCAGCATCGGCGGTAGTACGCTGTCTATGATAACAATGGTCCACAACAAGCATAACACGCATATATATCATCCACAACTAAGCCAGCAAAAAATCACTAAAATATCCAATAGTCTCAATATTATAAATATGAAAAATCCACTACAACTCAGAAAGTCTCGGGAACAAACCCGGATAATAGAAAATAAAATAGACAACTAACTCCATAACTATAACTACTAACTAATGCGAATCCATAAGGAAGAAAATATGCTAATTCGCATCAGTGCTGGAACCGGGTACGCCAGTGACATCAGTGTATCCAACATACTCACCGTAGACCTCGGGGCAAATCTCTTCGTCTAAAGCTGAAAAATAGTTATCCAGTCAGGATTGGAGCAAGATCACCATAACACTACATTACACAATATAGTATACAAGCATGAAGGAAAGATAAAAGGAATTTAACTGAAGATAAGTATAGGCAAGACATTGTATGATAAGAAAGTACCTTTGAGACGTGATAACAATATGAAGGTAGACTTTGATATACCACTAAGATATGATGACAATAAGAAGGTAAACTTGACGAAAGAAGAACAATAGACGACATGGCAACAATAATTAAGTCACGTGTACTGTGTCTTTTAGAATACCAACTTTCAGCATGTAGACGGCTTGGGATATCCGTCAGTCATACGTGTGGTGCATGACTGATATTATGCAATCAATGTATAGGGGGTCTGTATTCAATTCGTTGACCACATGCTTACTTGTTGTATTCCCCCGCCCGACTCACTCATAATACATGTCCACTACGATAAACATTAGCAATACGATAAACTGTAAACAATAGAAAACAATGAGTAAAAGATGAACATGTATATATCCTAACGATTCTAACTCTCGTGCACAATATTAATCATGAGCAATGACAATCATGGACCAAAAGGAAGTAATAGTGAAACGACGACACGAAGATACATGCAGCATAAAATAAAGGAAACATAGGTCATAGTGATACTTGCCTGCTCCGATAGATGATAAAGTCACAAGTCAAGACGTCGTAGTCCGATCTACCCCGTCATATAAAAACCACAAGTTAGATCAACGATTCCCACTCTAAAATCCTAGAAAGTGGCTAATGGGTTAAATCAATTAATACTATTCTAATTCTGGAATAAATTATCTAAAATCCTATTTTAACCTATTTAATTCTGAAATAATAATCCACACAAAAATATTTGGCCAAGGAAAGTCACGGTTCCAAATTCGGGACCCGTGGCACGCAAACCGAGACATACTGTTGACTAACTAGTCAAACATTATGAATTCAAAGTTTGAGTGTGCAACATGGTAGATTTCAGCGCCATGAGTGCACTGGAATCGACCGTGCTGCAAAATCACGATTTGGTCAAAAGTTATCGCCATTATGGCTAACTATGACCAAATCGATGAACCGTTGACCAAATCTGACTTCTATAAACAAAATAAAATACTAGATGAAACTCTGAATTTCTGGAAAATTTATATGTTTTAGGGCTCGGTGTCAGCTTTCCAAAACTTCAAACGGATCGCGAAATCGAGTTCGAGATTGCTTGGAATCTCGAAAACCGTGCGACGTGTAAATTTTTGGACAACCGATACTCAAATAATTCTTCAGAAATTCGAGTTCAAAATGCCAGAAAACAAATTATATATTCAGAAACCTAACCTCGATACGCTTCCAATAAAAAAAACGGCGCACAAAAAGGACTTCTAGATCAACGGCAATCGCTCCGCGAAGTCGAAGATCCCAATCAAACTCTCCCACTAAAAGCTGCTGGAAATAATATAGGATTTCGAAAAAACCTAAACAACTAATATATATATATAGGTAAAGAGGAGTCGGTGGCTGCGGCTTAAACGCGGCTGGGCGGGACACGTGGCACGATCCTGTGCCTCCCGCCCAGATCGGATGGCCAGCAATTGAGTCGGCTGAGCGGCTAATCCGAGCTCGGCTCGGATTAATAGTATGACTCGGAGACCGAGTCCTAGCTCACCCGCGCTGACGGGTGGGCCTGCCACATGCGCCCGAGCGGCTGACGGGTGGGCCCCCCGCTCGGCTGACTGGGTATATGATTAGGAAATGGATTTTTTTAATAACAGAAAATTAAATAAAAATCAGAAAAATCCCTAAAAATTCCCTATAAATCCCAAAAAATTTCTAAAAATTCCTAGAAAAATATAGAAATATTTTAAGGGTTCTAGAGTCCAAATAAATTATTTGACCTCAAATATACCCTCGGGTGCTCTCCCATAAATTCCTAGAAGCTTAAGAAATAATGAAATAATATATAATAATTATCTAAAAATCTTCATAAATTCCCAAAATTTTTAAAATAATAAAATAATATTCTAGGGACTATCTAGAGGCCCCAGAGGCTATATACAACCTATTATCCTTATATCTAACCTATAGGCTTAGGCAAAAATTCTTACGATCCCAAATCAATTCCTAATTATGAAAATTAAATTCTAACTAAAATAAAATAAAAAAAATCTCCAAAATAGAAAATAAATTCTAGGAACCCAAATGCTACAAACTATCCCCCTTAAAAGATTTTTGTCCTCAAAAATCAAAACATCACAAATAGTATAGTATAATACCTAACTCTTACAAGCATTTCTTAATCTAAGTCACGGAGAGATAATGGATAGGAACATAAGGGAACTAACAACTAACTAAACATGCATACCAACTAAAAATAAAGGAGGCTCTATGAACTCGGTACTTTCTGCTGCCGATCCCTCGGGTTCGGGAGTAGCAAAAGGGTTAGCTACCCTTTTCCCCTTACGGATCGTACTGCGCCTTATCTCGACCATTGCGAACTAAAAGGAAAGAAGGATATGGTTAGGACGGTAGATGCAAACATATCGAAAAAATTACGGACGGAATCAAGCAAGATGTAAATTAGGAGATAATAAGATCCTAAGATAAAATAGACTCATAAGGTTGGAGATCCTATTTGTGGATGATATAACCTCCTAACTCCAAATCTATTCGCAGGCTCGTAGTAGTACAGCTAACTTAAGCACTACCACGAGTTCGTAGTCTTTTGCGAAATTGGACCTGCATGGGCCACCATAAAAACTTGTCACGACCCGCTCCCAATTTTGGGATACGAGTACGTGGCCAAGTCCAGCCTACGCCGCAGCATCGGCGGTAGTACGCTGTCTATGATAACAATGGTCCACAACAAGCACAACACGCATATATATCATCCACAACTAAGCCAGCAAAAGATCACTAAAATATCCAATAGTCTCAATATTATAAATATGAAAAATCCACTACAACTCAGAAAGTCTCGGGAACAAACCCGGATAATAGAAAATAAAATAGACAACTAACTCCATAACTATAACTACTAACTAATGCGAATCCATAAGGAAGAAAATATGCTAATTCGCATCAGTGCTGGAACCGGGTACGCCAGTGACATCAGTGTATCCAACATACTCACCGTAGACCTCGGGGCAAATCTCTTCGTCTAAAGCTGAAAAATAGTTATCCAGTCAGGATTGGAGCAAGATCACCATAACACTACATTACACAATATAGTATACAAGCATGAAGGAAAGATAAAAGGAATTTAACTGAAGATAAGTATAGGCAAGACATTGTATGATAAGAAAGTACCTTTGAGACGTGATAACAATATGAAGGTAGACTTTGATATACCACTAAGACATGATGACAATAAGAAGGTAAACTTGACGAAAGAAGAACAATAGACGACATGGCAACAATAATTAAGTCACGTGTACTGTGTCTTTTAGAATACCAACTTTCAGCATGTAGACGGCTTGGGATATCCGTCAGTCATACGTGTGGTGCATGACTGATATTATGCAATCAATGTATAGGGGGTCTGTATTCAATTCGTTGACCACATGCTTACTTGTTGTATTCCCCCGCCCGACTCACTCATAATACATGTCCACTACGATAAACATTAGCAATACGATAAACTGTAAACAATAGGAAACAATGAGTAAAAGATGAACATGTATATATCCTAACGATTCTAACTCTCGTGCACAATATTAATCATGAGCAATGACAATCATGGACCAAAAGGAAGTAATAGTGAAACGACGACACGAAGATACATGCAGCATAAAATAAAGAAAACATAGGTCATAGTGATACTTGCCTGCTCCGATAGATGATAAAGTCACAAGTCAAGACGTCGTAGTCCAATCTACCCCGTCACATAAAAACCACAAGTTAGATCAACGATTCCCACTCTAAAATCCTAGAAAGTGGCTAATGGGTTAAATCAATTAATACTATTCTAATTCTGGAATAAATTATCTAAAATCCTATGTTAACCTATTTAATTCTGAAATAATAATCTACACAAAAATATTTGGCCAAGGAAAGTCACGGTTCCAAATTCGGGACCCGTGGCACGCAAACCGAGACATACTGTTGACTAACTAGTCAAACATTATGAATTCAAAGTTTGAGTGTGCAACATGGTAGATTTCAGTGCCATGAGTGCACTGGAATCGACCGTGCCGCAAAATCATGATTTGGTCAAAAGTTATCGCCATTATGGCTAACTATGACCAAATCGATGAACCGTTGACCAAATCTGACTTCTATAAACAAAATAAAATACTAGATGAAACTCTGAATTTTTGGAAAAATTATATGTTTTAGGGCTCGGTGTCAGCTTTCCAAAACTTCAAACGGATCGCGAAATGGAGTTGCTTGGAATCTCGAAAACCGTGCGACGTGTAAATTTTGGACAATCGATACTCAAATAATTCTTCAGAAATTCGAGTTCAAAATACCAGAAAACAAATTATATATTCAGAAACCTAACCTCGATACGCTTCCAATAAAAAAAACGGCGCGCAAAAAGGACTTCTAGATCAACGGCAATCGCTCCGCGAAGTCGAAGATCCCAATCAAACTCTCCCACTAAAAGCTGCTGGAAATAATATAGGGTTTCGAAAAAACCTAAACAACTAATATATATATATATAGGTAAAGAGGAGTCGGTGGCTGCGGCTTAAACGCGGCTGGGCGGGACACGTGGCACGATCCTGTGCCTCCCGCCCAGATCGGATGGCCAGCAATTGAGTCGGCTGAGCGGCTAATCCGAGCTCGTCTCGGATTAATAGTATGACTCGGAGACCGAGTCCTAGCTCACCCGCGCTGACGGGTGGGCCTGCCACGTGCGCCCGAGCGGCTGACGGGTGGGCCCTCCACTCGGCTGACTGGGTATATGATTAGGAAATGGATTTTTTTAATAACAGAAAATTAAATAAAAATCAGAAAAATCCCTAAAAATTCCCAATAAATCCCAGAAAATTTCTAAAAATTCCTAGAAAAATATAGAAAATATTTTAAGGGTTCTAGAGTCCAAATAAATTATTTGACCTCAAATATACCCTCGGGTGCTCTCCCATAAATTCCTAGAAGCTTAAGAAATAATGAAATAATATATAATAATTATCTAAAAATCTTCATAAATTCCCAAAATTTTTAAAATAATAAAATAATATTCTAGGGACTATCTAGAGGCCCCAGAGGCTATATACAACCTATTATCCTTATATCTAACCTATAGGCTTAGGCAAAAATTCTTACGATCCCAAATCAATTCCTAATTATGAAAATTAAATTCTAACTAAAATAAAATAAAAAAAAATCTCCAAAATAGAAAATAAATTCTAGGAACCCAAATGCTACATTATAGGTGTTTGATTAAATGTCACAAAGGATTTTATTTTCGATTTTTGAAAAACTAATTACATAGATACCTAGGCCTATATGTGTATGTTAATGTTTGTGAAGACTGAATGTATTTTTGTGTCGTTTCCGTATCGAAAATGGCCGTGGACACGCTGCACGACACCACGCACGGTTGCCCTGCCTCTCGAGCACTGTAGCGGACACGACACATCACGTCGTGACACAAAAGTTTGTGGACACCTAGGCCACGTGACTGACACCACACTGACAAAATTTTAGCTCATCCTATCGAGCGAATTGGGAGAAATCCCGCCCATATCGAATTAACACTGCACGTCACATTGTTAAAAACGTGCCCTGACACGCGGCTAAAACTCTAACACGACAAGACCCCGACACGGTGCAGGGTGATGACACCCTAGACTTAGTCTTGGCGAACCTAGGGACACGTGCACGTGGCTTGCCATGTCACGTGTCGTGTGCTCGAGGCTGTGTCCTCGCTGCACGAGGCCAGTCTGTGCATATTGGCTGACACTTGTATTTTTAGGTTCTGGATACCTCGTGTCCATTTTTTTGGACACGAGACACGTTGTGTGATACCATGTTATGTACACGACACTTCCTCGATACGTTCCTATGGTTCATTGTATGTGTTTTGCTTCGAAATCGAATTTTCCTAATGTGAACTGATACCCGACCGATACCTTCACTGTTTCAGCTTTTTTTGGATTCTAATTTGCATATTTTAACTAAGTTTTGTGATGATAACTGTTAGAATTAATTCACCTACATGTATGCTAAATAATAATCATGTTAGATTTGCAATTTGGATGGGTTTTTGGTTCAAATTCTCGAATTTCTCAATAGGGAACTGAACACTGATACTCTATTCTGAAAATTGATTTCTGATTTTGAATTGTCTTTTTTTATTAACAGTTAGATGCTTTAAATTATAGGATTTTGATTCACCTACATATTATGGGATAGTGTACATAATACTTGTGGGTATATGATGTTTTAGGTTAGGTTTTCATTGGGTTGAGGGATACCCAGTCATAGGTTTCAGAAGTCTGAAACCTGGGATTGTTATTTCCTCATATTGCCTCCCCACATGATGAACACACAGCCTTGGGATCCTATATGACACTGTCAAATTTCTTGAGTTTTAATTCCTGTCTTTTGACTGAATATCGATGCTCATCTTGCCATGTTGATTTCCTACTGATTTTCCTATTTTGAAACTGTTAAGTGGTTACAATAACTGAGATTGGGATAGGTTACTTGATAGGTTATTTGATATTCATGAAATTTCCTCAATGTCAAAAACCTGAGTTTTGAATTTTAATTCAGTCACACACAGTCACTGATTCTAGTTTCCCTCGCACATGTCTTTCTTTTTCACACTGTTTGATGTTCTTTGTGTTGCAAATCTGAACTAAACACTGTTATGATATGTGCATTGATGATAAACCTGAGAGTGAACTGCTATTGTGTTTCCCTGAGTTTGTTGGTCAATTTCAATATTGGTCCACCTATTTTTATTTGAGTTTAGTTGCTAAATGGGAAGGAATGCATTGTTGGTAAACTGAACCTGAGAACATATGTATATGCAATGTAGACAGGTACACTGAAACACACTTTTAAACTGAGAAATCTGAGATTGACACCTGAGTCATTCCTGTCACTTGGGAATAACTGAGATTTGAATGGGTGAAATCTGAAATTATTTGGACTGTTTTAATGGTTTTCAGTGTTATAAAAACTGAATTCGTGGACTGATTTTTCCTTTGAGTATTAAACCTGAGCATAGGCTGATGTTTCCCCACACACACATACACAAACTCACACTCTCACATTACCCTCACCCTCTCATGACACACATAACCACAATGACACTTCACTATTTTTTCTATATTAATGTAACACACCCTTGTATGCATTCCTGCCACCTGAGACACACCCTATCCTAATTATTCCCTGTACACTACACCCCCTATAATTTTTCTGTCATCTATTCCTGGAAACTAAGTCACACTCCCATATGCATATAACTGAGATGTTAATTCTTGGATTCCTGAGATAGGTAGGCTACTTTAGGTCATGTTTCAACTGTGATTGTAAACCTGAGATGAGTGGCAACTTTACATTGAATTGTTTTGTACAACCTCTGTCATTTATATTCCTGAGAACAAACCTGAAACCTGAGTTTCCCTCTTCAATTTACTGAATGCCTGAGATTGGATTACATTCATATTGACTTGTTACCTATGTGTGGTTAGATTGTGATTGAGTAGGGACTTAGAGGAAGTTTAGATTTTATTGGACTGAATTCCCATTCCTTTTTACCTTGTATGTTGGTACACACACACAGTGACACATTATGTTCACTCACTTACCTACATTGCTGTCTTAATTCCTGTCCCAAAAACCCCCTACATGACAGTCCAAAATAGGCCCTTAACCAAACCCTTTAACCAACTCATGGCTGTCCTAAACCAGTCCTTATCACTCCACAAACCTATCACACATGTGCAAGCCTCATTCCTATGTCCTATTACATACCAAGTACACACACACACATATACATTGACACCACACACATGTATCCACACTCTCATGACACTTTTCCCATACTCACATCATTACCCACTAGCCTACACTCATTTCCCTTACACACATACACCCCCTCTCTTTATACATTCAATACATATAGCTAAAGTATGTATGTATGTCTATATGTGTATATCTAAATGTCTAAACTAATATGAATGTTTATAATGATAGAGTAAAGTGGAAGGGTAAGTTGAAATCAATATAGTATTTTCTATGTAATGTGAGTGTAATGTATATAGCCTAATATAGAGTGCCTAATTGAATGCCTGTATATAATGCAACCCTTTCTCTCTCCTTATACAATGTGGATTATAGCTCAATGTGAATGTACTCTTGATGTGTTTGGCTTGCATAGCCTTGTGATTGGTGTGTGATTGCTAGACTAGGCTTGGTTAGGCCTAGTGAGACTTATTAGACTTGTTTGGGTCAGTCTTAACCTAGTTGACCTAGTTTGACTAGTGTAGTTGACCAGAGTTGACCAAGAGTTGACTTTGGCCTAGTTCGACCTAGACAGCATGCAGATGCATTGTAGATTACTATTATCATCTCATGTATACATCTTGACTTGTGTTGCTCTAACTAGGAGTCAGGTATCTCATCTCGGACAGTACATTTACTTCAGACATTCAGATATGAGGCGAGTACATTCTCTGATCATTTCATATCCTGCTTAGAATTATTTCCTGCATTAAATTACTTTACTTGATACTGTCATGTTGGTCACACGGGTGAGTACTATATGGATCCCTTCTTGAGATGTTATCCCTTCAGGGAGCATCGGGTACTCTATGTTCTGTGCGTTTCACTTACATGGCGTATCATATGCTTCTTTGGTTCTTTGATCACTTGTGACATATACCCATATGATCACAGAGTCTTCTTTGAATCCTTATCCCATTTATTGGGTCTATCAGGATCCCTATTTATGGGACTACTATGTATCACCATTTGGGGGCTTATCACCTTTCGGAGGCTTATCACCCTTTGGGGGCTTATCATCTTTCGGAGGCTAATCACCCTTAGGGGGCTTATCACCTTTCGGAGGCTTACCACCCTTCGGGGGCTGTTACATAGAATCATAACATAACCTGGTTGGATCCTTGTGTATTAATTGGGGGTACGGAAGAGTATAAATAGCCATGTGAACAATTCCAAAGTAGAATAGCCATGTACGCCTCTTTAGTATAGCCATGTACAAATCAAGCCGTTCATATGTCGACTTTGTACTCTAAATCACTGGTCACTGGTAGCTCTCTACTTATAGTAGATATTTCTATTACAGTTCTCTATCAGTTTACATACTGCATTTTCTTCAGTATCTATATCTTACTTTACTGCATGATTATATTTTCTAACCTGCTATGAACTGTTGAGATGTATTGTGCTCGCTCCCGTCCTGACTGAACATGTTGAAAATTTTACAGAGGATGATGAGGAACCCTGCACCCTTTACCTTAGAGCTTGCCTAGATGACACTCGCGACCTGGACCCCTGGAGAGGTTCAGGCAGCTGCTGAGGACGATACCTTGCTTAGTATAGATAGCTTAGATTGTTTCCTTTTCATGTTTAGTTGTTGTCCTGGATTCCAGAGTTGTATATATTTTAGAGATGTTGAGACTTGTATTTCATTTCTATTGTACCTCAGTTGAGGATTCTCTTATCTATTTTATCGTGCCATATTCTAACTCTAGATTGTGATTGAGTTGTACCTCTGTGTTGGCCTCCTTATGGAGAGTATTCATATTATGTTAGTTATAGTTCATGACCTAGAACAACGTTCTACCGTCGACACTGTAGCGTAGGCTGGGCGTTGTTACGCTCTCGTACCCTCACAGTGGGTGCGGGTCATGATACCAGATATCGGAGCAGCACTAGAGGATCTACCAGTCTTCCAGTTAGATGGTGACCACCAGGCGTAACCCTGGCAACGAGTGAGTTTCTTTTATCCTCCTACTTTATTATAAAATTATTATTTTGAGGCGTTTAGCCGACGAGCACTTGTTAGCTCGGTTGTACCTTTATTTACTGTCTGCCTACGGGCTGTAACATGATTGACAGATCCTAGAGTTGATCATGTACGACTAAACTCTTGCTAGTCCTGACATTTTATAACAACTAGCTTCCTGATCAGCTAAATATGTAATGTTTGGGATACCTTACTATTGTATATTTTGTGGTCTTACATCTTGTAACATTTACTTACTTGCTTGTGATTGAGATAATAGGATTGTTCCTGACCATAGGAGACTGATGGCTTGTAGTTAAACCCTCATGTATCTAGACAGCCGTGACCGCATAGCGAGGTGGGTTGTACTTCAATATACGTAGCTGGCTATGTCTGCCCCCGCTCTCCAGTATTCTGGTTCTGGGACGTGACATGGTTTATGTGGTGGCCCATGCAGTTCTTGTAAATCAAGATATGTGAGGGTTTACCGAATAGATGTCTCAATCAGTACTCGCCCTTGATCTCTGCTCGTATCTTCTAAATCCCAGAAATCTTGACCTGATCATATATTTGTGTCGTTGATCTGTCCTAGTCCTTCCTTATTGTTTCCTATGTCGTCTTCTTCAGCGGCATTGTTCCTGGACCTGTCGATCAGTAAGTCGGAGCACCACCTGTGGACCAGCAGCAGCCAAGTGATCAGGCCCAGCATTCAGGAGTGGCCTCCAGAGTCGTACCTATTGGAGGAGAGCCACCAGTTCAGCCCGTCCAGCCTGCAGAGCCTGATGATGGCACTTTGGTAGGCCTCATTAGGTCATTATTAGCTTCCTAGGATCATCGAGGAGATGCCTTGCACCAGGCGGTGGCAGACGCTTTGACCAGAGGAGGTCATCAGGGTAATAGCGCGGCCAACAGCTTCAAGCGCTTGAACCCTCCATTCTTCGACGGCAGCGAAGATGCTATTGCCGCAGATGCTTGGCTTCAGGACACAGAGGTGATTCTAGAAGCAGCCAGAACCCCAGAAGACGAGAAGGTAGCTGTGGTGCGCCTGCAGTTGTTGGATCTTGCCCGCAGTTGGTGGGCAGTACAGGCCGTTGGATTAATGGCCCCTATAGCTTAGACAGTATTCAGGGAGAGATTCCAGACCAAGTATTTTGATGCTGTGGCTCGGTACGATCTACAAACCAGGTTCACCAATCTGAAACAGATGGACAGGACGGTCGATGGATATGTGGCCGAGTTCTCCAGACTTAGTCGGTTTGCTCCTACCTTGGTGGCGACCGAGTTCGACAGAGCCCAGCGGTTCCAGCAGGGGCTTCACGTGGAGATTATCTTGGCCGTAGAGCAGTTTGAGCGTCAGACTTTTGATGCGGTATTAAGAGCAGCTAGGAGGCATGAGTATACCTCCCAGAGGATCGTAGACAGAACCGGGGGTCGAAAGCGATCCCATGGTCAGATGAATCAGTCTTCAGCACCAGCCCAGTGGCTAGGGCTTTGACCATTGGAGCTCCGAGGCGGGTGGCCTCAGTGACGTCAGTTCAACATTCAGCCCCGACGTACCCCCAGCAGCAGAAGCAGAAGCAGTCTTCCGTAGTGGGATGTTCACACTGCGGGAAGCAGGGGCATGCGGTATCAGAGTGTCGCAGAGCACGGGGTTTGTGCTTGGTTTGTGGTACCCCGGACCACAGGATTGGGAACTGCCCGAACAGAGGGAGCTCATCTTCATCAGCCTTCTGTAGTCCTTCAGTTAGAGGACCAGCACCAGTCTAGCAGCAGCAGCAGTACCCATTCCTGAGGCCATTGCCGACGCAGTCCCAGGCATTCCCGCAGCAGAGAATGCAACAGTATGCCCAAGCCTAAGCCTTGATCCAGAGTAGGCAGAGAAGTTTTCAGCAGAGGGGTCCCGCACCCAGAGGACATGGTCAAGTACTGGCTTTGACCATGGGAGAGGAAGGATTGGCACCAGGTGAGGTGGTGGCAGGTACTATTCTCGTCCACACCTTTCTAGCTTCCGTATTATTTGATTCTGGTGCCTCGCATTCATTTATGTCTGCACGATTCGTGATACGGATAGGATTGGAGCTCGAGTCATTATCAGTAAGGCTCAATATACTTACTGGTAACGGACTTGTAGGAGTAGATAGAGTGTTTTCTTCGTGTCGGATCGTAGTTAGCGGTAGAGAATTTCCCGCTAGATTGATAGAGTTTCCGATGGCCGATTATGATGTGGTCTTAGGGATGGATTGGTTGAGGAACCAATATGCTAGAATAGACTGCCATATTGGCAGGGTTGTTTTTAGCATTCCAGGCGAGCCAGAGTTTTCCTTCTCCCGAGGCAAAGTTGAACCTTCTCCTCCAGTGTTGCGGTTGGCAGTAGCAACAGTGCAGTTACCTCGGATAGTCGAGGAGTTTTCCGATGTTTTCCCAGAAGAGCTTCCAGGGATGCCGCCAGAACGGAAGATCGAGTTCACCATCGACTTGATTCCCGGGACAGCCCCAGTGTCAGAGAGAGTCTACAGGATGGCACCGTCAGAATTGGAGATATTGTACATGATGATTGAAGAACTCAAAACCAAGAGATTCATTCGTTCTAGTGGATCGCCTTGGGGAGCCCCAATGCTTCTTGTGAAAAAGAAGGATGGTATGTCCATATTATGTGTAGATTATCGTACTTTGAACTCAGTGACAATCAAGAACAGATACCCTCTCCCAAGGATAGATGACTTGTTTGATTAACTCAGAGGAGCAGCAGTATTCTCGAAGATAGATTTACGGTCAGAATACCATCAGATCAGAGTCAGAGAGTAGGACATCCTGAAGACAGCTTTCAGATCTAGGTATGGGCATTGGGCGTTCCTTGTTATGTCCTTTGGAGCAACCAATGCGCCGGCCGTATTCATGGACCTCATGAATCGTATCTTCATGTCTTATTTGATCAGTTCGTGATTGTGTTCCTAGATGACATCCTGGTCTACAGCAAAAATGAGGCAGAGCATGAGCAGCATCTTAGAGTTGTTCTCCAGATTCTCAGAGAACATCAGTTATATGCCAAGTTTAGTAAATGCGAGTTCTGGCTCGATCGCATTTCGTACTTGGGTCATATCATCACCAGAGGAGGAGTAGAAGTAGATCCCTAGAAGATTGTGGCTATTAAGTCGTGGCCAGTACCCAGCACAGTTGCAAAAATTCGTAGTTTCCTTCGCATGGCAGGCTATTACCGACGATTTGTTTCAGACTTCGCTTGAATTTCAGCGCCATTGACCCAGTTGACCCGCAAGGATGTGCAGTTTGCTTGGACAGTAGAATGTCAGGATTCTTTTGAGAAGTTGAAGCAAGGCTTGATGACGGCTCCTATTCTCACGCTTCCAGATGGAATCGGAGGATTCTCGGTATATTGCGATGCTTCAAGCAGAGGTTTGGGATGTATCTTGATGCAGCATGGAAAGGTAATAGCTTATGCGTCATGACAACTTCGCGATCATGAGAGAAATTACCCAACCCATGACTTGGAGCTTGCAGCAGTAGTGTTTGCACTTAAGTTGTGGAGGCACTACTTGTACGGAGATAGGATGAAGATTTTCACCGACCACAAGAGTTTGAAGTATGTTTTCACCCAGAAGGATCTTAATAGGCGTCAGAGAAGATGGCTGGAGCTTCTTATGGATTATGATGTCAACTTGCAGTATCATCCTGGGAAGGCCAACGTTGTCGCGGATGCATTGAGCAGGAGAGCTGAAGTTTATTTCCTAATAGCGCAACCAGAGCTGCTAGCCGATCTTCAGAAGATGGGTATAGAAGTTGTCCTCCCTTCAAGTGTGGCATTGATGGCCAACATGCAGGTTCTGTCCACTATAGTCGAGAGGATCCGGATGGCACAGTCAACAGATTTCAAGCTTCAGCGACTCAGAACAGAGTGTGAGGCAGGACGAAGACTAGAGTTATGCATTCATGAAGATGGTACACTTCGACATGGTAATCGTCTTTGTATACCCAGTGGTGACCTCAGGCAGGAGATTATGGCAGAGGCCCACAGTTTTCAGTATTCCATTCATCCCAGTGGTACAAAGATGTACCGTGATATTCGTTAGCACTTCTGGTGGAATGGTATGAAGAGGGAGATAGCCCGGTTTGTCTCTCCGTGTTTGATTTGCCAATAGGTTAAAGCTGAACATCAGAGGCCAGCTGCACTTCTTCAGCCCTTGCCTGTTCCAGAGTGGAAGTGGGAGCATGTGACCATGGACTTCGTGACTGGATTGCCTAGATCCCTAGCTGGTAGAGATGCTATTTGGGTTATAGTTGACAGGCTCACAAAGGTGGCTCACTTTCTCCCATTCAGAGTTGGTTAGTCGACAGCTCAGCTAGCAGAGATGTATCTCCGACAGATTATCAGATTTCACGGTGTACCAGTCAATATCACCTCGGACCGAGATTCAAGATTTACGTCGCACTTTTGGCGTAGCCTGCAAGAGAGTTTGGGAATTCATCTCCAGTTCAGCTCAGCATATCATCCGCAGACAGATGGTCAGTCGGAGTGTACAATCCAGACTCTTGAAGATATGTTGCGGTCCTGTACACTCGACTTTGGTGGTTCGTGGGAAGATCACCTGCACCTGGTAGAATTCTCGTACAACAACAGCTTCCAGGCCAGTATCCAGATGGCACCGTTCGAGGCACTGTATGGTAGGAAGTGCAGATCCTCGCTAGCTTGGGACGATGTCGGAGAGTGACAGATGCTCGGTCCGAAAATAATTGCTCAGACCGTTGAAGTGTTCAGGAGAGTCAGAGATCATCTTTGCGTTGCCCAGGATCGCCAGCGCCATTGGGCCGATTCACATCGGCGCGCTCTTGAGTTTTCGGTCAGCGACCATGTATTCCTAAGGATTTTGCCTAACCATGACGTCATTCGTTTCGGCGTATGGGGAAAGCTTGGTCCTAGGTATATAGGGTCGTTCGATATCCTGGAGAGAGTAGGAGATGTGTCCTATCGTCTCGCTCTTCCGCCATCGCTAAGCGAGGTGCATGATGTGTTCCATGTATCCCAACTACGACGGTATATCCCGGATCCGAGTTATGTCCTTGATCATTCGGAATTGGTTGTTGGTACCAACCTTTCGTATGAGGAGAGGTCCGTATCCATATTGGACCGAAGAGAGAAGATACTCAAGAACAAGACTATCAAGTTAGTCCGTGTTGCTTGGGGTCATCACTCTTTGGGTGAGTCAACATGGGAGTGTGAGGATGATATCCGATCACGATATCCCGACCTGTTTGACTCATGAGATATAATGTCTTCCTTATGCCTCATGGCTTCGATTTCTTGCTTGCATGATTGATTGCATGATTGCTTGACTAGTATAGCTTGCCTATAATTAATATAGCTTGTCCTTGCATCTCTAACCTCTTGATTAAATTTCGAGGACAGAATTCTTTTAAGGTGGGTAGAGTGTAATGCCTGTAGTTCGTATTACGTATCTTGGTATACGTATATGTATTTTGACTCGTATTACATGTCTTTCTACTTGGTTTATTTGGCATTTTCATTGCTTGGTCCACCTTGGGATTGGTTCGGCTAGGCTTGGGTTTGCTTATTTGGTTCATCATAAACCAGGTGGAGAACCCCTACCTACCACCACCATCTCCATTATTAACTCCAACCACCTTTCTCTCTTCATTCAAATTTCTCATTACTGCTCTTCCTCTTCTTCTTCCTCACCGAACCCCCACCGTAGGCAAGTGCAACTTGCTTCATGGAGGAACTCACATTTTAATGTTCCATTTTCTTCTTCACAAGATTCTAAGCCTCTCTAGTACTTAGTATTTTCAAATTCCATGGCTCATTCTATATAGATCTAAGTTTCTAGTATTTTTGATCTTCTTGGTTTTGATCTACTAAAATAGCTTGTTTTCGAAAATTAAGAGTTCCAAGAAGTAGGCCTCATGATTTTGCACAAGTTTGGTTTTGGGATGGCCAAATTTTACCAAGTCCTGGCCGAGATGGAGTTCTTGAGCTTTTACGCATGTTTGAATTTGGCCATGTGAAGAAGAAGGAGTTTTATGCACATGTTTTACGTGCTAGCGTATTATTCAGCCTTTACGCTCACGTCTTAACGTGATTAGCGTAGTGCCCTTTTACGCACACGCATCGCGTGCTAGCGTACTTCGTTTTACGCTGAGTATTTCAATTTTACGCTCGGGGCCTTCCCGCTCGCGTAAAATCGTGACTGCGTAAAACCTGGCTCGAGCAGACTCTCGCGAGCGTAAAGTTGCCTGAGTATTTCCTCGCGTAGAACTCACTCGCGTAGAGTTTTGCTCGAGAGTTGGCGTGCGTAAAATCTTACGAGCGTAAAGCCCGGCTAGCGTAAAACCCCACCCGCATGTACCCTTGCTCACGTAGAGCTATCTTACCTTGCTCTTGCTAGCGTAAGCCACTTTACGCTTGAAGGCCCCTTGGTCTAGCGTAGTAGCACGCGCGTAGAGACTTGAGTTCCTATGGCGTACATGGCATGGTATGACAATTGAACATGATAATTGAACATGGCATGGTATGACAAGTATACCTGACATGATTATCTCGAATTGCTGTTGTGATGGCTAACATGACATGACCTGACAAGAATGATTGACCTAGACACCGTGGACGATTGTGTTTGTACAAATAAACCAGTACTGTCTTGCATCATATCTAGGACAGGGAACCCTAAATACCACGGTCAGGGGTACCTACTGAAATCAAATACGGCTAATAACTAGAATAATTCAGTAGTCATGAAGAGATTTCCCAGCTACAAGCAATCTCGTTATCTGGACGCACTAGCGGACTTGTAGCCTACCGACGAGTAGGGCACATTTCCAGCACACAGTCATGTGGTGCACCCTTCATAAACGGACATTTGACCCGAATAACCTGGATGGTGTGCAGGACTGGTGGCTGGTGGAATAATCTTATTACATCTTGCTAGTAACTAGGCCTGTGATAACCCTTGTTAGTTAAAGTATCAAGCCGTACTCATTGCTTGGCCGTGATTGATTGGATGAAATTTAGCCCAGCTTAGTCTTGCCCCGATCCTGTACAAGATTGTTACATGACGGGATTATTTATACTGACCTCAACAATAAAGATCAGGGGACCAGTTCTGTTCAGGCGAAGGATTACAACCCTGGTCCTTGTTTGGTTTAAGGGTTGTAACCTGGCTCCCGGAGCAGTTCTGTGTCCTCTCTTCGTTTATTGTCTTATTGCTCTCCATGCCATGCTCGTCATGTTTTACTTATTTCAATAGCATGATAATTTATACTGGCATCAACAATAAAGATCAGAAGTCCAGTATTGTCCAGTCGAAGGGTTACAACCCCGGTCCTTGTTTGGTTTAAGGGTTGTAACCTGGCTCCCGGAGCAGTTCTGTGTCCTCTTTTTGTTTATTGAATTATTTTACCCTATGTTCCTGCTTACCAACAAGTAGTTGAGACGGGTTCTATTCAAGTGAAGGGTTACAATCCCGGTCCTTATTTGGTTTAAGGGTTGTGACCTGGCTACTTGAATGGTTTCCTCGTACGCAGTTTATTGTTGTTATATTTGCTATTATCAGTTTCGTTTTAATCGTCTTTAATATTTTATTGTGATATGTTGGTTTTAGTTTCTAAGTGAAGCCTCCTTTGTGGCACTTGCTCTTTCTGGGGTCTGACCCAGCTAGTTTTGTGTGGACAGATATCGGAGCAGCACCAGAGGATGCACCTGTCTTCCAGCTAGATGGTGACCACCAGGCGTAACCCTGGCAACGAGTGGGTTTCTTTTGTCCTCCCACTTTATTGTAAAACTATTCTTTTGAGGCGTTTAGCCGACGAGCACTTGTTAGATCGGTTGCACCTTTATTTACTGTCTGCCTACGGGCTGTAACATGATTGACAGATCCTAGGGTTGATCATGTACGACTAAACTCTTGCTAATCCTGACATTTTGTAACGACTAGCTTCATGATCAGCTAAATATGTAATGTTTGGGACGCCTTACTATTGTATATTTGGTGGTCTTACATCTTGTGACATTTACTTACTTGCTTGTGATTGAGACAATAGGATTGTTCCTGACCATAGGAGACTGATGGCTTGTAGTTAAACCCTCATGTATCTAGACAGCCGTGACCGTATAGCAAGGTGGGTTGCACTTCAATATACGTAGCTGGCTATGTCTGCCCCCGCTCTCCAGTATTCTGGTTCTGGGGCGTGACAACTTGCACTCGTTATAATCTCTAATTTGATGAAGTAAGTGACTACACTTATATATTCTTATTCTCTCTAACAGTGTATTTAGAGATGAGGTCAAAATGAGGACACCTGATATTACCGATGAGGGACTTCAAAGAGAGGTTGATTGTACATTTCCGTCATGGTTTCGCAAATACGTAAGTAACTAAGCTTAAAATGAGGTTGATTTTATATATTCTTATAAAATACGTAAGTAACTGAGACTATAAATATATAATCTACAACATTTAAATTAAAAATATTTGTTTACAAGTTTTATTGTCTGAAACAACACTCACTAATGAGAGTGTTCGTTATCTGGCATTGGGACCTGTAATGCCCCAGTCCCAAAATACGTAGGACTAGGAACGTAGACATGCCAGCTGTATTCATACGAAGTATACTCCAATATATGGAAGCCTCGTATAAATACATAAGCTGTAAAATGCAGTAAAACCACAACTAATCTCATCCACACAGAATAATTAAATAAAAGATCATATAATGAGAATAAATTTGTCTTGATACAATATGTTGGGCGGAGACAAATCCACTACCAACAAAATAAAGAAAAGTACATAGAGAATGTAATGAGTGGCGAGCGAAGCGAAGACGATCCAAATGCAATCATCCTCGTGAAACAGCGAAGATCACGGCTAGAGCTAAAGCACCTGCGAAAGATAATAACACACACCTGGCAAGACAACCAGGTCCTCAGAGGGACGTAACAAGACACATCATAGCATGCCATATAAACTGAATAAATATTGCTCACTAAATAAGTCAATCGAATTTATAACATAGTCCAATACGCACCTACTGAACGAGCGTACCATCCCCCCAACCAAACAAGGACAGGAGATGGTAAACTAATTCACGACGACGTATCTTTCCATGCCATGACACATACAATAGGGTACCTAACCGTACTATAGTGAATATGCAATAAAGAACAAACCTTTGACGCATGGGCCGGGTCAGTCAGGAATCAGGAATCAGGACCGTACCTCCCACTGGAGATAACCGGCAATCAGGACCGTACCTCCCACTGGAGATAACCGGCTAGCAGGACCGTACCTCCCACTGGAGATAACCGGCAATCAGGGCAGTACATAAATGACCCATACATTAAGGAGATGTTCTTCCCACCCAATGCCTACCATGTTGTATCCACAACAGTAACCTCTATAACCGCTAAGTCAAACTATCATGCAACCTCTATTAGCGGTTATTCCTATCGCACGGCTTGTACGTACTGGTGGCCAGCCAATCACGTACTTCCGTGTTCTACATGCGACACACAACTTCGTATTTACAACGTGTCAAGGCCAATGAATGCAACACACAAGGTGGTCCCTTAAATCTAGGTTTAATTTGTAAGAAAATAATACACAGCAGGAAATATAAAAGAACAGTTATGCCATGTATCACAGTTTATAAAGAAAATAATAGACATGCATGAAATATGAGCTAAAAATAATTAAACAGCTAATGGCAAGGTGTCTTGCCTGGTAGAGCGCCTGGTGTGCTGTAATGATCACTGTGGCACGATCTGCATCTTCGGTGCAACAACTGTACAAGGAGACCTCGGATAGTGGCACGGACAGTTTCATTGGGTTCAGAATGGTCAATTTAGTTAAGGTGGACATATGGAGGAAGGATAGGATTGGCGAAGGAATTGGAATAATGGGCTTGGTCGTGGAAGGAGAAAAGTCAAAGAAAGAAAAGATGAATAATAACACATACGATTTTTGAGAACTACTATTTATAATACTTGAAAATAATTAAATTAATTACTTGAAAATCCAAAATCCTTTTAGGGAGAAAATCCTAAGTTTTGGCAAAATAATATTTCTAAGTATAAAAACTATATTTTGTATATGTAGATATTTAAGTACTTATTCAAAATTAATAATGAGTTATGTAGGCAACTACTATAACTTGTCTACTATAATTATATACATAAAATTTGAGAAAATATTTTAGAGACCAAAAATTGACTGTGAAATTTGCTAGAAAATATTTATAAAATTTTCTAAAATGATAGTAGTAATGCAAGTAATTTTATTAGCAAGACAATAATAATAATAATAATAATAATAATAATAATAATAATAATAATAATAATAATAATAACAGTAGTAAAATTATTAGGTATGATGCTAGCAATACAGAACAAAAATAGTATTAGAATTAATAATCAGTTGTATTAGAATTAATAATAATAGTAATAATAATAATAATAATAATAATAATAATAATAATAATAATAATAATAATAATAAAATAAAATAATAGCTGTGTTCTCTCTTTCCGAGAGAGTGACACTTGATTAATAAAAATAAAAATAAAAGAATAAAAAAAAACAGAAATAAAAGAAAGCAACTTATTGAATGTTCTTCCGGAACTCTTCCCGAGAGAGAGAAAGAAAAAAAGAGGAAACGAAGAAGCAGGAGGAGAGGGAAAGAGCGGCGGAGGAGCGGATGGAGCTCGGGAGGGAGTTGGCGAGCTGTGGGGAAGAGGGAGCGGCGGTCGGGAGTTGTTTGCGGAGGCGTGAAGGTGGGTTCGAAGTCGGAAGAGGGTTTGGACGGAGGAGAAGCGAGGGAGCGGTGGTCGATGCGAGGATCTGGGCGGCGTGGCGCTCGGCGCGGCTGACGCGCGGCGGAGGGAGCGGTGGCTCGCGCGGGGGTTCACGGCGAGGGGGGAAGCGGGTCGCCGGCGTAGACGGGGTTCAGGCGGTCATCGAAGGTGCAGTGGGAAGAAGAGGCGGCGACTTCGCCGGGGCTCGGTGGTCGGAGGCGCAGGCGGGTTTTTGGGGGGTTTCGCCGGCCAGAGGAAGCGGAGAGAAGGGGGACGGCCGGAGAGATCGACGGTGGCGCGATCTCCGTGGGCGGCTCCGGCGCGCGGAGGGTTCGCGGAGTCCGGCGAGGATGTTGGTGGCGGACAGCGTCACAAGGCGCAGCGGGTGCTCGACGCGGCGGTCCTACCACTGGAGGAACGGCGGTGCGGCGGTGCGGCGGGACGGCGGAGATCAGGTAAGGTGGTGGTGGATTTTATTTGCTGTCGAGTTTTTCCAATTTGGGTTTTATTTGCGGGGGTCGTCGGGTCGGCTATGGCCGTGGTGGCGGAGGCGGTGTTGGCCTGGTGTGTGTATTGGTCGTAGATGGGGTGTGGTTGGTGGCGCTTGGTGTTGTAGGTGGTGGTTGGGATGGTAACGGTGGGGTCGGCCAAGTTGGTCGGGGTCGCGGTGAAGAAGATGCTGGTGATGGTTGCGCTGGTTTAGAAGGAGGCTGGTGGAGAGTTGGCCGAAGTGGCGTGGTGGCGTGGGCTGGTTGTGGGCGTAGGTAGTTTGGTGGTGATGGCTGGTGTTGCTGCGGTGACGATGACGAGGGTGATGGTGTTGGCTAGAGATTAGGAGTAGGATTTAGGAATTTAATATTTGTCGTGTCGGGATTGTCGACACGGAGGAGAAGTCAAAATGTATATGTAACAATATGAAATAAGAATTGGACGATGGAACACGGACACGAGGCACGCACCATTGGGTTGTGGAATTTTGTGGAGGAATTATGGTTTGTGGAGAAATAATGGAGGAGTACCTGCCTATTTATAGGATGTGGGAATTCCCATTTAAATAGGAATTAGGATTAGTTCAAACCCAATTTAGATAATTCGCAAATTTAATTTAAAAGCAATCAAATCAATATTCAAATCCAAATCCAAATCTCATTTAAATCAAATTAAATCTCTTAGTTTAAAATCAAATCAATTTAAAATATAGATAGTTTACTATTTAAATGTATCCATGGAATCAAATCAAAATTTAAACTGTTACAAATATTTCAAAAATATGTTTTCCAAAAATACTATAATAAATGAATTTCGAAAATAATAAATCCTTTTGAATAATAAATCTTTTTGAATAATAAAATATTAATATTAAATAATTTCGAAAATATATTATTATTTAAAATAAATAAATATTTATGAAATAAATATTTTTGCACGAAAAATTTTATTATTAATAACTGCTAAAAACAATAGACTTTTTATGGCAAGAATAATAATTCTATATAATATTTTGAAAGTGTAAGAAAATAAAAATAATTGTTTTTCTAAAATATGTATGCTCGTACATATTCGCACTCGTCGAGCAAAACGAAAATAAAATTCCGCGCACGATGTACAATACGACTACGTGTCATACAATACCAAAAATTTAAAATCCATGCAAATTAATAAATAAAAAAAATAGTAGAAATTTAGGGGTTTTACATCCTACCCAACTTAAAATAATTTCGTCCTCAAAATTGAGAATTTGTAGGGGGTGAGAGGCTACAAGGATTGACGTTTAATGAGAACTTGCATTAGCGTCGTGATTTCAATAAGACGAAAATAGTCATGGATTAACGCGAGAAGGAATGTTTAAGATGACGCGCAATAAAGAATAGTATGGGTTTAAGAAAATAAAATAAATTAGAGGCCTTAAATTTATGGTCTCTTGAGAGTAGGTTGAGGGCACGATTTAGAGAATGAATTAGATTTAGAAGGTCATGACAGTAATTATAGGGCCGAGAAGGAGGGCGAGGAGTTTAGGATGAAGATATAGTAATATCGAACGAGAATGGTCATAGCCGATAGGATAGCTAGAGGACGTTATAGTATGACGCTTTCGTCCTTCGAAAATAGGTGAGGGCGAAGCAATATAGAGTTCGAAGGACGCGTTATCGAATACGAATACGTGATTCAAGGACGACCGGAAAAGAATTTCAAAAGAATAGTCAAGGCAGTCGTGGATGGGTTGTAAAGGCCAGTTTAATTAAGTTCCATCCACGTAGAATAATCGATAAAAGCGAACCAAAGTGCACTTGGTTGATCAGACCATTATGCACCGGTTCTGATAGACAATATGTTAGTGGGGTACCTCCATTAACATATATGTCACGAACAAGCTTGGTAAAAGGCTAAGCTTGCAAAAACTAGGCTACATTAGCATCATTAGTCTAGATAGTAAAATATAGGCAAGATAATAGATGAATAAAAACAAATATGAATGGTCTAAGAGTCATAAGGATCTAAGTCTTGTTTATTCCTATACCATCATTCTACGGTTTTATTGACCAAGGCTTAGTTGACCAAATGGTTTAAATTTCTCTAGTCTCTAGGGTCTAGATAATACCATTTGTATTCCCTTAATGGTCAAGGGTGTGTGGGGTATTCTACCCAACTTAAAGAATTAAGCTAATGGTGTTTTGGGACAACTAACTAGTAGGGTCAACCTCTAGCAGGCACGAAGGGAAGATAAGAATAGGGATGGAAGGAAGTAAGCAAGATGCAATTGATCAGTCAAACGGTAGATAAAATCAAGGAAAGAGGTCAAGTGGGTGGATGAGATCCTAGACTTCTAATCCTATACGCAGGCTTGCTTGGTACGGTAAAGTAACCAAACAATTTATGTTGACCTGCATGGGCCACCACAAAAACATGTAACGCCCCAGTCCCAAAATACGTAGGACTAGGAACGTAGACATGCCAGCTGTATTCATACGAAGTATACTCCAATATATGGAAGCCTCGTATAAATACATAAGCTGTAAAATACAGTAAAACCACAACTAATCTCATCCACACAGAATAATTAAATAAAAGATCATATAATGAGAATAAATTTGTCTTGATACAATATGTTGGGCGGAGACAAATTCACTACCAACAAAATAAAGAAAAGTACATAGAGAATGTAATGAGTGGCGAGCGAAGCGAAAACGATCCAAATGCAATCATCCTCGTGAAACAGCGAAGATCACGGCTAGAGCTAAAGCACCTGCGAAAGATAATAACACACACCTGGCAAGACAACCAGGTCCTCAGAGGGACGTAACAAGACACATCATAGCATGCCATATAAACTGAATAAATATTGCTCACTAAATAAGTCAATCGAATTTATAACATAGTCCAATACGCACCTACTGAACGAGCGTACCATCCCCCCAACCAAACAAGGACAGGAGATGGTAAACTAATTCACGACGACGTATCTTTCCATGCCATGACACATACAATAGGGTACCTAACCGTACTATAGTGAATATGCAATAAAGAACAAACCTTTGACGCATGGGCCGGGTCAGTCAGGAATCAGGAATCAGGACCGTACCTCCCACTGGAGATAACCGGCAATCAGGACCGTACCTCCCACTGGAGATAACCGGCTAGCAGGACCGTACCTCCCACTGGAGATAACCGGCAATCAGGGCAGTGCATAAATGACCCATACATTAAGGAGATGTTCTTTCCACCCAATGCCTACCATGTTGTATCCACAACAGTAACCTCTATAACCGCTAAGTCAAACTATCATGCAACCTCTATTAGCGGTTATTCCTATCGCACGGCTTGTACGTACTGGTGGCCAGCCAATCACGTACTTCCGTGTTCTACATGCAACACACAACTTCGTGTTTACAACGTGTCAAGGCCAATGAATGCAACACACAAGGTGGTCCCTTAAATCTAGGTTTAATTTGTAAGAAAATAATACACAACAGGAAATATAAAAGAACAGTTATACCATGTATCACAGTTTATAAAGAAAATAATAGACATGCATGAAATATGAGCTAAAAATAATTAAACAGCTAATGGCAAGGTATCTTGCCTGGTAGAGCGCCTGGTGTGCTGTAATGATCACTGTGGCACGATCTGCATCTTCGGTGCAACAACTGTACAAGGAGACCTCGGATAGTGGCACGGACAGTTTCATTGGGTTCAGAAGGGTCAATTTAGTTAAGGTGGACATATGGAGGAAGGATAGGATTGGCGAAGGAATTGGAATAATGGGCTTGGTCGTGGAAGGAGAAAAGTCAAAGAAAGAAAAGATGAATAATAACACATACGATTTTTGAGAACTACTATTTATAATACTTGAAAATAATTAAATTAATTACTTGAAAATCCAAAATCCTTTTAGGGAGAAAATCCTAAGTTTTGGCAAAATAATATTTCTAAGTATAAAAACTATATTTTGTATATGTAGATATTTAAGTACTTATTCAAAATTAATAATGAGTTATGTAGGCAACTACTATAACTTGTCTACTATAATTATATACATAAAATTTGAGAAAATATTTTAGAGACCAAAAATTGACTGTGAAATTTGCTAGAAAATATTTATAAAATTTTCTAAAATGATAGTAGTAATGCAAGTAATTTTATTAGCAAGACAATAATAATAATAATAATAATAATAATAATAATAATAATAATAATAATAATAATAATAATAATAATAACAGTAGTAAAATTATTAGGTATGATGCTAGCAATACAGAACAAAAATAGTATTAGAATTAATAATCAGTTGTATTAGAATTAATAATAATAGTAATAATAATAATAATAATAATAATAATAATAAAATAAAACAATAGCTGTGTTCTCTCTTTCCAAGAGAGTGACACTTGATTAATAAAAATAAAAAAAAAGAATAAAAAAAACAGAAACAAAAGAAAGCAACTTATTGAATGTTCTCCCGGAACTCTTCCCGAGAGAGAGAAAGAAAAAAAAAGGAAACGAAGAAGCAGGAGGAGAGGGAAAGAGCGGCGGAGGAGCGGATGGAGCTCGGGAGGGAGTTGGCGAGCTGTGGGGAAGAGGGAGCGGCGGTCGGGAGTTGTTTGCGGAGGCGTGAAGGTGGGTTCGAAGTCGGAAGAGGGTTTGGACGGAGGAGAAGCGAGGGAGCGGTGGTCGATGCGAGGATCTGGGCGGCGTGGCGCTCGGCGCGGCTGACGCGCGGCGGAGGGAGCGGTGGCTCGCGCGGGGGTTCACGGCGAGGGGGGAAGCGGGTCGCCGGCGGAGACGGGGTTCAGGCGGTCATAGAAGGTGCAGTGGGAAGAAGAGGCGGCGACTTCGCCGGGGCTCGGTGGTCGGAGGCGCAGGCGGGTTTTTGGGGGGTTTCGCCGGCCAGAGGAAGCGGAGAGAAGGGGGACGGCCGGAGAGATCGACGGTGGCGCGGTCTCCGTAGGCGGCTCCGGCGCGCGGAGGGTTCGCGGAGTCCGGCGAGGATGTTGGTGGCGGACAGCGTCACAAGGCGCAGCGGGTGCTCGACGCGGCGGTCCTACCACCGGAGGAACGGCGGTGAGGCGGTGCGGCGGGACGGCGGAGATCAGGTAAGGTGGTGGTGGATTTTATTTGCTGTCGAGTTTTTCCAATTTAGGTTTTATTTGCGGGGGTCGTCGGGTCGGCTATGGCCGTGGTGGCGGAGGCGGTGTTGGCCTGGTGTGTGTATTGGTCGTAGATGGGGTGTGGTTGGTGGCGCTTGGTGTTGTAGGTGGTGGTTGGGATGGTAACGGTGGGGTCGGCCAAGTTGGTCGGGGTCGCGGTGAAGAAGATGCTGGTGATGGTTGCGCTGGTTTAGAAGGAGGCTGGTGGAGAGTTGGCCGAAGTGGCGTGGTGGCGTGGTGGCGTGGGCTGGTTGTGGGCGTAGGTGGTTTGGTGGTGATGGCTGGTGTTGCTGCGGTGACGATGACGAGGGTGATGGTGTTGGCTAGAGATTAGGAGTAGGATTTAGGAATTTAATATTTGTCGTGTCGGGATTGTCGACACGGAGGAGAAGTCAAAATGTATATGTAACAATATGGAATAAGAATTGGACGATGGAACACGGACACGAGGCACGCACCATTGGGTTGTGGAATTTTGTGGAGGAATTATGGTTTGTGGAGAAATAATGGAGGAGTACCTGCCTATTTATAGGATGTGAGAATTCCCATTTAAATAGGAATTAGGATTAGTTCAAACCCAATTTAGATAATTCGCAAATTTAATTTAAAAGCAATCAAATCAATATTCAAATCCAAATCCAAATCTCATTTAAATCAAATTAAATCTCTTAGTTTAAAATCAAATCAATTTAAAATATAGATAGTTTACTATTTAAATGTATCCATGGAATCAAATCAAAATTTAAACTGTTACAAATATTTCAAAAATATGTTTTCCAAAAATACTATAATAAATGAATTTCGAAAATAATAAATCCTTTTGAATAATAAATCTTTTTGAATAATAAAATATTAATATTAAATAATTTCGAAAATATATTATTATTTAAAATAAATAAATATTTATGAAATAAATATTTTTGCACGAAAAATTTTATTATTAATAACTGCTAAAAATAATAGACTTTTTATGGCAAGAATAATAATTCTATATAATATTTTGAAAGTGTAAGAAAATAAAAATAATTGTTTTTCTAAAATATGTATGCTCGTACATATTCGCACTCGTCGAGCAAAACGAAAATAAAATTCCGCGCACGACGTACAATACGACTACGTGTCATACAATACCAAAAATTTTAAATCCATGCAAATTAATAAATAAAAAAAATAGTAGAAATTTAGGGGTTTTACAGGACCGAAAGAAGTAAACAAAGACTTGGCCAGGATATGTCGTTAATGGCTTCGGGTTTAAGGTAACTCAGAATGCTATAAATGTCGAATTTATCCATAACGGCATCAGTACCAAGGATTCCGGTGTTTGCATAAAAGGCACCATCTATGATGACGAGCCAGACTTTGACTATTATGGAGTGCTTCGGGATATTGTAGATTTACAAAATACTGTCCCATATGATATGCATATTGTGATGTTCAAATGTGAGTGGTTCGATTCGACACCAAATATCGGTTGGAGAATCGATAAACAATTTGGATTTGTTGATATAAACCATCGCAGGAGGTATAGAGGGTCTGATACATTTGCGAAAGCAGGTCAGGCTGTTCAAGTCTACTATACAAGCTACCCAAGGCGTCGTAGAGATCGATTTGACTGGTGGGCAGTATGCAAGATTAAACCTAGAAATACATTCAACGTTGGAGACCCAGCATACCAAGAGGACCAGATCGAAAAGTCCCAATACTTGGGACAACAGTCGGATACAATGGATGTTGAAGATATTGTTGAGGAAAATAGAGGAGAGGAAGAGGTTGATACACAAGAATTAGCTGTCAACCAGGGGAGAAAGAGGCATCTTGTCCCAAATATTGAGGCAGAAGAAGAAGAAGACGATGAAGAAGAAGAAGAATTTGATGGGGATGAGGATACAGATGAAATCGACGATGAGGATAAGGATGAGGATAACGATGAAGATGATGATGAAGATGAGGCCGAGGATGAGAACGAAGACGATGACGATGATTAGGTTAAATATTGTTGTATATTAAAAACACTTCCAATTACGTGAATTAAGTTTGACCTCATAAAAGCAATTACGTGCATTCATATTTTTTTCGTTCGATCATTTACTTATTGTATAATTTTCTTTTTACAGATGGCACTCCTAGTCTTTTTCGTCGCGGCGGCACTCGTCTCCCTGCTGGTGGTATGTATATTTTAGTTTAGAATTTTATATTCATTTACACTTCTATATTGTTAATTATGTTTATGTGTTCTATTTACTGGTCATGATGGCTGGCCGTGGTCGTGCTGCTGGTGGTGGTCGTGCTGCTGGTGGTAGTGGTCGTCGTGGTCGTGGTCGTCGTGGTGCTGGTGGTCGTGGTCGCATTCAATCTTCCCGGGATGTGACCCCATCCAGCGAACCCGACCCGGAGAGTACCCCGGGCACAGACGCATCCCACCGTCGATCGACAACTTCATCGAGGCATGAGTCCGGATCTGCTAGCGGATCTGTTCCGCTATCGTACCCACCAGCGGATCCACCAGTGGATCCACCAGTTACTGTACAGTGGGCCCCGGAGTACCCCCATACTCGGTTCTATCCGGTTACTGGAGAGTACATGCGCGGACCCGCGGATCCTCCGACGGCACCAAAGAGGCCGAGCGGCGAGTTCCGACGAGAGCTATGGCCCGCGGGGACCTCGTAAGTAAATTTAAGATAATTTATTAAATTTATTTCATTTATTCAAGTTAATAATCCAGTCGTTACTTTTTTGTAGGTTTTTTCCGTTTAATGTTGCCATGTCTCTTAGAGAAATTATCAGGGCTAACTTCCATGGTCCCTACCTCATCTTTTCGTCGGTGCCCCCAAACTTGAAGTACGTCTGGCTCGACGAGTTGAGGGTATATATCTATATCTTCTGGTTAATTATTAGTTACTCTTTAATCAACAATTTTTTAAATTACGTGATAATTGAAATTGTTTGTTAGACGACGTTCTAGTGGCCCCCCATCGCGAGGACGCGATCCGCAGGACCTACAGAAGCGCTACCTCGAAGAAGATATGGGATATGATTCATAACCTGAAAATGGGGCAGACGAGGCCGAATTGGATCCGACAGGACTATTATGAGAAGCTCTTAGATATGATGGATACTCCTGCCTACAAGGAAAAATCGGAGAAGGCGAAGGCGAACCGACGGGCCGCGGGGCTTCATACGGGGGGATCAAGGCCCCACGCAGCGGCGCTTGCAGATCTGGTGAGATACCACAATTTTATTTCACTATCGAATTCGGTATTATTAATATACTGAGTTAATTAAATTCTACGGAAATTTCGTGTACAGACCCAACAGGCGGTGAAGGAGGGAAGGGCACCAGAATCGGTCACCATGCATGATGTGTTCCAGCATACGCACAAGAGGCGGAAGGACGGGACCTTCGTCAACGATAGGGCCAAAGAGACCGATGTAAGTACTTATGTTTATGATATTCACGTTAGGATTACAAGTATTCGGACTATAACTTAGATAAACTTAGGATTCACATTATAATTTAGTGAAACATAGGATTTAGATTACAACTTAGGTAAATCTTATAGTATAAACACATTCCTTTGATAGGCTGCGTATTGTGAGGCCCTTAATCGGGCTCAGTCAACTGCTGCCGAGGATGTCGGTGAAACGACGCCCGCCCGGACGCCCTCTTCTATAGCCGCTCGTAACGACTTGTTCGTAGATACCGTCGGCGGCTTTAAAAAAGGGCACATGTACGGCGTCGGCTCCTTAGAGGAGTTGCACATGGCGACTCAGAGATTTCCACCGACATCGCTTTCTCCCGCGGCCCCGGCAGACGATGATGTGAGGTCGCAGCTGCACGAGGCGGTGTCGTCCTTACGGTAGCAAATATCCACGTACTTTTTGCCTCCGTCTGCTGCTGTTGGTCCGTCTACTGCTGGTGCGGGTGTTTACCATGAAATATAAAAGAGCAGAACAATTATCGGAGGACTGGACTTTTACTTCACGTTATAAACTCGCTTGTACAAAGAAAGCCTAGGGACGAAAACCTAGGTACAGCAATCTAAGTACAATTGTTTATTTTAGATTTTGGGGGGGTGACGATAGAGGCTCGGGAAAGCTACGGCAGCTCTGCCTTACTCCTTGGACGATCGGTATGCAACCTTGGCTCCAAAAGATTGCTTAGCGTTGAAGAAATGCTCTCTTTGCCCTCTCTCTGCTTTTTTTCTCCAAGTATTCTGGTGCTCTCTGATCTCGAAAAAATGGTCTTCTTCGCAAGGGAATGTCACCTTGCTATTTATAAGAAGGGAATGCCCTCATTAGGGTTTACAATGATTGTCCCTTAAAGTGGCGACGGCCTGTTGATTGATTAATCTGGGCCCTTAGTTTTGAGTGTAATAAATCTGGGCCACTAATGTAGATTGTGCCAAATCCTCTCAGTAATTAATGCTAATTGGAATAAATCTTCCTTATGATGATCTGCTGATGTCTGCGAATCTGAATGAATAAGTTTAATTCATTCTCCTGCCACGTGTCCCAGATTATTGGGATTTGACCCAATCTTTGATTGCAGTAAATCTGGAAAATTGATTGACTTTATGACACGTGTCCTGGTAGCCACTGGGGGATCTGAGCCGCATGAGGATTGAGCCGCATAAGCCCGGCCATGTGTCAAGGCTGTTGGGGAGTGGCCCCCGAACCTTCGAATCATATGATAATCTGGACCGCATGGACCTAGGTGGCCGCATAACGGGTAACTCCTTCGTGAGCCGCATATGACTATCCACGTGTCTAGGCTGCGTGGCATTTTCTGGATCTCGGGGGATTATGTCAAAGATTTTCTTCGTTTCCCTAGGAGTCTGTCATTATGACAGAGTCATAATTACGTCTTTGTGTCAGGGCTGTCGTCTTGTCAGAGCTGTCAGCCGTCAAGGCAATTAACGCAGTAAGGGGTTTCTGAGCCGTAGACGGACCGACAGCATGGGGTTTCCTGGCCGCATGGATCTTTCTTTATTATTTTTTATGCTTCTACAAGACCCCCTTCAAAGTTTTCAATTTATAAAATTGAAATACTTTGAATAAGAAGCATGGATGTGTGTAAGCTCTTTCTAGCCGCATATGAGGTCCTAGCCGCATAGATGTCTTGGCCGCATAGGAGTTTCAGCCGCATGGATGTTTCAGCCGCATGGGCTTTATGCCACGTCAACATTACTGTCACGACCCGCACCCTAGAGTAAGGGTACAAGAAGTGGGTACGTCCAGCCTACGCCGCAGTGTCGGCGGTAGAACGCTGTTCTAGGTCCTGAACTATAACTAACATAACATGAATACCCTCCATAAGGAGGCCAACACAGAGGTATAACTCAATCACAATCTATAGATAGAAAATGGCACGATGAAATAGATAAGGAAAACCTCAACTGAGATACAACAGAAATGATATACAAGTCTCAATATCTCTACAATATACAACTCTGAAACAATGACAAAAGCTAAACATGAAAGGAAATAGTCTAAGCTATCTACACTATACAAGGTATCATCCTGAGCAGCTGCCTGAACCTCCCCAGGGGTCCAGGTCGCGAGTGTCATCTAGGCAAGCTCCAAGTAAGGGGGTGCAGGGTTCCTCATCATCCTCTGTAAAATTTTCAACAGGTCCAGTCAGGACAGGAGCGAGCACAGTACATCTCATGCAGTTCATATCATGGCAGGAAATATAAAGCAGGCAATAGAATAAAATACATGAACGCTGTAAGAAGATGTACATGAAATAGGAGAGATATTTGATAACTGGAAATATATACATGATAAGTAAGAACAGTAAGTGACTAGTGATTTAGAGTACGAGGTGGCATGTAATTGGCTTAGGTTGAACATGATATACATGAGTGAACATGTGGGACATCAGCCAATAAGGCTGATGTGTACATGATAAAACATGAAAAGTAACAGAGTGAACATGATGGGTAAATCACATGACCATTTATACTCACCCCTACCCACAATTAATACACAAGGATCTAGTCCCGTTACGTTACGGACATGATGTTTTGGTTACACAGGAAACACATGAGGAAACATGAGCGTACATGAAAGAACATGAGAGTACATGAACGTACATGAAAGAATATGAGAGAACATGAGTGTACATGAATAACGCAGAAGCGAAGAATAAATGATGTACATGAAACACATGTCATAAAGTATCCGATGCTCCCGCTAAGGGGGATAACATCCCAAGAAGAGATCCGTATAGTACTAATCCGTGATGATAACGTGACAGCATCAAGTAAAAGTAATCTAGAGCGAGAATATAAATCGTGACAAGTATGAAACGATCAGAGAATGTACTCGCCTGTATCTGAGTGTCCAATATGAAAAGTACTGCACGAGGAGTGGTGTCTGGCTCCTAATCAGAACAGCACAAGTCACAACAAGTCCAAAATAGTAAAATGAGGTCCTACTATGCATTCTACATGATTCTAGGTCAATCTAGGTCAAGTCAACTCTTGGTCAACTCTGGGTCAAACCAAGTC
This sequence comes from Iris pallida, assembly GCA_029216955.1. Taxonomy (NCBI): domain Eukaryota; kingdom Viridiplantae; phylum Streptophyta; class Magnoliopsida; order Asparagales; family Iridaceae; genus Iris; species Iris pallida. The sequence goes on along the minus strand of JANAVB010024400.1, from coordinate 32,610,431 downwards.
AACATCTAGTCAACTAAGGCCAACCAAGACTATACAAGTCTACAAACAAACACACATACATATCTATACCATATTTAAACATAGACATCATCATAATAGGCTATAGGACAACACTATACACTAGGCCTATAAAAACAATATCTAAGTAAACAAATAGCTATCTAACACATAGCTAAAATCACTAACTAACCAACACAGCTATTTACATTCAAAACTTGATGTATATATATATATATAATATATATATATATATATATATATTTTTTTTTTTTTTTTTTTTTTAATATATATATATATATATATATATATATATATATATATATACATATTGTATTAGATTTAAGGCATGCATTAGATTTAAGGCATAATACATTACATATTTATATACATATACATTACATACATATGTATACATACATTCATATAGAATATACATGTATACATACATTATATACAAGAGAGAGGGAAGCATGTGAGTGTGTGTGTGATGTGAGTGATGAGGGAAAATGTGTGAATGTGTGAGTGTGCATAGATGTGTATGAATGGTGTGTGTGTGTGTGTATGTGAGAGCTTGTGGGTTCATAAGTAGTAATTTAGTTCTCAGGCAAAAAGAATAGCAAGTGGCAGTGATAACTTCAACCAACACAAATTCAACCCAAGTTCAATCTCTACCAAGCCTATAGTGTACTGCCCATACACAACACATCAAAATTCAGGTTTGCAAGGAGAACCCAATCTCAGTTTCAGATTTCTCCCCTAAAATCTCAGGTTGCATAGGAAACTCAGGTTTTCAACTTAAAATTCAGTTTTCAGTATTCATGGTGTGAACTCAGGTTCATTTCAAATCTCAACCTACATTCAGTTTTCATAAATTTCTCCGTATTTAACAGCCTATTTAATGCAACATCAACCTATAAAACAGCAACCCTTCATACATTACTTTTCCAGTTTCTAAAACAACCATAAAACTTAGTTAAATAATAAATAAATACTCAGGTTTTTGCAACACAGGAACTACTCAGATTTGCCTGAGTTCTCAGGTTCTGACCCAGTGGAAACTCTCAGTTTTCCTTTGAAACAAATCTCAGTTTGGCTAATAGTGTAAACAGAGAATAGGAATAACCTGAGAGTTAACAGTTTCAACAGGTAAAAGATCATTCTACTAATGTATCAGAAAATTGGGAATTTAACAAATTTAATGCAATTAAAAAAACTCAATAAAATTCGAAAGCTAATTTCTTAAGCCATTATAACTCTAACAAGTAGGTTAATTCTTAGATAGATATAGGTGTAATATACATCACAATTAATCAATGAACAGTTCACAAATTATTCAAATTCTCAGAAGTTCACTGTCAGTGTACATGTATCAGAAATGAGGAAAACTCTTGTTCTCGAAATCAAATAACAATGAATAATTAATTCAAAAGGGTTGGTAATGAACTAGAGTATGTGCACGTGTCATAGGGTCACCTCGTGCCCAACCAAGTCGACACAAATGTGTCCAAACAACAAGACACCCACACAGACACGGACTGTGCATTGACAGTATCGTGCACACATTCCAGACAGTCTAGGATACGACACGACACGACACGAATTAGGTCTCGTGATCACACATATGGGTTCGCCTAGGGTAGGGCTAGGGGCCTAGCACCCTGAATCGAACCCACATGTCGCCGTGTCCGACTTATCAAGCCGTATCCGAGCATGAAATCGCACTGTGCGCGCATAGTACAAATCCAGTGCACACATGAATACGTGTCGGATACGACACGACGTGTCGTGAAACTTAAGGGAGGGTCTGTCAGTGATGGTCCCCTCCTCTGTGTCAATTTGTACGTGTCCACGTGTCAAAATTAGGGAGATATGTGAGTCGGGTAGCAGGACACTGCACGACAGCGTCGTGCAGCGTGTTTGTGTCGATTTTCGACACAAAAACAGCACGGATTCATGCTCAGAGCTAGGGTTCCTAGATCTACACCTATAGGGCTAGAAGATGATGCAATTTGTTTTCAAAAACAACAATATTTAATTCTCAGAGACAAATCATCAAACACTTTAGTATTAACCTACTACGTGTCCGATACGGACACCAAACCTAATCTAATTTCTACAAACTTAGCCTATAGATCCCTGGTACCTAGATGCATGCATTCATGAAGAGAAATCACAATATTAATAGGTTTTGAGGCATTTTACCTATTGAGTGAAAACTCAATGAAAACCAAGGAAAGGGGGGAGGTTCTTCTTCAAATGATGATGCCAAATGCTTGTGCAACCTTGCTAGCTAGCTCCCCTTAGCATCCTCAATGGTAGGGGATCCCAATGCAAGAAGTTTGGCTCAATTTGGAGTTGTTTTGGATATTTGGGGAGAAGTTTAGGGAAGAACACAAAAGAGGCAAATAAAATGAATTAAAATTGGTGCAAATGATTAATGGGATATATTTATAGGGGGTGGGGATGTGTGTTGGATGCCATTAAGTTAGGGTTAGGGTTTAGGATGAGGGGCTAAGGTTTCTCCAACAATTTCTAGCTAATCTAAGGGCTCACAATTAAAGTAACATCCTTTAACCTTTAGCCTAAAATATCTTTTAACAAATATCTAGATATTACACTAATGTGATTACTTAATGAAACCCTCTAGCTTAGTCTCTAGGGTCATGATTAACAATATAGATTAGGCTAACTTCTAGGTCAAGACTCAACAATTTAACTAACACATATTTAATTAATATAATTCACAATTTCACAAAAGTGTCAAAATGACTAAAATACCCCTAGGCTTAAAAGTAGAAATTTGAAATCCTAAACACATGATTAGGTCTCATTGGTCATGATTAGTCTTCTAGGTCATGTATGACTAATGTTACACTAGCAAAACACCAATTCACATTTCACTCAATTAAATAGTTTTAAAATAACTAAAAATCACCAAAAATTATATCATGACTAAAATCAAATATTTTAATGATTTAAAATACAAAAGTTCAAATTTACCCTTATTTTGGAAAAGTGGGTGTTACAAGTCTACCCCCCTTAAAAAAATTTCGTCCTCAAAATTAAGATGGTCGTACTTCTTCTAGAGTCTCGTCCCCAACAATCATGGTCTCAGAACTTACCTAAATCCTACAATTTAAAAGAATGGCATACAGGGTCATGGCATATGGTGGCAGTTGAAAGTCTCACCTAGGTATACTAGTCATGCTAAACCCAAACGGTCATTGGATATCAAAACATACAAGCAATCTGGGGTGCTAAACTGGGAAAATTACAGAAACAACAAATCATCAAGGCTGTAATGCAGTCTTTTATTCTATATGAAAACCGGTAAATATAAACAACAGAGAACCAGCTACAAGGGTCCCTACTCTAAAGCCAGGGCTATACTATCATTCCTAAGATAAAGGCCTAATCACAACTCATCAAATCATTATACTAAGAAAGAGTTTATAACTAATGAATTTCTACAAGGAATTAGACTAGTCAACTAAAGTTATCCCTACTCCTAAGTTATTTGATGATGGAAAAAAAAAAAAATTTAACAGAAGGGAAATGAAAGAGGTGATACTTTAAAAACCTTCAAGATATAATCTGATAATCACATGCGTCTGTCCAAAATCATGATACTCAGAATCCTCGCCACGCTAGTAAGCAAGGCTGTAATGAACGGTAGAGTCCATAACTGGGGTATGCATCTCTATGATCAAGTCGTCTGGAATCCTCGCTATGCCGACTAGTATAGCTGCGAGAAATTCCAATCTCATGATCAAGATATGTACATCCGAAGTCAGGTCCCTATGTTCTTGCCACGCCGGCTAATATAGCTGCGGTAAACTCTAGGTTCCATAATAAAGTAGACGTTTTACCATCCCTGTTATTTTTGTCAACATATGTTATCAGAAGATACCGTAACTCGGGTCATAAAATTCATCTCGATAAGAAAAATCAAATCAACAACGATCCATCAAAATCAGATTCAATATAAAGGAGTAAGGGTAAATCAAACAAGAGAAAAGTAATTCAAATTAGAAGTTCGGAATGAGATTCTCAAGGGGCATCCTAGGAATCTCTCAAGGAATTCTAACTGTGATTGAGTACCCCAAAATATTCTACTCCTACTGCAGGCTGTAGTGATACTCTAGTTCGAATACCACTACATAAACTCGACCTGCATGGGCCACCACTAAAAACGTGTCACGACCCACACCCTAGAGTAAGGGTACGAGAAGTGGGTACGTCCAGCCTACGCCGCAGTGTCGGCGGTAGAACGCTGTTCTAGGTCATGAACTATAACTAACATAATATGAATACCCTCCATAAGGAGGCCAACACAGAGGTATAACTCAATCATAATCTATAGATAGAAAATGGTACGATGAAATAGATAAGGAAAACCTCAACTGAGATACAACAGAAATGATATACAAGTCTCAACATCTCTACAATATACAACTCAGAAACAATGACAAAAGCTAAACATGAAAGGAAATAGTCTAAGCTATCTACACTATACAAGGTATCATCCTGAGCAGCTGCCTGAACCTCCCCAGGGGTTCAGGTCGCGAGTGTCATCTAGGCAAGCTCCAAGTAAGGGGGTGCAGGGTTCCTCATCATCCTCTGTAAAATTTTCAACAGGTCCAGTCAGGACAGGAACGAGCACAGTACATCTCATGCAGTTTATATCATGGCAAGAAATATAAAGCAGGCAATAGAATAAAATACATGAACGCTGTAAGAAGATGTACATGAAACAGGAGAGATATTTGATAACTGGAAATATATACATGATAAGTAAGAACAGTAAGTGACTAGTGATTTAGAGTACGAGATGGCATGTAATTGGCTTAGGTTGAACATGATGTACATGAGTGAACATGTGGGACATCAGCCAATAAGGCTGATGTGTACATGATAAAACATGAAAAGTAACAGAGTGAACATGATGGGTAAATCACATGACCATTTATACTCACCCCTACCCAGAATTAATACACAAGGATCTAGTCCCGTTACGTTACGGACATGATGTTTTGGTTACACAGGAAACACATGAGGAAACATGAGCGTACATGAAAGAACATGAGAGTACAGGAACGTACATGAAAGAACATGAGAGAACATGAGTGTACATGAATAACGCAGAAGCGAGGAATACATGATGTATATAAAACACATGTCATAAAGTATCCGATGCTCCCGCTAAGGGGGATAACATCCCAAGAAGAGATCCGTATAGTACTAATCCGTGATGATAACGTGACAGCATCAAGTAAAAGTAATCTAGAGCGAGAATATAAATCGTGACAAGTATAAAACGATCAGAGAATGTGCTCGCATGTATCTGAGTGTCCAATATGAAAAGTACTGCCCGAGGAGTGGTGTCTGGCTCCTAATCAGAACAGCACAAGTCACAACAAGTACAAAATAGTAAAATGAGGTCCTACTATGCATTCTACATGATTCTAGGTCAATCTAGGTCAAGTCAACTCTTGGTCAACTCTGGGTCAAACCAAGTCAACATCTAGTCAACTAAGGCAAACCAAGACTATACAAGTCTACAAACAAACACATACATATCTATACCATATTTAAACATAGACATCATCATAATAGGCTATAGGAAAACACTATACACTAGGCCTATAAAAACAATATCTAAGTAAACAAATAGCTATCTAACACATAGCTAAAATCACTATCTAACCAACACAGCTATTTACATTCAAAACTTGATATATATATATATATATATATATATATATATATATATATATATATATATATATATATATATATATATATATATATATATAAAATAAAAAAAATAAAAAATATATATATTTATATATATATATATATTGTATAGAAGATGAAGTTGTTGAAGTCATGCATGGCTGACAGGGGCGTAGCACCTTACCCCTCTTCATTTCAAAGGCAGCGAATTCACTTGGTGCAACATGCAGGACGGCGACCGCCGTCAATACTCCCGGCTGGACAGAGCCCTCATCAACGCGCGTTGGCACGACATGAGAATCAGCTCCACCCTGACCCACCTCAATTCCACCGAATCGGACCACGCCCCTATCCTGGTGGAAATCAAAAACAGAACCACCCCATCTAAAAAGAACTTCTAATTCCTCGACTTCTGGACCAATCACCCGTAATTCTTGAGCATCGTGGCTGAGGCATGGCACAGTCAGGACTCCCCTAATCCTCTCACTCGGGTCAGCAACAAGCTCAAAGCCACCAGGAAAGCGCTGTCCATTTGGAGCAAACAAGCTTTCGGGGACATCTTCCAAGCGATACGCGTCGCTGAGGACGATGTCACCCGAGCCGAAGCTTTATTCCTCTCCGTCCGATCCCCGGCGGCGAGGAGAGCCATGAACCTTACTAAGGCCATTCTCAAATACAGGCTCAAAGTTGAGACCGACTTCTGGAAGCATAAAGCCAGACTGAAATGGGACAGTGAAGGGGATAAAAACTCTAAATATTTCCACGCCTGCGTCAATGGCAAAAGAAACAAACTTTCGATTCATCATATCACCGACGATCAAGGCATCATCAGATCAGACCACAAGGGGATCCAAGAGGCGGCCGCAGATTTCTACACCAAATTATTCTCCAAGGAGATGATCGTCAAAGATAATTCATTCCTCGACCAAATTCCCACCATCATTAACGACTCCGACAATACTCTGCTGGAGCGCCCTCTGTCCGAACAGGAAGTTAAAGACGCGATCTGGGCTCTGAACGCGCACAGCGCCCCCGGCCCAGATGGCTTCTCGGGGATTTTCTTCCGCACCTGCTGGGATATTATCAAGCAGGACATCACCGCAGCGGCGATCGCCTTCTTCGAAGGAGCTACTTACCCAAAAGCTATTTCCAGTGCCAATCTCATCCTCATCCCGAAAAAAGACAACCCTAACTCATTCCGCGACTTCTGACCCATCAGTCTTTGCACATTTACCAACAAAATCATCTCCAAGATCATCGCTTCCAGAATGACCGAAACCCTCCCCAAGATCATCTCGGAAGAGCAGAGCGGATTCGTTCGCGGTAGAAACATCCAAGACAACATCATGCTGGCCCAGGAACTTATCACCTGCATGAAATTTCTGGCAAGAGGGGGCAACATCGCCATCAAAATTGACATGGAAAAAGTATACGACAGACTCGATTGGCAATTCATGATCTGGGTCTTCAGAGCATTCGGTTTTTCCGAGAATTGGACCAACATCGTGTGGAGATCCATCAGCAACTCTTGGTTCTCTACAGTGATCAACGGCCAATCTGAGGGATTTTTCAAATCTAGCCGAGGAATCAGACAGGGCGATCCCCTATCTTCCACGATCTTTATTATTACAGCCGACGCCCTGAGCAGAAACCTCAACAACATGGTTAACATCCCCAACTTCTAGCAATTCCATACTGCTAGCGGATGCCCCACCATCACCCACCTAGCTTTTGCCGACGATCTTCTCATATTCTCCTCCGGGGACGTAGGCTCTATGGAGGTGGTTCACACTACCCTGGCACGGTACTCCAGATGCTCCAGCCAGAAGATTAACCTATCCAAGAGTACCATCTACTCCCATCACAGCTTTAACAGCGAGAACGCGGCCAGACTCACCAACCTCACCTCCATTGCGGTAGCTCATCCGCCTTTCAACTATCTCGGCGCCCCCTTGGCGTACGGGAAATCAAACGCCAGCATCTACGAGCACTTAATCACCAAAATCAGAAACAAGATCGAAGGATGGCATAACGCCACCCTATCCCCAGGCGGGAAAATCATCCTCATCAAACATGTGCTCAACTCCATCCCCATCCACACCCTAGCGGCCTGCTCTCCGACCAGGAAGGTCATCTTCTCAATTGAACAGATCTTTTGCAACTTCTTATGGGGACACAACAATGGGCAAGACAAACACCACTGGGCCAGTTGGGACACCATGGCTTCCCCTACTGCCAACGGCGGGCTTGGATTCTCCAAACTCGATCACATCATCAAAGCTTTTTCCATGAAACTGTGGTGGAAATTACGCACTAGTAACAACCTTTGGACCAAGTTTATGAAGGCCAGGTACTTCAGACACATACATCCTGTGACTGCCACAGCTAACAGCAGGTCCTCCGCGGCTTGGCGGCGTATTCTTCGTGGCCGGGATCTGGCCGAACCCGCGATCAGACTCAGTCTGGGTACTGGCGAGTCCAACCCATTCCTGGAAAGGTGGATAGGTGACTGCCTTATCCCGAACATTACCAATTTCCCGAGAAATTGCAGGATCAAAGACCTGTGGAATCCCACCAACCTTGTTTGGAATTGGGACAGAATACGCGACTGGTCCGGCAATGATGCTGTTGCCAGCATTTGCCAGCACGGTCTATCCATCGGTATCGTCGCCGACCAGCTGAGGTGGTCGCTAGCAGCTTCTGGTGTTTTCTCTGTACGATCGGCCAGACTCTCGATCCAAGCTAACGGCCTTGACCTTTTCATTGCGCGTTATTGGAACTCCTGCATCCCTAAGAAATGGTCATTCCTCCTGTGGAAAGTCATGAGAAAGAAGCTTCCCACTGACGACACCCTTAACTCCAGCGGCTTTAGCTTGGCGTCTGCTTGTAACTGCTGCAGCGAGCGTCAAACGGAGACTATCGACCACATCTTCAGGGAAGAAAGCCTCCCTGACAAAATCTGGAGCACCCTCAATCACTACTACAACACCTCTCCAGACGACGGGCGCTTTATCGATCTTCTGGCTCACTGGGGCGCTGCTTTCCATGGCCACCAGATCGTTGCAGCGGCCGCCACCTGGGCTATCTGGAAAAATCGCAACAAAGCGAGATACGAGGGACTCCAATACTCTGCTGATAAGCTAATCCGGGAGATTCAACGGCAATACGGCAAGCGAAGATCCCTTTGCTCCCACAGTTCTCCGGCTTTCGGGCCACCGTTCTTCTTTTAGTTTTGACGGTCGCGTCCGGTCTTTTCCCCACTCTTTCCTTTTTGGTATACTTTTGTCTTGTATATGCGTCAGGCTTCAGTTTTTGAGCCTTAATTTTTAATAAAAGGGGGTTTCTTTAAAAAAAATATATATATATATATACATATTGTATATAGGCATGCATTAGATTTTAGGCATAATACATTACATATTTATATACATATACATTACATACATATGTATACATACATTCATATAGAATATACATATATACATACATTATATACAAGAGAGAGGGAAGCATGTGAGTGTGTGTGTGATGTGAGTGATGAGGGGAAATGTGTAAATGTGTGAGTGTGCATAGATGTGTATGAATGGTGTGTGTGTGTGTGTATGTGAGAGCTTGTGGGTTCATAAGTAGTAATTTAGTTCTCAGGCAAAAAGAATAGCAAATGGCAGTGATAACTTCAACCAACACAAATTCAACCCAAGTTCAATCTCTACCAAGCCTATAGTGTACTGCCCATACACAACACATCAAAATTCAGGTTTGCAAGGAGAACCCAATCTCAGTTTCAGATTTCTCCCCCAAAATCTCAGGTTGCATAGGAAACTCAGGTTTTCAACTTAAAATTCAGTTTTCAGTATTCATGGTGTGAACTCAGGTTCATTTCAAATCTCAACCTACATTCAGTTTTCACAAATTTCTCAGTATTTAACAGCCTATTTAATGCAACATCAACCTATAAAACAGCAACCCTTCATACATTACTTTTCCAGTTTCTAAAACAACCATAAAACTCAGTTAAACAATAAATAAATACTCAGGTTTTTGCAACACAGGAACTATTCAGATTTGCCTGAGTTCTCAGGTTCTGACCCAATGGAAACTCTCAGTTTTCCTTTGAAACAAATCTCAGTTTGGCTAACAGTGTAAACAGGGAATAGGAATAACCTGAGAGTTAACAGTTTCAACAGGTAAAAGATCATTCTACTAATGTATCAGAAAATTGGGAATTTAACAAATTTAATACAATTAAAAGAAACTTAATAAAATTCGAAAGCTAATTTCATAAGCCATTATAACTCTAACAAGTAGGTTAATTCTCATATAGATATAGGTGTAATATACATCACAATTAATCAATGAACAGTTCACAAATTATTCAAATTCTCAGAAGTTCACTGTCAGTGTACATGTATCAGAAATGAGGAAAACTCTTGTTCTCGAAATCAAATAACAATAAATAATTAATTCAAAAGGGTTGGTAATGAACTAGAGTATGTGCACGTGTCATAGGGTCACCTCGTGCCCAACCAAGTCGACACAAATGTGTCCAAACAACAAGACACCCACACAGACACGGACTGTGCATTGACAGTATCGTGCACACGTTCCAGACAGTCTAGGACACGATACGACACGAATTAGGTCTCGTGATCACACATGTGGGTTCGCCTAGGGTAGGGCTAGGGGCCTAGCACCCTGAATCGAACCCACATGTCGTCGTGTCTGACTTATCAAGCCGTATCCGAGCCTAAAATTGTACTGTGCGCGTATAGTGCAAATCCAGTACACACATGAATACGTATCGGATACGACACGACATGTCGTGAAACTTGAGGGGGGGTCTGTCAATGATGGCCCCCTCCTCTGTGTCAATTTGTACGTGTCCACGTGTCAAAATCAGGGAGATATTTGAGTCGGGTAGCAGGACACTGCACGACAGCGTCGTGCAGCATGTCCGTGTCGATTTTCGACACAAAAACAGCACGGATTCGTGCTCAGAGCTAGGGTTCCTAGATCTACACCTATAGGGCTAGAAGATGATGCAATTTGTTTTCGAAAACAACAACATTTAATTCTCAGAGACAAATCATCAAACACTTTAGTATTAACCTAGATACGTGTCCGATACGGACACCAAACCCAATCTAATTTCTACAAACTTAGCCTATAGATCCCTGGTACCTAGATGCATGCATTCATGAAGAGAAATCACAATATTAATAGGTTTTGAGGCATTTTACCTATTGAGTGAAAACTCAATGAAAACCAAGGAAAGGGGGGTTCTTCTTCAAATGATGATGCCAAATGCATGTGCAACCTTGCTATCTAGCTCCCCTTAGCATCCTCAATGGTAGGGGATCCCAATGCAAGAAGTTTGGCTCAATTTGGAGTTGTTTTGGATATTTGGGGAGAAGTTTAGGGAAGAACACAAAAGAGGCAAATAAAATGAATTAAAATTGGTGCAAATGATTAATGGGATGTATTTATAGGGGGTGGGGATGTGTGTTGGCTGCGATTAAGTTAGGGTTAGGGTTTAGGATGAGGGGCTAAGGTTTCTCCAACAATTTCTAGCTAATTTAAGGGCTCACAATTAAAGTAACATCCTTTAACCTTTAGCCTAAAATATCTTTTAACAAATATCTAGATATTACACTAATGTGATTACTTAATGAAACCCTCTAGCTTAGTCTCTAGGGTCATGATTAACAATCTAGATTAGGCTAACTTCTAGGTCAAGACTCAACAATTTAACTAACACATATTTAATTAATATAATTCACAATTTCACAAAAGTGTCAAAATGACTAAAATACCCCTAGGCTTAAAAGTAGAAATTTGAAATCCTAAACACATAATTAGGTCTCATTGGTCATGATTAGTCTTCTAGGTCATGTATGACTAATGTTACACTAGCAAAACACCAATTCATATTTCACTCAATTAAATAGTTTTAAAATAACTAAAAATCGCCAAAAATTATATCATGACTAAAATCAAATATTTTAATGATTTAAAATACAAAAGTTCAAATTTACCCTTATTTTGGAAAAGTGAGTGTTACAATTACCACTTATGGCAATCCTTTGCATTAAATGCTGTTAATTTGCTGTCAGTTCTAAAGGCTACTTTTCGGTGCGGGATCCCAGGAGTTTGGCCTTACATATGGCAATCCTTTGCATTAAATGTTGTTGATTTGCTGTCAGTTCTAAAGGCCACTTTTTGGTACGAGATCCCAGGGGTTTGGCCTTCATTTTAGGCGGCTCACCTCGATAACTGAAGAGTTGGTCTTCGTGTATGCACAGGAACCAAAACGCCTCGCTTTTGTTTATAAATATGGATGAATTTGGTCGGAGGGATTCCTTTGCTCTCTCCTTCATTCAACTATCTGCTGTCTCTTCTTCCTTATCTTCTTTTTCCGACCGTCGAAGCAAATGGCTCCTAAGTCTTCCAAGGTCGTCTCCGCCGCCGCGAAGGACAAGAAGGCGGCTTCCTCGTCAGCCGTCGTACCTGAAGCACACTCTGATGTCCGCCCTGCTTTCGAGGATAAGGATTGCTTTTAAATTCCTTGAACCCTGAGAACCCATGGCTCTGTTGCATGATTTATGCACAAGCCTTCGTTTGAACCGCCCCAAGTTTGATGGTGATGGAGCCGCATATGTTGTATGGGCCGCATGACCCTCTCACATCCGAGCCGTATAGGAGATATCCTATGTTTGATCCGCATGAGAAGGATCTGAGTCACAGGATTACTTTCGGAATAAACCGCATGAGAGTTCCTTTGAACGGAGCCGCATATGTTTCTGACAAACTGGACCGCATAGCATTTTGCTAAATCGTGCCGCATAAACTCTCCTGCTAGATAGAACCGCATAAGTCCACCCGAACCGCATAAGCTATCCAACCAGTGTCACATAGAACCCTCAACGGAATTGGGCCGCATGAGGCTGTGTTACTCCGAACCGCGTAGGCTCAGCTAAAAGTTGAGCCGCATAAGGCTTCATTGATCTGAGCCGCATAGGCTCGTAGGAATTTATTTTAGGAAGTGATTTTTGTTTTAACCATTTTTTATCCTGTTTCTTTTTTTGTTCTTTTTCAGTGAACCTCCCAACCAACCTGGCAGAAGAACTTCTTGTAGGTTCAGCTCAATTTGCCGTGGGCGTACGGCTCGACAGCTTAGTTCAACATATATCAGATCAGCTTCCCGCTAATAAACCTTTGGAGAGGGTGGCTGTCATCAACAACCAGCCTTTCTACTTCCTTTGTACCATGATGAATTCGGAGAGACTGGATGGAGAACATCTGAAATCGGCTTTTCTCTTTGGAGATGCTTTTTCCATAAAGAACTCCCGTTTGCTGGACGTTTCTGAGAACTGGGACTTTTCTGTAGACGGGGTGGAGATCCATATCCCCGAGATGGAGCGGCATTTTTCTCTCTCGTCGTTTAATATGGTACCGCTGGGCAGGACAATGGTGGGCTCCTTAACTCCCACCCAATCGGGGATGTTTGTGGGCAACATCCACTATAATAGGCATACGGGTTCAGCATGTGCGGGCAAGGATTCAGTTAGTCGGAGCATGATGGGGCTGCTCCCTGGTACTTTTATAAATGTGACTGGTCCCAACTTCACTTTTACTCGAGCTGATACCTTTCTGAATCAGCTCGCTCGCAAGGGGTCCTATCCCGTGGGCAGGTTGTCGCTGCTGAATTGGATAAACCCCATTCTCACCTGGGCCAATCTTTCCTCATGGATCTTGAGGAACTACGAGGAACTCCTTCGGGAGATTGACCTTTACTACGCCATCCGGGGCACCTGTTAAAGATTGCCCATTAACAAGCCGTTGTTCATGGCCCTTTTGGAGATGTATAGTCAGCGTACGGGGAATTTCTTCGCGCCCAGGGGAGAGTTGGGACTTGCTCTCCATGAGATGCATGCTGTTTCTAAGCTGCCGTGGGGAGACGAGGCCTTTGAAGTATATACCCCGACGAACGAGGAATTCGTTGACCTGGATCGACGATTTCCTAGTTTCGTCCCTGTGCACCGAGAACTGTTGTGCCACCATAGCATCTGTCATCAGATTGCTATCAAGAAAGAAAATAGCTCAGAAGGGAACGCCCCCATACTACGGCCTGGGTCGCGTATCTTTTCAAATTATGTCCTTCCGGTCGGGTTTCGTCTCGAGGTCCTCAAACCTCGGAGGAGGTGAAGGAGATGATGTTGAAGGTTAAAAGGTCGAGGTCCACCCGTGACAAGTTTGGGAGCCACACTGACTCTTTCAGTTATTTCCACTACGGTACCCAGCAAATGTCTGAGAAAGCAATATTGGCCGGGTTCTTAATGGTATGGCTACGAAATTACGTAGTCTCGGGAGGGGCAGGTTCTACTGAAAGGATCAGCCGCCATTTCATTCTCCCGGCTGTGAAGCTGGTCTTCAAAGTAAGACTGGCCCTTCTTCCAGCTAAGGTGTGTAGTATACACCACGGCCTCCGTGCCTTTACATCTAAAGTCATTGCTCGTGAGATGACGCTGGACTTCGAGCGGATAGAGCTACCATACCACTATCTCATGGGGTGGTTATTGATGCATTACCGGTCATTGATAAGGGCCGGGCCAGAGGATGGTGTCACCGCTAATGACGCCTTCCTCTTCCGATACCGCCATCAATCTTGGGAGTATGACACCATGACGGCTTGTCGGAGAGCGTTGGCAAGAGTTGACGGGGCTGACTTCTTTGTGTCTCTTCCTCAGTTTACCTCTAGAGAAGTGAGGAGGGTACACGTTGATGGCATTGAACCTCCCTAGCTCTTATCCAAGAAAATGCTTCTATGGCTGCACAACATTCGCCCGGCGCACCTAGTATTTCGTTACCGAAATAACGTGTACTTGGAGCCTTATTTGCCTAGCAGGTTCTCTCGTCAATTTGGGTATAGTCAGCTGTTCCTTGACTGCCCCAGTGCTTGTCTGGGCTTCGAGGGCAGTATTCTTGACGGCATCCGGGCGTAGCATTATTATAATGTCGTTCATACCCGGGCTAGCTTTTTAGTCCCTGACGCTAATGTGCAAAGGGATATTCTGTACATGGCGGCTCTTTATCACGTTGCGGCGAGCAAATCTCCAGTGAACTTTGACATGAGCACCAGCTTCATTGTCGGGACCAGCTTGGCATAAAAGCCAGAGGGTTCGAGGAAGAGAAAGAGAGGGGCAAACAGGGTTCCTGCGCCGGACTCAGAGTCCACTGCGATGGACGAAGAGGATGATGAACAAGACGCCGATGGCACGTCGTATTCTTCAGACGAGGAAGTGGAGAATCAGCCCCCTATTATGTCGGAAGAAAGGGTGGCGGGTCAGCCGCCTACTGGTCCAGACGAGGTGGTGGAGGATCAACCACCTGTTCTGCCCGCTTCTTCGCATCAACGGAGCAGGCGTGTGTATACTGATGATGGCAGATCCCACTCCATGAAGCGTGCTGCGGTAAGACGCCGCAGGCTGTTTATTGATGATGCTGATGCTGTTTCTGAGGTGATTTGAATGGCAGCTACCATCTCCTTATTTTTTCCAAACTATGGCCTAATCATTTTCTTTTGCTCTTTGTAGGCGTCAGATGAGTTTGCTTCTCAGGACCCGATTGCCGAGGTTGATCTGGTCTTGTCCCATTTGGTTAGTGATGTGTGTACTGTTATTATTTCTGCTGGGGTTCTTCCGGAGGCGGCCGAGGAGTCTCACCTTACTGGGACCTCAACCCAGGGGGATGGGGGCTCTACTGCGCCCGTCCCTGAGACATCTGAACTTCAACAGGCTGACACTGTCCTGGCTGGCTCCCTTTTAGGGACGGCTGTGACAGAGAAACCGGTTGAATTCGGCTCGGGAGCCGCGGGTGGGGAAACTACGCCAGCTGCGAACGAGCCGCAGCCTCCATGCTCTTTCCCTGGTAAGATAAGTCAAACCTTAACTTGTGAGGAAGTCTGTTTACTCCATCATCCCATCCTTCGGGTTATATCAATTAATGGTTGCTTTGGACGTACAGGTCCCATCCCTTTATTGTCGGTGACGGTCATCGCCGGGGCGGACTCCATCGGAGGGGATCTGAGGGAAGCACATGTGCCTCCTTCTTTTCCAACCGATATTAAGGGGCCTCCAGCCGGGTCGAGTTTGGAAACCCAAGTGGCAATACGGCTGGAGCAAGGGATGATGCCTTCTGCACCTTCTTCTGCCAATATAGTTTCGAGGGTTAACCTTTCCGTCCTATCCAGCATCCAGGCTCTTCGGGCGGCGGAAAAGGAGATAGCTGCCATTCATGCATCTTTCCGCACAGAATTTGTTTCCTTGGTGGCGGGGACGGCAAGTTCTGAGGCTACTCCTTCGGTCCTGCTTGCCACCCTTCCTTTGACCCCGTCCTCTACAGAGGTTTTGGATGAAGTGTCCCAGGATGTGGTCGACAGTTTCCATCGCCACCTGAAGAGGAGGATCGAGGCAGCTGTGGAAAGGGGGACTCCCTTTGCTCTGGCCCGTCAATGCACCGGTGGCTAGATCAATATCCTTAGAACACTCACTGGTGGAGAGGAACTGGTCGCGCTTCTGGAGCCTAAGCTGTTAGAGGCTGATCGTCTCGTGGCCTAGTTTCGCATGCTCAACAAGCTGATTTACCCGCGGCAATAAATCAAGAGCATAATTTCCTCGTTACCGCGGTGGAGAAGGTGATGACTGTCCGAGAATTGCTCAAGCCGGCTATATTGAAGGACCGCCGGGATTTGACTCGGTTGTACGATCAATGGAGCCGTCGAACTGAAGATTGCGCGGCTCGGGAAGCGGCTGCCTCCCGTGGGGTAACCGACACCCGGGAGCAGATCCTCGAGCTCCAGAAAAAGCTGGCCTTTTTGGAGTCCGAGCTCGAAGCTGCTTGTACTGAGAAAGGGATTGCCATTCAGGAGGCTGACAAGTTTAGTAGGGCTTCTGCCAATCTAGAACTTGCCCTGAAGAAGATAGAGAACGACTGGCAGGCGTATATGTATTTGAATGACGCAGAGCAATTGTCCCAAGAGGCCGAGCGCCGAGCTAAACAGAGGCTTGAGCGGGGGACTGCATTGGTGAAAAACCGCCTCTTGGAGTTGTGTAATGCCGAACTATAGTCGGCCTTTTCTTCTTTTGTTTCCTTTTTCCTTCCCCCTTTTTTTCTTTTTGAGAGGGACGTGGTCCCAAAAGATGTAATAATTTCTTCTTCTTTCAGATAAAGAGTACTTTCGATTATACCCTTTATTTGCATTGCTTGTCGTACTTATGGTATTGTGGTGATGTTTGCCCCGGATGGGGAACTTGTTTGTGGACTTGTTACCCTTGGCATACCTTGGTTTTAGGTACGAGTAACAAGTTTGACTGGGGATACTTAGAAATGTTTCACGGTAAGGTAGTCGTGGACGTTCCAGGTATCGGGATATAGAATGCCATGGAGCAGCTGGGCTCCTGGGACATGATGAGGAATGGTGGGCCTGTACTAAGAGACTTAGTAAAGGTTATTTATGGGCCTATTATCCTTAGCGTACCCAGATTTAGGATACGGATAATAGGATGAAGGAGAACCAACATACTCACTCAGAGGTAATGGGGACATGGCAAGTATGAGGGTTTTACAGTGGAGTCTTCCTACTCAGAGGTAATGAGGACATGGCAGGAGTAGACTCAACGGAGGATATTTGTGGTCAACAGAGGACATTTGTGGACCTATTACCCTTGGCGTACCCTGGTTCAGGGTACGGATAATAAGACGAGAGAGGACCAACATACTTACTCAGAGGTAATGAGGATATGGCAGGTACGAAGGTTTAACCGTGGAGTCTTCCTACTCAGAGGTAATGAGGACATGGCAGGAGTAGACTCAGCGGAGAATATTTGTGGACCTATTATCCTTGGCGTACTCTGGTTGTGGGTACAGATAATAAGTCGAAAGGGAATCATCATACTTACTCAGAGGTAATAAGGACATGGCAAGCATGAAGGTTTCTTCGACGGAGCCTTCTCATTCAGAGGTAATGAGGACATGACAGGAGTGGGCTCAATGAAGGAGGGTACATGGAATGACTCAGAGGTAATGAGGACATGGAAGTTCTATGCAAGGGGTGATTTGTTTTTTGGAGAAAATGAAACGACTCAGAGGTAATGAGGACATGGCCGTTTTTGGAAATTTGTGGATCGGTTACCCTTTTTGTGCACTGGGAGTACGGGTAGTGGATCATGAGGGAGGATCTCTTCCAGGAAGAAAGTTCAGAGGTATGGTCATACATGACTTACTATCTGAAAGAGTGACCGAAATGTGAGTTCAGAGGCACCTGCGGGTACGTGACTCGATAATCTGGGGTATTGTGGATGTGAGTTCAGCGGCACCAGCGGGTATATGACTCGATAATCTGGAATATTATGGATGTGAGTTCAGCGGTACCAGCGGGTACATGACTCGATAATCTGGAATGTTGTGGATGTGAGTTCAGCGGCACCAGCGGGTACATGACTCGATGATCTGGAATGTTGTGGATGTGAGTTCAGCGGCACCAGCGGGCACATGACTCGATGATCTGGAATATTGTGGATGTGAGTTCAGCGGCACCAGCGGGTACATGACTCGATGATCTGGAATGTGTCATTTAGACATAATATTTCTTCAGAAACTTGCCGTTGGCAGGCAACATGAGCAAGTGTCCATTTTATTTTACGAGACGGTAAGTAGCGTTGGAAAATACAGCCTCGATGATAAATGGGCCTTCCTATTTTGGCTGAAACTTGCCGACGGTCTTGTGAGTCATGACCATAGGTCTTCGGACTGCCAGAACGAGATCGCCCACCTGGAATGTTCTGATTTTAACCTTCTTGTTGAAGGCTCCAGAGATGCGTGCTTGGTATAGCTCGATCCTTTGATGAGCTAGAAGGCGCTTTTCATCTAAGGCCTCCAACTCTTGTAGTCGGCGTCGGTAGTTATCATCCGTCGTCAATTGATAAGTGAGGGCGACGCAGAGTGAGGGTATTTGAGTCTTAATGGGAGAACTGCCTCACTCTCGTACACCAGGGAGAATGGTGTGTTTCCTGTGGCCGTTCGGACCGTGGTACGGTACGCCGATAAGCATTCACCAAGCTTCTCGTTCCAGTTGCATTTGTTGGACGATACGAACTTCTTGAGTAACTTGATGATGGTTTTGTTGAATGCCTCTGCCAACCCGTTTGCAGCCGGGTTGTACGGTATCGAAGCAATATTCTGGATGCGATGCTTGTCGGAGAACCGATAGAAGGCGTGGCTTACAAACTGCGGACCATTATCATGGATGATCCTTCGGGGCAGTTCAAAGCGATAGATGACGTGATGTTTGAGGAAGCAGATCACGTTCGAAGTTTTGACTTCCGCAAGCGGGACAGCTTCCGCCCATTTGGAAAAGTAATCTGTGATTGCGAGTATTTGGCAGGCTTTGCACCTTCTTGCATAGTCTATCGCATCTGCTACCATCGTGGGCCAGTATAGCCCATTCGGCGAAGACGGTCTTACAATTTAGGGCCAGGCTGATGGGCCCCGCAGACACCGTCATGAGCTTCTCGTACGGCTTCTTTGCTTTCTGCGTTTGACAGACACCGAAGCAATAATCCATCATAGGATCGGCGATACAGTATTTTTGGTCTCTGTATCGTAGAAGAATCTGAGAGAACGCCGTCTGATGGAGGTGGCTTCCTTTGGGTTCTCGGGCAGGATATCGTAGACGACAAAGTCAATGAATAGTTGTCTCCAATCTGGGACATCGTCGATCGTCTGAACGGAATAACTCGCCACGAATTGAACGTTGTTCTTGGGGCAGACCAGTTCGTGGCCTATCACATCTATCGATTGATGAGTATGATTTGGTACCGCTAGGGAAGTGGCCAGGCCTGCTAAGGCATCGACTTCGATGTTTCGGAGTCTGGGAACGTGCTCGATGAAGAACCCCTCAAACGATGAGATGATGTTGATTGCTATTTGGTGATAGGGGATCATGTCTTCATGGCGGACCTCGTATGAACCCCGGATCTGATTGACGATTAACTGTGAATCGCCGTATGCTTCGAGATATTCTACCCCCAGCTCTCTTGCAAGTTGGAGGCCAATGACCAAAGCGTTATACTCGGCCACATTATTGGAGCAGGGCTCTGTGAGAGAATAAGCGCGGTTAATCACTAATCCGGGAGGGGACACCAGCACCACCCCGACTCCGACGACGATGTTGCCCTTGGGTCCCGTTCTTGAAGCACCGTCGAAGAACATTCGCCATATATCTTCGTAAGAGGTTGTATGCGAGTCGACGACCTCATCTGGGATTTCTTCATATATTCTGGACGACTCCGAGCCGGGGTGGGCTGCCAAAAAGTCTGCCAGGGCTTGACCTTTGACCGCCTTTTGTGGGACGAAGATCATATGATAGGGGGATAGCAATATTGCCCATGTAGCGAGGCGAGAGCTAAGTGCCCCTGGTTTAGTCATAAAGACCCTGAGAGGGTTGACTCGTGAGATCACATGTATTATTTGTCCAGTGACATAGTGCCGCGTCTTCTGAATGGCGAACATTAAGGCGAGGTATTCCTTCTCCACAGCGGTGTATCGGTGCTCTGGCCCAATCATCATTCGACTGAGGTAATATATGGCTTGCTTATGGCCTGCATCGTTGTTTTGTGCCAGCAGAGCTCCGAGGGAATGTTCCATTGCTCGTACGTAAAGCAGGAATAGTTTTCCAGCAACCGGGGCCACCAGGACTGGAGGGTTCGACTAATATTCTTTGATGCTGTCGAAGGCCCGCTGACATTCTTCATGCCACACGAACGAGACTCCTTTCTTCATAAGGTGGGTGAATGGTCAAAATCGCCCGAAGAGGTTAGAAATGAACCTCCTGATGTAAGCTAGCCTCCCTTGAAGGCCTCTGAGTTCGCGGAGATTTCTCGGGGGATCCATCTCCATAATTGCCTTTATCTTCTCATGGTCTACATGGATACCCTGGGCGGTGATGATGAAACCCAAGAACTTCCCGCTGGATACGCCCAGAAAGGACTTCGTGGGATTCATTTTCAAATTGTGCGCTCGTATCAGGTCGAATACCGTTCTCAGATCCTGCAGATGGTCTCCCTTACAGCGACTCTTGACGGTAATATCATCAACATAGCACTCCACTGTCTTGCGTAAGTGGTCTCTGAAGATGATACTCATGGCTCTTTGATATGTGGTGCCGGCATTTTTTAAACCGAAAGGCATGACTGTGTAGCAGTATGTGCCAATCGGTGTTCGGAATGATGTATGCTTTTCGTCGTCAGGAGACATCTTGATTTGGTTGTACCCCAAGAAGCCATCCATGAATGACATACGTTCAAAGCCGTGGGTGTTGTCAATCATGATGTCTGTGATAGGGAGGGGGAATTCATCTTTAGGACATGCCTCGTCCAGATTGCGGAAGTCGATGCATATTCGAATCTTTCCATTTTTCTTGAGGACGGGTACCATGTTGGCGACCCAGTCTGGATGTTGTTCCTCACGAATGAAGCCGCTGGCTATTGTTTGTTGACTTCGGCTTCGATCGCATCCATGATGCCTGGGCGGAAGCGTCGCTGTTGTTGCTTGACTGGCTTTGCATCAGGCCGAATGTTGAGTTTGTGAAGAGCAATATCGGGATTTAACCCCGACATGTCTTCATAGCTCCAAGCGAACACATCAATATATTCTTTGACAAGTTCCAGAAGTGATTCTCGCTCTTCGTCTGTTAGCTTTTACTGACGAAGATCGGTTTTGGAGAAGATTTGCTGCCGAGATCTACTTGTATGACCTCATCTTCAGTAGGAGGTTCTCTCTGTTCGAACCGCTTTTCCTATTGTGCATCCAGCTATTGGGCCCACGGCTCTAGCTCGAGGATTTTAGGGATGTCTTCGTCCTCTTCATAAGCGTCGACGAATGCCATATTGACTGACAGGATTTGTCTGAATATGTCTCCGATGCTGGTATCCGAGTCAGAAGTTGGTGACCCGATCGAATGTGAATGCCAGTCACATTCTTCATCTGAACTCTCAGGGGTCGTCGTAGGTGTAACATACCCTAATCCACATCGAGTCTTGCTATAGTAGTCCCGTGGTTTGCCTGTCGGGACCGGTGGCTTCAAAGGTAATCGTCGTCTAGTACCGTAGTTCAAGCCTGACATTGTCTCCAGATCATACCCATGTTTCTGCATGAGATATTTGGATTGGGGGCTATAAAGATACAGAGGCAGTCTCCCGGCATCTGATCCAAGGTCGACTTCTTCTATAGTGAAGGGATGCGGATCGTCCTTCCGGCCGAAGATGATTGGATGGTCCCATCCCTCGATTATGCGGTAAGCGTCTTCCACTGGAGTAAGCTGGATTACGGTGTACATATTTGTCACCTGTGTGTGTAGGTGAGTGCCTATACCGTGTTCCATAGCAACATTGTACAAAGCTTGTTAAGCTCGAGGTAGTTCAAAGATAGCCCTTTATTGATGAAGTAAGGTATCTTTTCTAGGGGGATTACATCATCTGCGGAGGGAACATCAGTGTGGGCAGCCACATACTTGGCTAACTCCGGTTCCTCTTTGGCTACCCCCTGTATAAACGAAGACTGAGAGGACGACCTGGGTAGCTTGATCGTCAGTGGTTAAGCTAGTGGAGCAGGACGTGGAGTTGTTTGCAGACTAGCGACCCCCAGCTTGGTACTCGATGCTGGGCGGGGAGTGGTTGGTTCGCTAGAAGTTCCAGGCCTTGCATCGGGGTGATGACCCTTCTTGGAAAGGCGTATCGTCATTGGCTTGTCGGAGGGATTGAGCTTCTCCGTTTGCGGCTGGCCGACTCTCGGCAGCCTGATTGTCAATGGCTCCATTGAGGGTCTTGGCATTTGGCCAGACCTTGGCAGCCGGATTATCATCTGCTTTTCCTGTGCCGAGAGGCTGATTGCGTCCTTACGCAGAGTGGCGGTAAGGGGTGCAGACTTGCCAGTTTTACGAGCTTGAAGGTGGATCGTCAGAGGTTCTTCTGATTCTGTGGCTGTCTCAGTACGAGCTTGTATGTCTTCATCCAGGTGCCTCTTCGACTTCTCGTATAAGCAGGAATCCGTGTAGTAGGATTCGACTCCTTTGATGGGATCGATGTCGGCAAATTCTGTCCTCATAAAGCCTTGTTTGTCGATATACTTGAAGCATTGGTGCAGCATAGAAGGCACGATCATATAATCGTGTATTCACGGGCGCGCCAAGAGGATGTTGTAAGAAGTGTCTGCATCTATAACGTAGCAGGTGACTTCAGATTGGAGATCGCCAATTTGACACTTCAGACGAATCTTCCCAATCGGATAGCTCCTGCCCGAATTGAAACCGTTGATGGCGGTGCTTGTAGGCGTCAGGCTATGCATTGGGATGCGGAAATGATGTAGCGGACCCTTCGGGAAAATGCTTATGGAAGAGCCAGGATTAATGTGCATCCGATCAACCTTTACGTCGCCGATGTATCCAGTATAGTATAACGGGCGATCGTGCAGGTTGGTTTTGATGAGCATGTCCTGCGAAGTGAAGACAATGTTGGGCATCGCTCCCGTACAGGCGCTGTCTTGGAGATTTGCAGGCGGGTTCTCTCCCGTGAGGTTGACTGCACCAGGTATGCGTCGGCATTTTGTAGTGCATCGCTCAAAGCCGCACGAACATCCTTGGAGAGTCTTAGAAGCTCGTATAATGACAACTTGGTCGGTGTGATGGCCAATTACGCTAAGATGTCGAAGTTGTAGGGCTTCTCCAGCCCTTGTGATACTTCTTTTCGGAGGGATTTGTCAAAGCGAGTCTCCCTCGGCCTAGGCTTGTCGGTCGTTGGAGGCTGAGCCGGTCCCGGAGTGTCAGTTGTAACGGGCTGATGATCTTCAGCCGGGTTGTCAGCCACAGGTTGGGATTGTGACCCAGACCGCGTGACGACTGTTTGCCATAAAATATAAAAGAACAGAACAATTATCGGAGGACCGGACTTTTACTTCACGTTACAAACTCGCTTGTACAAAAAAAGCCTAGGGACAAAAACCTAGATACAGCAGTTTAAGTACAATTGTTTATTTTAGATTCTGGGAGGTGACGATAGAGGCTCGGGAAGGCGACGGCAGCCCTGTCTTACTCCTTGGACGATCGGTATGCAGCCTTGGCTCCTGTGAAAAGATGGTTGGCGTTGATAAAGAAATGCTCTTCTTGCTCCTCTGTTGCTCTTCTGGCTTCTCTCTCTCTCTGTGTGTATTCTCTCTCTGACTATGGGGGGAAGTCTCACTGTATATATGTATTTCTCTCTGATATTGTATCTTTTACAAGGGAATGGCACCTTGCTATTTATAATAGTGGGATGTGATCATTAGGGTTGCTAATGATTAGCACTTGGAGATGGCGGCGGCCCATAGATTGGTCAATCCAGGCCGTTCAGTTTTGATTGTGACGAATCCGAGCCATCGAGTGTGGATTACACCAAATCCCATTAGCAATTAATGCTGATTGGAATAAATCTTCCTCATAATGATCTTCTGATGTCTGTGAATAAATTAGATCTATTCTTCTGTCACGTGTCCCAGATTATTGGGATTTGATCCAATCTTTAATGGTAGCAAATCTAAGGAATTAATCGGTTTAGGACACGTGTCCTAGGAGCTGCTGGAGGATCTGGACCGCATGACGAGTGAGCCGCATATGAATTTGAGCCGCATATAGTTAAGCCCACGTGTCAGGGCTGCCTGGGCAGTGGCCCTCACTTGAGCGCTCGAACCACAGGGGAGTAATCCTTGTGGGCCGCATAGGTACATATCCGCCTGAGCCGCATGGACCTGATCCTCTTGAACCGCATGAGAAGTCCTCGCTCGAGCCGCATGAGGCTTTCTTGGCCTGAGCCGCATAGGGCAGATTCACTCTGAACTGCATGAGAAGTTCTTTGCTCGAGCTGCATGAGGCTTTCTTGGCCTGAGCCGCATAGGACAGATTCACTCTGAACCGCATGAGAAGTGAGCCGCATACGAACGCCCAAGTAGCAAGGCCACGTGGCATTTTTATGGCTCTCGGGGGATTTGTGTCAGAGATCTCTTTTCTCTTCCCTAGAGATTCATCATTATGACAGAGTCATAATTACCTGCTTTTGTGTCAGGGCTGTCAACTTTTCAGAGGGGTCAGCCGTCAAAGCAGTTAATGCAGCATGGGTTGGGGGGAGCACTGTCAGGCCACATGTTTTCTGAGCCGCATAGAATGCCTCAGGCCGCATAGCTCCTTATGCCGCATGACTCCCTGAGCCGCATGAGTTTTCTGAGCTGCATGGATCTTTTCTGGCCGTATGAGTCATTTTCTTTGGTATTTTCCATGCTTCTACAAGACCCCCTTCAAAGTTTTCAATTTGTAAAGTTGAAATACTTTGAATAAGAAGCATGGCTGTATTCTTCTAGCCGCATATGAAACCTGACCGCATAGAAGTCCTGGCCGCATGGATTGTTCAGCCGCATAGGTGACTCAGCCGCAGGAGACTGTTCAGCCGCCTAGCTTCTCGCCACGTGTGCGGGTCTTTAATTGCCTCAAATTCGTTTCAGCGCCGTCTTTGTAGGGGGGAATCCCAAGGGTCAGCTCATTAAATCTTTCGAATTTGACGCCTTGGGTGAATCTTGGAGACGAAACCCAAGGAGTCGGTTTCGTTCTTCATGAGTCGGTCATTGGCCCACGTGTACTCCTTCTCCCGTCTTCCTATAAATAGGAGGAGTTTTGAAGAGAGAGAAGGCTTCTTTATTTTTTTTCTTCTTCCTCAGACCTTCTCTATTCTTGATTGCCCTTCCTCTCTTCGATAATTAATGGCTCCCAAGAAGACCGTGGCAGCAAAGGGCAAGAAGGCGGCCTCCACTTCCGCCTCGGCTGCGACTGATACTCCGCAGGTTGTCGTACCTGATGTTCATTCTGACCTTCGCCCTCCCATTACTGGTAAGGACAATGTATGAGTTAGAGAACCCCAACTGCCATGGCTACGTCGCATACTTTATGTACGAGCCTTTGTAAATCGCATGTTCGCCCTACGGCTGAGCTGCGAGCCGCATAAGAAAACCGCCGTGTCTGTATACGCGCCTTGTCGGCAAAGCCGCATGAGTGACGCTAAACCGCATGGACTTTTATTGTACGGAGCCGCATAAGCGTTCCTCTGGGCTTGAGCCGCATGGGGCTTTTTGGGGCCGCATAAGACTTATGAGAGCTTCATGGGGCCGCATGGATGTTTTCTTGTGCCACCTGGGGTTTGAAAGTACCCAATCAGCTATTTTTTATCCCTCCGTTTAACTTACTTTTGTCTGTCTGTTCTTCAGTGAGTCTGCCGGTTAACGCTGCTGGAGAGCTCTTGGTGGGTAGCACGCAAGCTACTCTCGGCTATAGGTATGACCATATTGTTCAGCATATGACGGACCAGTTTTCGAGCGATGAGCCTTTGGCTAGATTGAATGCCATCAAGAATCAGTCTTTCCATTTCCTCAATGCTATGATGAACTCCGGGAAATTTGAAGGGGAGTATTTGAAGCCTGTATTCTTTTTTGGAGACGCCTTGGTTGTAGAGAACGATCATATTTCAGAGGTATCGGAGGATTGGAGTTTTGTTTCTAACGGGATGGCGATCCGTATCCCCCAGATGGAGCGACACTTCCCATTATCTTGGTTCAATATGCTTCCGTTAGACCGGAAGATGGGGAAGACTTTAACCCCTACCAGAGGTGGGATGTTTGTGGAGAACATCCATTATAATAACAATCTGAAGTCCGTGACTGCCGGCAAAGTGCATGCTAGTTGTTCTGTGACGGGGTTGGTCCCAGGTTCTTTCCTGAATGTGGCGGGCCCTAACTTCACATTCTCTACTGCCAATACTTTCATAAATCAGATTGCTCGGAAAGGCTCCTATCCCGTTGGTCGGTTGACGTTCCCTAGTTGGGTACACCCTATTCCCTTGTGGCTCAATTTGTCTACTTGGATCTTACAGAAGTATAAGGTCTTTTTGTGCGAGATTGGCCTTTACCACGCTATCCGAGGTACCAGTCATGGCTTGTCCATAAACAAGAAGCTGTTCATGTCTCTGCTGGAAATGTATAATTGCCGTACGGGAACCTTTTACACACCTGTAGGGGAGATGAGACTCGCGCTCCATGAGATGCACATAGTCTCCAAGCTTCCTTGGGGGGACGAAGCGTTTGAAGCCTATACTCCCACTAATGAGGAACTCGAGGATTTGGAACGACGGTATCCTGGCTTCGTGGATCTTTACCAGGAGATATTGTGCCATTATAACACCTGCCATCAAATAACCCGAAAGGCTGGTAACTCGGAAGGGAATGATCCCTATACCAAGGATTGGGTGCACTATCTCTTCCCGGCAGATGCCTCAGATCAAGTCACCTCTCGTCGCCCTCGATCTCGGGAAGCGGTTAAGGACTTGGTGTCATCGGCTAAGAGAGTGGCCACTACCAGTGACGGATTAGGGAGCAAGACTGACACTTTCGATTACTTTTACCAGGATACTCAAGAGCTATCCGAGAAAGCGCTTCTGGCAGGATTTTTGATGATCTGGCTACGAAATTGTGTAGTCTCGGGAGGAGCCGGTTCAATTGAGAGAATTAGTCGTAACTTCATCCTTCCGGCTGTGAAGTTAGTTTTACGAATCAGGCTAGCTCTCCTCCCAGCCATGGTGTACAACATACACCGTAGCCTTCGTACCTTTACATCCAAAGTCATTGACCGCGACGTGACTAAGGATTTTGAACGAACTGAGTTGCCCTATCACTATTTGATGGGGTGGCTGCTGATACATTACCCGTCTTTGATGAGGCCGGGCTCTGAATACGGTGTGACTGATAATGACGCATTTATCTTCCGCTATCGTGATGAGCCTCGGGAATGCGAAACCATACGGGCTTGCCGGATGGCATTGGCGAGGGCAGATAAGTATCATATTTTCGTATCCGTCCCTCGCTTTACTGCCAGGGACATAGAGGCTGTACATATTAACGGTATCGCGTCCCCTCAGCTTCTGGATGGCCAGATGCTCCTATGGCTGCGTAACATTCGTCCCGTACATCTGGTGTATCGTAATCGTAATACTGTCTTTCTGGAACCTTATCTGCCTAGCAGGTTTGTCCGGCAGTTTGGATACAGCCAACTTTGTCTGGACAGCCCCAGTTCTTGTCTGGGTTATGAAGGTAGCCTTCTTGATGGTATCAGAGCTTGGCAATATTATGATTCGTTCCATACTCGTACCATTTTCTCGGTCCCTGCCATTAAGGAGTCAGTGGAGATCTTGTATATGGCGGCTTTGTATCATGTCATGGCGAACAAACCCCCGGTCGGTTTTAATCCAGGTACCAGTTTTATTGTTGGTACCGGTCTGGAGGAAGGCTCTCAAGGGGCCAAGAAAAGAAAGACTAGAGCCGAAGTACTAGATTTGGACTCCGTTGCTGAGGGTGACGAAGGCAACGAGCATGGTAAAGATGACTCTATCCTTCCAGTGGCCGATGCAGAGGTGGGTCAACCGCCTGTTTCGTCAGATGAGACGTTGGAGGATCAGTCCCTCGTTGCGCCTGGTCCTACTCCAAAATGTAGCAGGCAAGTTTCTCCTGTTGGCGGTGTTTTTCGATCCCGAAAGCTGGTTGCAACTAGGCACCGCCCGCTAGCCATAAGAGAAAGTGTAGAAGAAGTTAACCCTGCGTCGGAGGTAATAAAACTGCTCTTGATTCCTTCTTCGTTCTTTCCTTCGAGTTTCAATTCTAATCGTCTTCGTTCTCTCTTTTAGGTGTCAGGAGAAGAAAAAGAGCTTCAAGATGTCAAAGTGGCGACCCAGGATGACGGGGACTCCCGCGAGCCTGTTCCTTTTCAAGATGAGGCAGATCAATTTGTATCCCCCTTCAAGGTGACGGCGACAGAGGATGTGACTGGGCTTAACTTGGGGATCGCGGGTGAGGGGACCACGCCAGTTGTGGATGAGCTGCAGCCTTCATGCCCCTCCCCTGGTAAGATTAGCCGAATCTTGACCTGTGAGGAAGCCTATCTGCTCTATCATCACGTCCTTCGGGTTACGTCGATTGATTGTTATTCTGGACATACAGGTCCTACCCCTCCGGTGCCGAGGACGGACGTTGTTGGGACCACACCAACCGAAGGGGCATTGGTGGAGAAGGGTGTACCTTCTCACCGTCTGACTTGTCTTGATGGGCGCTCTGGGGGCTCGAGTTTAGCGGGCCAGTCATCGGGGCAGTCGGGGCAGGGAACGATGGTCCTTGCGTCATCCTCTGCTCCGGTGGCTACGAGAATCGACCTTTCTGCCCTACCGAGTATCCGAGCTTTCCGGGCGGCGGAAGATGAGTTGGCCGCTATTCATGCATCGTTCTACTCGGACTCCGTTCCTCCGGTGGCGAGCTCTAGCGTTACTTCTCCGACATTGCCGTCCCTGCTTCCCTTGACGCCAACCTCTGCTGAAGTTCTGGACGACGCGTTACAGGACGTGGTTGCCAGTTTTCATCGTCATTTGAGTAGGGGAATCGAGGCTGCTGTGGAAAGGGGAACCTCCTTCACCTTGGCCCGACAATGCGCCCAGGGTCAAGTAAATATCCTTAGGGATCTTCCTGGTGATGCAGGGGTGGCTTCGCTTCTGGGGGCAAAATTGTTGGAGGCTGATCGGCTGGTGGCCGAGCTTCGAGTATTGCGGCAGGCTGATCTAACTGCTGTCATAAACGAGAAGTGGGATTCTCTTATCGCTGTTATAGAGAGGACTAGAGCTGCTCGGGATAGGACCAGACCGGCCATACTGAAGGATCTCAGCGACTTATCTGACCGGTATGATCAATTGAGTTATGCGAATGAAAATGTCACGGCTCGGGAGGAATCGGTTTCTCGTGAGATTACTGAGACACGGGAGCAGCTCCTTGCGCTTCAGAAGAAGTTGACTTTCTTGGAGTCTGAACTCGAGACTACCCGCAATGACAGGGGACTAATTGCTCAGGAGGCTGACGGGTTACTCAAGCTTCGACTGACCTGGAGACTGCCTTGAAGAAATTGGAAGATGACTGTCAGGCACTCTTGGGCTTGGACAATGAGGAGCATTTACTCCAGGAGGCCGAGCGTCGCGCTCGACAACGGATTGAACGGGGGACCACCTCAGTAAGAGACCGCCTCCTAGAATTGAGTAATGCTGAAATGTAGTCGGCGTTTTCTTCTTGTTTTGTTTCTGTTTTCTCTTTTTCTGAAGGGGATATGATCCCGCGATATGTAATGCTTTTTCTTCCTTCAAATAAAGAGTACTTTCAATTCTACCCTTCATTTGTATTGCTTGCTGTGCCTGTGATATTGTGGTGATGTTTTCCCCCGTATAGGAGATATATTTGTGGACCTGTTACCCATGGCGTACCTTGGTTTTATGTAGAGGTAACAAGTTTTGGTTAGGTTACCTAAAATAGCCATAGCAAAGTGGTCATGGGTGCTCTTGGTATTGAGGAAGGGAATGCCGTAGAGCAGCTGGGCTCCTGGGCCTGATGAGGTGATAGGTTTGTGCTGAGAAATTTAGCTGAGGATATTTGTTGGCCTATTATCCTTGGCGTACCCTGGTTTAGGATACGGATGATAGGATGAAGGGGAACCGACATACTTGCTCAGAGGTAACGAGGACATGGCAAGTAGGAAGGTTTTTTAAACGTAGAGTCTTCCTACTCAGAGGTAATGAGAACATGGCAGGAGTGAACTCGACGGAGGATATTGATGGTCAACAGAGGACTTTTGTGGTCAATAAAGGACATTTGTGGTCAACAGAGGACATTTATGGACCTATTACCCTTGGCGTACTTCGGTTGTGGGTATAGATAATAGGTCGAAAGGGGATCATCATACTTACTCAGAGGTAATGAGGACATGGCAAGTATGAAGGTTCCTTCGACGGAGCCTTCCCATTCAGAGGTAATAAGGACATGACAGGAGTGGGCTCAATGAAGGAGGGCACATAGAACGACTCAGAGGTAATGAGGACATGGAAGTTCTATGTAAGGGGTGATTTATTTTTGGCGGAAGTGGAACGGCTCAGAGGTAATGAGGACATGGCCGTTTTGGAAATTTGTAGATCGATTACCCTTTTTTTGTGCACTAAAAGTGCGGATATTGGATCATGGGGAAGGATCTCCTCCAGAAAGAAAGTTCAGAGGTATGATGATACATAACTTTCTATCTGAAAGAGTGACCGGGATGTGAGTTCAGAGGCACCATCGGGTACATGACTCGAGAATTTGGAAAATGGTGAGCGTGAGTTCAGCGGTACCAGCGGATACATGACTCAATATTCTAGGAAATTATGGAGGTGAGTTCAGTGGTACCAGCGGGTACGTGACTCAATAATCTGGAAATTTATAGGGTGAGTTCAGTGGTACCAGCGGGTACGTAACTCAATAATCTGGAAATTTATAGGGTGAGTTCAGTGGTACCAGCGGGTACGTGACTCAATAATCTGGAAAATTATGGTGGTGAGTTCAGAGGCACCAGCGGGTACGTGACTCGATAATCTGGGATGTTGTTTAGACATAGTATTTCTTTAGGAACTTGTCGTTGACGGGCAACATGAGCAAGTCTCCATTTTGCTTAGCGAGGTGGTAAGCACCGTTGGAGAATACTGTCTCTATGATAAATGGGCCTTCCCATTTTGGCTGGAACTTGCCGACGGTCTTGTGAGTCATGACCATTGGCCTCCGGACTGCCAGAACAAGATCGCCCACTTGGAATGTTCTGATTTTGACCTTCTTGTTGAAGGCTCCTGAGATGCGTGCTTGGTACAGCTCGATCCTTTGCTGAGCTAGGAGGTACTTTTCATCTAAGGCTTCTAACTCTTGTAGTCGACGTCGGTAGTTGTCATCCGTCGTCAATTGATAAGTGAGGGCGATGCGGAGTGAGGGTATTTGAGTCTCTAATGGGAGAACTGCCTCACTTCCATACATTAGGGAGAATGGCGTATTTCCAGTGGCTGTTCGAACTGTGGTGCGATAAGCCCATAAGCATTCGCCGAGTTTCTCGTTCCAGTCACGTTTGTTGGAGGAGACAAACTTCTTGAGGAGTTTGATGATTGTTTTGTTGAACGCCTCTGCTAACCCGTTTGCTGCCGGGTTGTACGGCGTCGAAGCGATATTCTGAATACGTTGTTTATCGCAAAACCGATAGAATGCGTGGCTTACAAACTGCGGACCATTATCATGGATGATCCTTCGAGGCAGTCCAAAGCGGTAGATGACGTGATGCTTAAGAAAGCTGATCACGTTTGAAGTCTTGACTTCTGCGAGTGGGACAGCTTTCGACCATTTGGAAAAATAATCAGTGATCGCAAGTATGAAGCGATGTCCTCTGGAGGAAGGTAGGGTGATTGGACCAATGATATCCATTCCCCATGCTTCGAATGGCCAGGATGCCACTGTCGGATGTAGAAATTCGGATGGTTGGTGAATGAAGTCCGCGTGGACTTGGCAGGCTTTGCATTTTCTAGCATAATCTATCGCATCTGCCACCATTATGGGCCAATAGTAGCCCATTTGGGCCGGGCTGGTGGGCCCCGTAGACACCGTCATGAGCTTCTCGCGCAGCTTCTTTGGCTTCTGCATTTGACAAACACCGAAGCAGTAATCCGTCATAGGAGCGGTGATACAGCATCTTCGTCTCTGTATCGTAGAAGAATCTGAGGGAACGTCGTCTGATGGAAGTGGCTTCCTTTGGGCTCTCGGGAAGGATGTCATAGACGACGAAGTCGATGAATGGTTGTCTCCAATCTGGGGCCTCATCGATCGTCTGGGCGGAATAGCTCGCCACGAATTGCACATTGTTCTTGGGACAGACTAGTTCGTGGCCTATCACCTCCACTGATTGGCGATCATAATTTAGGACTGCTAGGGAAGCGGCCAGACCAGCTAGGGCATCGGCTTCAATATTTTGGAGTCTGGGGACGTGCTCGATGAAGAACCCCTCGAATGACGAGATGATATCGATCGCTATTTGGTGATAAGGGATCATGTCTTCGTGGCGGACTTCGTACGAGCCCCGAATCTGATTGACGCTTAGTTGGGAATCGCCGTATGCTTTAAGGTATTCTACCCCCAGCTCTCTTGCAAGTTGGAGGCCAATGACCAGAGCATTGTACTCGGCCACATTGTTAGAGCAGGGCTCCGTGAGGGAATAAGCGCGGTTAATCACCAATCCGGAGGGGGAGATCAGCACTACCCCGACTGCGACGACTATATTGCCTTTAGGTCCGGTCCTTGAAGCACCGTCAAAGAACATTCGCCATATAGCCTCGTGAGAGGTTGCATGCGAGTCGGCGACCTCGTCTGGGATCTCTTCATATATTCTGGAGGACTCCGAGCCTGGGTGGGCTGCTAAAAAGTCCGCCGGGGCTTGACCTTTGACTGCCTTTTGTGGGACAAAGATCATTTGATAAGGGGACAGCAATATTGCCCATGTAGCAAGTCGAGAGCTGAGTGCCCCTGGTTTGGTCATGAGGACTCTGAGAGGGTTGACTCGTGAGATCACATGTATCGTTTGTCCGGTAACATAGTGCCGCATTTTCTGAATGGCGAACACCAGGACGAGGCATTCCTTCTCCGCAGCGGTGTATCGGTGTTCTGGCCCAATCATCATTCGGCTGAGGTAATATATGGCCTGTTCATGGCCTGCGTCGTTGTTCTGTGCCAGCAGAGCCCTAAGGGAGTGTTCCATTGCTCGTACATAGAGCAGGAATGGTTTTCCAGGAACCGGGGCCACCAAAACTGGCAGATTTGACAAATATTCTTTGATGCTGTCGAAAGCACACTGGCATTCCTCGTCCCATACGAATGAGACTCCTTTCTTCATGAGGTGCGTGAACGGTCGACATCGCCCGGAGAGGTTGGAGATGAACCTTCTAATGTAAGCTAGCCTCCCTTGGAGGCCTTTGAGTTCGCGGAGATTTCTCGGGGGACCCATCTCCATGATTGCTTTTGTCTACTCAGGGTCTACATGGATACCCTTTGCAGTGATGATGAAGCCTAAGAACTTTTCGCTGGATACGCCCAGAAAGGACTTCGTAGGGTTCATTTTCAAATTGTGCGCCCGCATTAGGTCGAATACCGTCCTTAGATCCTGCAGATGGTCTCCCTTGCAGCGACTCTTAACGGCTATATCGTCAACATAGCACTCTACTGTCTTGCGTAAGTGATCTCTGAAGATGATGCTCATGGCTCTTTGATATGTGGCACCGGCATTCTTCGAACCGAAAGGCATGACTGTGTAGCAGTACGTGCCAATTGGTGTTCGGAATGATGTATGCTTTTCGTCGTCAGAAGACATTTTAATTTGGTTGTACCCCGAGAAGCCGTCCATGAATGACATTCGTTCGAAGCCGCAGGTATTGTCGATCATGATGTCTGTGATAGGAAGGGGGAATTCATCTTTGGGGCATGCCTCGTTCAGGTTGCGGAACTCGATGCAGATTCGAATCTTTCCATTCTTCTTGAGGACGGGTACTATGTTGGCGACCCAGTCTGGATGTTGCTTCTCACGAATGAAGCCGCTGGCTATCAGTTTGTTGACTTCGGCTTCGATCGCGTCCATGATGCCTGGACGAAAGCGTCGCTGTTGTTGCTTGACTGGCTTCGCATCTGGTCGAATGTTGAGTTTGTGAAGAGCGATGTCGGGATTTAACCCTGGCATGTCTTCATAGCTCTAGGCAAACACATCAATATACTCTCTGACAAGTTCTAGCAGCGACTCCCGCTCTTCGTCTGTTAGGCTTTTACTGATGAAAATCGGTTTTGGAGAAGATTCGCTGTCGAGGTCAATTTTTATAACCTCATCTTCAGTAGGAGGTTCTCTCAGTTCGAACCGCTTTTCCCATTGTACATCCAATTGCTGGGCCCATGGCTCTAGCTCGAGGATCTCGGGGATGTCTTCGTCTTCTTCGTAAGCGTCGGCGAATGCCATGTTGACTGACAAGGCCTGTCTGAACACATCTTCGATGCTGGCATCTGAGTCAGAAGTTAGTGACCCGGTTGAATGTGACTGCCAGTCCTATTCTTCATCTGAACTCTCAGGAGTCGTAGTAGGCGTTACATACCCTAACCCGTATCGAGTTTTGTTATAGTAGTTCCGTGGTTTGCCCGCCGGGACTGGCAGCTTCTAAGGTAATCGTCGCCCAGTGCCGTAGTTCAATCCTGGCGTCGTCTCCAGATCATACCCCTATTTCTGTATGAGATATTTGGATTGAGGGCTATAGAGATACAGAGGTAGTCTCCCGGCATCTGACCCGAGGTCGGCTTCTTCTATGGTGAGGGGATGCGGGTTGTTCGTCCGGCCGAAGATGATCGGATGATCTCCTCCTTCGATTATTCGGTAAGCGTCTTCTACTGGAGTAAGCCGGATCGCGGTGTACACATTTGTCACTTGTGTGTGTAGGTGAGTGCCTATACCGTGCTCCATAGCATACATTGTACATAGCTTATTGAGCTCGGTGTAGTTCAAAGATAATCCTTTATTGATGAAGTAAGGTATCTTTTCTAGGAAGATTACATCATCAGTGGAGGGGACATCAGTGTGGGCAGCCACATACTTGGCTAGCTCCGGTTCCTCTTCGGCTACCCCCTGTGTGAACGAAGACTGAGAGGACGACCTAGGAAGCTTGATTGTCAGTGGTTCACTTGATGGAGCAGAGCGAGGAGTTGTTGGCAGACTAGCGACCCCCAGTTTGGCATTTGATATGGGGCGAGGTGTGGCTGGTTCGCTAGAAGTGTCAGACCTTGCATCGGGGTGACAATTATTCTTGGGAAGACGTATCGTCATGGGCCTGTCAGAGGGGTTGAGCTTCCCTGCTTGTGGTTGGCTAACTCTTGGTAGCCTGATTGTCAGTGGCTCCGTCATGGGTCTCGACACTTGGCCGGACCTTGGCAGCCGGATTATCATTTGCCCCTCTTGTGCCGCAAGGCTGATTGCATCCTTACGCAGAGCGGCCGTAAGGGGTGCAAATTTGCCAGGTTTGCGAGCTTGAAGGTGGATCGTCAGAGGTTCTTCTGATCCTGAGGCCGTCTCAGTTCGAGCCTGTACATCTTCATCCAGGTGCCTCTTTGACTTCTCGTATAAGCAGGAGTCCGAGTAGTAGGATTCGACTCCTTTGAAGGGATCGATATCAGCAAATTCTGTCTTTACGAAGCCGTGTTTGTCGACATATTTGAAGCACTGGTGTAGCGTGGAAGGCACGATCATATAATCGTGTATCCATGGGCGCCCCAAGAGGATGTTGTAAGAAGTGTCTGCATCTATAACGTAGTAGGTGACTTCGGATTGGAGGTCGCCAATTTGACACTTCAGACGAATCTTCCCAATAGGGTAGCTCCTGCCCGAATTGAAACCGCTGATGGCGGTGCTTGTAGGTGTCAGGCGATGCATTGGGATGCGAAGATGATGTAGCAAACCCTTCGGGATGATGCTTATGGAAGAGCCAGGATCAATGTGCATCCGATCCACCTTCACGTCGTCGATGTATCCCGTGTAGTATAGCGGGCGATCATATAGGTTGGTTTTGATGAGCATGTCCTGCGGAGTGAAGACGATGTTGGGCATTGCTCCCGTGCAGGCACTGTCTTGGAGATCCACGGGTGAGTCCTCCCCGGTGAGGTTGGATTGAGCCAGATAGGCATCGGCATTTTGGAGTGCTTCGCTCAATGCAATACGATCGTCCTTGGAGAGCCTTAGGAGTTCGTACAGTGACAATTTGGCTGGAGTGTTAGCCAATTGTGCTAAGATGTCAAAGTTGTAGGGCCTCTCTAGCCCTTGGGCTGCGTCTTTTCGGAAAGATTTGTCGAAGCGAGTCTCCTTCGGCCTAGGCTTGTCGGTCGTCGAAGGCTGAGCCGGTCCCGGAGCATCAGTTGTAGTGGGTTGATGATTTTTGACTGGGTTGTCAACCACAGGTTGGGATTGCGCTCCGGACCGCGTGACGACGGCTGTAGCTTCCTCGTTGTCTGCTGAGATTGTGTGGCAGGTCCTGACTTTTCCACTCTTCTTTTTGTTGGTGGGAGATGGTGTGGGCCGAGTTACTTCTGACACCAAGTCTGGATGGACCCACATGACCTCTCCTCGTGAGGTGGTGAGAGGTACTAGACCAGCAGCCTGTTCACGGGGAGGTGGAAGATTGGTAATCTCCATCGTCGCTAGAGGGACGGGGATTACCCCGTCTTGAGTCTCCGTCGGAGGGAAGCTGCCGAATTGTACGGATACCATATTGGCTGCTACGGTTACCTCTTCGAAGTCAATGGCCAGAGCGTTCGAATCGATGAGGCTTTAGATGTACCGTTTTAGTTGGTAGCAGTCGTGTGTAGCGTGGTGTACATAACGGTGGTAATGGCAGAACTTTGGGTTCTCCAGATCAGCCGACCGAGGCTCCCGTCTTGGTGGAGGAAGCTGAATTCTATCTCCTTGTATGAGCATATCCAAGATAGGCTTGAGGTGGCCGTCTTCGAAAGAGTAAGTGATTTGAGACCATTGTTTGTCTGCTGGTTGTGATTCGGGCTTCTGGGCCATGTCGGCCACCATAGCCTGCTTTCCCTTGCTGTCCCGATTGTTGGAGGGGTTACCCCCATTATCGTTGTTGGGACGCTTGTCCTTGTTTTCTCCTTCTGAGATGTGCAATCCCAGTTGGCGAGCCTTCTTTAGTCGTTCTTCGGTGCTTGTGGCGCTGATGATGAACACCTTCCAATCTTTGAATTGACTTTCGCCCATCCAGAGACTGATCGTTGGAAGCAGTCTCTTTTGGCAAATTTTAATCAAAAAGGAATCTGGATTTCCGGAAGACAGCTTCATGGCGGTCTGGCGGAACCGCTCGATGTAGTTCCTTGTCAACTCCTTCTCCCCTTGGACGACGTCCATGAGAGTGGACATTATGACGTCCTGCCCTACCTCATAGAATCTCTCCAAGAACAAGCATTTGAAGCCAGCGAAGGAGTGGATGCAGTTGTCCGGTAGATTGCGGTACCAATCGAAGGCGACTCCTTCCATCGCCCCAATGAATAACTGTGTGAGGATAGCATCATCATGGGGCAGATGGTCGGTGGTGACCTCGAAGTAAGTGATGTACCGATTTGCTGAGGTTTTGCCATCATACGGGTTGATATTGAACGACTTATATCTTGGTGGGAATGGAACATCCCTCCATTCAGTAGGGTATGGTTGCCGTATTCTGAGATCTTGAGCGTTTTCTCGGGCATGGAACATGGCTCGGAGCTCCTGGACTTCTCTCCTTACTTCTCGGGTCTCACCTGTCGCAGTCGGGACTGTTATTTCGGGAGGATTATTGCCCGGGTTTGGTGCCGCTGAGTTCGAATCTATATTGACCGCGGGGCCCGTGCTTGTTTGATTAGGCGTTCCTCCTTGTAGAGTGGGCAGGGCCGCTTTAATCTCGTCTACCGACTTGACCAAAGCAAGTAATATGGCTTCGAGATTGTCGATGCGCTGGCGATCATTGGAACCACCTTGATTGCTGTCCGTCATGAAAACCGTCCTTATATGAGGAGGGATGGAAGGAACGGTGGAGGATGTGCCCTCCGAGTCATACCCATGCACCGAGAAGTCATCGGGATAGGTGGGAATGTTCTCTTCGGGCTTGGACTCGGAGGGAACGGTATCCCCAGCCTCGGAGCTTACTTCATCTTGAGAGCCATGGATATCCTCGGGGACATCAGCGTCTGTTGTACCTGATGGGAGAGTGGTTTCCCCGGGCTCGGCTCCTTGAAACATCGGATTGTTGTACATGTTTGGAGGAATGCTACCCCCAGTCCCCACAACCCCCAGCGATGTGGATGATTAATTTTCCATCGTGGCAGGTTTCGTCTTTGAACGGGTGTGTTGGAATACACCGGTAGAGGACAACCGTTTAGATGATAGTTTCTTAGCTGTAATGGTTGATATCTTGGGACTGGAGATACTTGTCTTTTTTCGTCTCCCTTCGACGGGGACCTTTTGAGCGAAATTGCAGGAGACAACAGGAGGTGCCTCATCTTCTGAGCTCGGATGTTCTAGCCTTTGGAAGACGGACGGCCGATCTTCCGTTACTGCCGCGTTGCTGCAGCAGCAGTTGACGATGATTTGGGTACAGTGATGCCCAAGCGAGGACTCTTTGCACGTCGAGGCTCCTTCTCTTTCCTTGCGCTTGTGGAGGATCACCTCACGCAGGTCAGAGGAACCACTTTGTCTTTTTGCCGTCGGGGGCTGGACTCGAGCGGTTCTATACAACTTTCCATCAGAGGCCCGTGTGATAATCAACAGGACGCCCTGACAGTTAGAGGTTGGGATAGCTGCCTGGGCTTGGTGAGCCCGTGCTGCCCTAGACTTCCTCCTTTTAGCACTTGCGGGTGCGTAATAGGAGGAGTCCAAGTTGAACACCACAGAGTCTGGCTTATCATCCAGAGAACCATCAGAGTCAGGACCGCATGAGAGACGGTCGAAGACTGATCGAGAGAAGCGTGGAACGGTCGTGATGCGGCTAGAATTGGGTGCCGTACAGGCTGTCTGCATGCGGTTGTCTTCTGCCGTTGGATGAATTGTTTCTATGCGGCTAGGAGTCACGACCGTGCAGGCTGGCCGCATGCGGTTGGCAATTGTGGCCGCATGGGTTTTCTGCAAGCGATTGACTTTCTTAGCCGCATGAGTTTCATCCATGTGGTTGGCAACTGTAGCCGTATAAGCTATGCGGCTGACAGATGTGGCCGCATGAGTTTTCTCCATGCGGCTGGCGGATGTAGCCGTATGAGTTTTTTTTCTGCGGCTAATACCCTTATGCGGCTTGGATCTCATAGAGTTGCTCTTTGCCCCTGCAAGTCCAGCATCATAGTATTTTTTCTGCCGGACTTGGGGACAACAGAGTTGTCTACGGTCTGAAGTGGGGCCGCAGGAGAGTCTTTCTCGCCGTCTTGAACAACAGAGGGCGTCTCCGCAAGAGCTTCAGTAGGAACGAAGGATCGAGGTCTCCACTTCTTACGGGCCTTCTTTGTGCGGGCTCACTTCTGGACCGGGCCAGTGCTCTTGTCGGAGAGCATTTCTTCGAACGCCTGTTGGTCGAACTGGGCGACCATCTTTTGTTACGTGGAGCCAAGCTTGGCTGCATCCGATTGCGTCACCAACTCCTCAGCCGTGGAGAAGTTAGTCCCCAGCAGAGTCGCAATCGTGTTTGCCATGAAATATAAAAGAACAGAATAATTATCGGAGGACCGAACTTTTACTTCACGTTACAAACTCGCTTGTACAAAAAAAGCCTAGGGACGAAAACCTAGGTACAGCAGTCTAAGTACAATTGTTTATTTTAGATTCTGGGGGGTGACGATAGAGGCTCGGGAAAGCGGCGGCAGTCCTGCCTTACTCCTTGGACGATCGGTATGCAGCCTTGGCTCCTGTGAAAAGATGGTTGACGTTGATAAAGAAATGCTCTTCTTGCTCCTCTGTTGCTCTTCTGGCTTCTCTCTCTCTGTGTGTATTCTCTCTCTGACTATGGGGGAAGTCTCTCTGTATATACATATTTCTCTCTGATATTGTTTCTTTTACAAGGAAATGGCACCTTGCTATTTATAATAGTGGGATGTGATCATTAGGGTTGTCAATGATTAGCGCTTAGAGATGGCGGCGGCCCATAGATTGGTCAATCCAGGCCATTCATTTTTTATTATGATGAATCTGAGCCATCGAGTGTGGATTACACCAAATCCCATTAGCAATTAACGCTGATTGGAATAAATCTTCCTCATAATGATCTTCTGGTGTCTGTGAATAAATTAGATCTATTCTTCTATCACGTGTCCCAGATTATTGGAATTTGACCCAATCTTTAATGGCAGCAAATCTGAGGAATTAATCGGTTTAGGACACGTGTCCTAGGAGCTGCTGGGGGGATCTGGACCGCATGACGAGGGAGTCACATATAAATTTGAGCCGTATATGGTTAAGCCCACGTGTCAGGGCTGCCTGGGCAGTGGCCCTCACTTGAGCCCTCGAACCACAGGGGAGTAATCCTTGTGGGCCGCATAGGTACATATTCGCCTGAACCGCATGGACCTGATCCTCTTGAACCGTATGAGAAGTCCTCGCTCGAGCCGCATGAGGCTTTCTTGGCCTGAGCCGCATAGGGCAGATTCACTCAGAACCGCATGAGAAGTTCTTTGCTCGAGCCGCATGAGGCTTTCTTGGCCTGAGCCGCATAGGACAGATTCACTCTGAACCGCATGAGAAGTGAGCCGCATACGAACGCCCACGTAGCAAGGCCACGTGGCATTTTTATGGCTCTCGAGGGATTTGTGTCAGAGATCTCTTTTCTCTTCCCTAGAGATTCATCATTATGACAGAGTCATAATTACCTACTTTTATGTCAGGGCTGTCAACTTTTCAGAGGGGTCAGCCGTCAAAGCAGTTAATGCAGCATGGGTCGGGGGAGCACTGTCAGGCCACGTGTCTTCTGAGCCGCCTGGAATGCCTCGGGCTGTATAGCTCCTTATGCCGCATGACTCCCTGAGCCGCATGAGTTTTCTGAGCCGCATGGATCCTTTCTGGCCGCATGAGTTATTTTCTTTAGTATTTTCCATGCTTCTACAACGACGGCTGTAACTTCTTCGACATCTGTCGAGATTGTGCAGAAGGACCTGACTTTTCCACTCTTCTTCTTGCAGATAGAAGACGATATGGGCTGAGTCACTTTCGATACCAAGTCTGGATGGATCCACATGACCTCCCCTCGTGATGTGGTGAGAGGCACTTGACCAGCAGCCTGATCTCGAGGAGGTGGAAGATTAGCAATCTCCATTGTCGCCAGAGGGATGGAGACCATACCGTCTTGAGTTTCTGTCGGAAGGAAGCTGCCGAATTGTACTGACACCATATTGGCTGCCACAGTTACCTCTTCGAAATCGATGGGCAGTGCGTTCGAATCGAAGAGATTTTGGATGTACCGTTTTAGTTGGTAGTAGTCGTGTATGGCATGGTGGACGTAGCGATGGTAATGGCAGTACTTTGGGTTCTCCATGTCTGCCTGCCGTGGTTCCCGACTTGGTGGAGGAAGCTGAATTCTGTCTCCTTGTATGAGCATGTCCAAGATGGGCTTGACGTGACCGTCTTCGAAGGAGTAAGTAATTTGCGGCCATTGTTTGTCTGCCGACTTTGGCTCAGGTTTCTGTGCTGTGTCGGCCACCATAGCCTGCTTACCCCTGCTGTCCCGATTGTTGGAGGGGCTACCCCCATTGTCGTTGTTAGGGCGCTTTCCCTTGTTCTCTCTGTCCGAGATGTGCAATCCCAATTGGCGAGCCTTCTTCAATCATTCTTCGGCGCTTGTGGCACTGATGATGAACGTCTTCCAGTCCTTGAATTGACTTTTGCCCATCCAGAGACTGATTGTTGGGAGCAATCTCTTTTGGCAGATCTCAATCAAGGAGGAATCCGGATTTCTAGACGGCAGCTTCATTGTGGTTTGGCGGGACCGTTCGATATAGTTCCTTGTCAGTTCTTTCTCCCCTTGGACGACGTCCATGAGAATGGACATTGTAATGTCCTGCCCTACTTCGTAGAATCTCTCCAAGAACATGCGCTTGAAGCCGGCAAAGGAGTGGATGCAGTTATCTGGCAGGTTGCGACACCAGTCGAAGGCGACCCCTTCCAATGCCCCGATGAATAATCGAGTGAGGATGGCATCGTCATGGGGCAGATGGTCGGTGGTGACCTCGAAGTAAGTGATGTACCGACTCACTGAGGTCTTGCCATCATAGGGATTGATATTGAATGGCTTATATCTTGGTGGGAATGGAACATCCCTCCAGGCAGCAGGGTACAGTTGTCGTATTCTGAGGTCTTTAGAATTTTTTCGAGCGTGAAACATGGCTCGGAGCTCTTGGACCTCTCTTCTCGCTTCGCGGGCCTCATCCACGGCAGTGGGGGCCGTTACTTCAGGAGGATTGTTGCCCGGGTTCGGTGCTGCTGAATTCGAGTTCGCATTGACCGCGGGACCCGTGCTCGTTTGGCCAGGCGTCCCTCCTTGCAGAGTTGGAAGGGCCGCTTTGATCTCGTCCACAGACTTGACCAAGGCAAGCAATATGGCTTCGAGGGTATCGATGCGTTGGTGATCACTGGAACCTCCTTGGCTGCTGTCTGTCATGAATACCGTCTTCACATGAGGAGAGATGGACGGAACGGTGGAGGAAGCACCATCCGAATCATACCCATGTAGTCAGAAGTCGTCGAGGTATGTGGAAATGTTCTCCTCTGGTTCGGATTTGGAAGGAACAGTACCCCCAGTCTCCGAGTTCGCCTCGTCTTGGGAGTTGTGGACGTCCTCGGGGACGTCAGGATTTGCT
Organism: Iris pallida; assembly: GCA_029216955.1. Classification (NCBI taxonomy): domain Eukaryota; kingdom Viridiplantae; phylum Streptophyta; class Magnoliopsida; order Asparagales; family Iridaceae; genus Iris; species Iris pallida. Next base: position 32,567,321 of record JANAVB010024400.1, on the reverse strand, counting down.
GCATCTGATGGGAGAGTTGCCTCTCCTGACTCGTCTTCTTGGAAAATCGAATTGTCGTGGAGGTTCGGAGGAGTGCTACCCCCAGTCCCAGCAACCCTCTGTGTTGTAGACGACGAACCTCCTACTGTAGCAGATTTCTCCTTAGAACGAGTACCTTGGAAAACTCCGGTGGTGGGCAACCGCTTAGACGATAGTCTTTTAGTTGCAGTGGTTGAAATCTTCGGGCTGGGAACATTTGTCTTCTTCCTTCTTCCATCAGCGGGGACTTTCTGAGCAGAGTTGCAGGAGACGACGGAGAGTGCCTCATCTTCTGAAGACGGCCGTTGCAGTCTTAGAAAGACGGACTGCCGGTCTTCTCGCACCATCGCGTTATTGCAGCAGCAGTTGACGATGACTTGGGTGCAGTGGCGTCCGTGGGAGGATACTTTGCACCCCGATGCGTCTTCTCTTTCCTTGCATTTGTGGAGGATGGCCTCACGCAAGTCAGATGGGTCTGGATCGACCATGTTTGCTCCCTGGATTTTGGGAGACTTTTGCGAACCTCTCTGTCCGTTTGCCGCCGGGGGATGGACTCGAGTGGTTCTGTACAACCTCTCATCTGAGGCCCGCATAACGGTATACGGGATGCCCGGATGGTCAGAGACAGGATCAGCGGACCGAGCTTGCCAAGCTCGCGCTGCTCTAGACTTCTTCGCTCTAGTGCGTAAAGGCACATAGTAGGAAGAGTCTAGGTGATGCTGGAGAGAGTCAGACATATCTTCTTGGGAGCACAAGAGATCAGGACCATAGGAGAGGCGGTCGAAGACAGAGCCACGTGGGGTGGGTGTCATGATGCCGTCATCAACAATCTTCATACGGCTGGCAGACATAGCCGCATAGGCATTCTTCATGCGGCTGGGAGTCTCAGCCGCCTGAGTTTTCTTCATGCGGCTGGATGATCTGGCCGTATAGACTTTCTTCATGCGGCGGACAGATTCATCCGCATGAGCCTCCTACATGTGGTTGGCAGATTTAGCTACAGGAGTGTTCGGCTTCTTCTTGGGGCGCATAGAGTCGCTCTTTGTCCCTGCAAGTCCAGCATCGTAGTGCTTTCCTCTGCCGGACTTGGGGACAGCAGAGTGCTCTACGGCTCGAAGTGGAGCCGTATGAGACTCGCCTTCGCTGTCTTGGGTAGCAGAGAGTACCCGTCCAGAGGTTGTGGAGGAGCAAATGATTTTGGCCTCCACTCGCAGCGAGCTTTCTTTGTGCGGGTTCGCTTCTGGATCGGGCCGGCGCTTCCTTCAGAGAGTATTTCTTCAAACGCCAGTTGGTCGAAACGGATGACCATCTTCTGTTGCGTGGAGCCAAGCTTGGCTGCATCCGACTGCGTCACCAACTCCTCAGCCGTGGAGAAGTTTGTCCCCAACAGAGTCGCCATCGTGTTTGCCATGAAATATAAAAGAGCAGAACAATTATCGGAGGACTGGACTTTTACTTCACGTTACAAACTCGCTTGTACAAAGAAAGCCTAGGGACAAAAACCTAGGTACAGCAATCTAAGTATAATTGTTTATTTTAGATTCAGGGGGGTGACGATAGAGGCTCGGGAAAGCTACGGCAGCTCTGCCTTACTCCTTAGACGATCGCTATGCAGCCTTGGCTCCAAAAGATTGCTTGGCGTTGAAGAAATGCTTTCTTTGCTCTCTCTCTGCTTTTTCTCTCCAAGTATTCTGGTGCTCTCTGATCTCGAAAAAGGGTCTTCTTCACAAGGGAATGGCACCTTGCTATTTATAAGAAGGGAATGCCCTCATTAGGGTTTACAATGATTGTCCCTTAAAGTAACGGCGACCTGTTGATTGATCAATCTGGGCCCTTAGTTTTGAGTGTAATAAATCTGGGCCATTAATGTAGATTTTGCCAAATCCTCTCAGTAATTAATGCTGATTGGAATAAATCTCCCTTATGATGATCTACTGATGTCTGTGAATCTGAATGAATAAGTTTAATTCATTCTCCTACCACGTGTCCCTGATTATTGGGATTGACCCAATCTTTGATTGCAGTAAATCTGGAAAATTGATTGGCTTTATGACACGTGTCCTGGGAGCCACTGGGGGATCTGAGCCGCATCAGGATTGAGCCGCATAAGCCCAGCCACGTGTCAAGGCTGTTGGGGAGTGGCCCCCGAACCTTCGAATCACATGATAATCTGGACCGCATGGACGTAGGTGGCCGCATAACGGGTAACTCCTTCAGCTATGATGCAGAATTCAAGGCTTAGTCCATTCTTGTATTATAGTTTGATTTTTGACCCATGCGGGAAGATTCAAGTCGTAAGCGACATCTCTCCTAATACATGATGGACAGTTACTGTAGGGAACACTTATATCCATATATAGAGATATGTGGGGGATTGTTGGGTTTTTGGTTTTTCCTTTAGAAAGGTTTAGTCCCACATCGGAAAAAATAAATGGTTTGTATCTCTATATATTAGCTTTGCTATTATTGGAGATGCACATGTGGTGTGGAGGTGCACATGGGTTTGCCCTGTGGGATTATTTTTCTAATGGAAAAAAGGCTAAAATCAACAATTAAAGCATTCATGATTTTTGCACTTGGGAAATTTATTTCCATAGGAGCTAAGCCCCGTTGGGGCTTAGCGACTCGGACTTGGACTCGGACTCGGACTCGGACTCGGACTCGGGCGTGGACTCGGGCTCAAGGGCTCATGAGGCGTAATGTGGCATTTTGTTGGCGCACTTTGCACTTAGCACGTCAGCATCGTCGCTAGGCGCATAGTGCGCTTAAGTTGCGCTCATTGCGCGACCACGTTGCGCGGCCCGTTACACGAGCCCAGTTACGCTGGCCCAGTACGCCCAGTACGCGCAGTGTGCGCCGCGTACGCAGCGTGCGTAGAGTGCGCAGTGTGCGCAGCATACGCAGTGTGCGTAGAGTGCGTAGTGTGCGTAGGGTGCGTAAAAGGGGCTGTGTGCGTAAAGTATAAATTACGCTGGTGGCACAACTTCCAGCAGAACGTGTCCTGGCAAGTTCTGAGCGGTTGCTCCATGTTCGGGGTGGTTACTACCACGTCCCTAACATTGTGCTAACCGGGCAGTTGTTGCAGGGGCTTATATAAGGCCTCCTCCTCCTCTCTCACAGGTTACAGAACAAAAAGAGAAGCCACCAGAAAGTTTACGAAGTGTTCTTTAGCACAAGTAAACAGAGATTTCAAACGTGTTCTTTAACACAGTTCTGATCTGCTGCCTTCGAGAGAGAGGAAAGGCAATGCACCAGCGTTGCTCTTTCACGGGAGTTCGTGTCCGTCCGAGGAGTCAGAAGAGCAGGAGTGTTCCAAGTTCTCCGACAAACTTGCTGGTTCCTGGAAGCTGTCCGCATAGGGCGAATAAAGCTTTGAGCAACGGTGATCATTCACCCAGCAGGAGTTCTTCCATCTATCGCCAGTCACCTTCTTCGTTGCTGCCAGTAACTCTGATTGTATCTTCTTTTTAGAAGTACAACGATCTGATTGCTGTGATTACGAAATCTTTTTAGATTCTCGTAATATCATAACGATATCTTTTTAGATCTTCGTTATACTTGCGCAACCTTCCTAGAAGTGTTGCGTTGGAACGTTGTTTTTACAATTGTTTCATATTCTCAGTTTTCCATCGAAAAATTGTGCCCCGACAATAACAAGTATTGATGTGTAGGTATCCGGTGTGTCGGACACTAAGAGGGTCATCTATAATGTAACTATAAAGGATAGAAAATATTGGAAAGACACACAGGGTCAAATTCGAGGCCGTCATGGCTAACAAGGAGAAGATGGTCACGGACATGGTGCACGGTACGAATTTAATGAAGATGAGATGATGGCTCTTAGTGGCTAGGTGGTTAGAAATTAATTTTGGGATAAAAAATGGCACAGCTCTCCTATAAATAGGGTGGAGAAACCTAGTTAGATAAGGATCCAAAATTCTAGTTTCCCAATAAATAAAATAAATTTAAATTTAATCAAATTTAAAATCTTAATCATCAATTAATAAATCACAATAATAATTTTAAAATACTAACAATATTTACTATTATCTAAGTAATGTAAATAATATCCAATAATGAATTAAAATATTTAAACCCAACTAACAACTCTAATCCAAATCAAATATTTTGATAGTAATAATATAAACTACTATTTAGTAACCATACATCTAATTCAAAATACTATTAATACCAAAAGTATTTTAAACAAATCTTAATATAAAACTTAAATCAAATAACTTTCAGAACTAAATCAATCTAATCAGTTAAATATTTTGTTACAATCATAACTTTAAATCAATAGTTAATATTATCAAAAATTGTTTAAACTATATTTGATAATTATCAAAAATATTAAGATATAATTATGTGACACCAAAATCTAGTTTAAATAATTTAACAAAAACTTTTTTTATTGTTCAAATATATGTGATTTTATTTATAAGAATTATACACAAATTATTTCTGAGATAAAATAAAAAATAAAATAATATTGAAGGCCCGAAAAACGAGATACAAAATTTTTAGAGATATATATAGATTTATTTATCCAAAAAAATCTATATATTATTATATAATATAAAACTAAAATTAATAATACATATACTATGTATATACACTCAATATACACCATACTTATTCTAAAAAAAAAATATCTATAGAAATTAAGGGGTTTTACATCGGTTAACTGCATATTGTACCATTAAGATATATATATATATATATATATATATATATATATATATATATATATATATATATATATATATATATATATATATATATATATATATATATATATATATATATATATAGCACGCGAGACGAGCAATTTTGGTATATATACCAAAATTGCTCGTCTCGCGTGCGAAGATTATCGTGTTAAGTTTTAAACCTATATATATATATATATATATATATATATATATATATATATATATATATATATATATATATATATATATATATTAGAAACAGGTAAATTTGTTCTGGAATCGCTCCCACTGGGATTCGAACTCCTGACCACTCGGACCGCATGCATCTCCCTTAACCACTAGGCTAGAGGTTATTTGCTATATATATATATATTTTTTTTTATATATATATATATATATAAAAATATATATATATATATATATATATATATATATATATATATATCCTACTGGGATTCGAACTCCTGACCACTCGGACCGCATGCATCTCCCTTAACCACTAGGCTAGAGGTTATTTGCTATATATATATATATATCCCTTCGGGGACATCAGATAAAATTGGAATGAATATATATATATATATATATATATATATATATATATATATATATATATATATATATATATATATATATATATATATATATATATATATATATATATATATATATAGACTCCTGACCACTCGGACCGCATGCATCTCCCTTAACCACTAGGCTAGAGGTTATTTGCTATATATATATATATATATATATATATATATATATATATATATATATATATATATATATAAAATATATATATATATATATATATATATATATATATATATATATATATATATATATATCCCTTCGGGGACATCCGATAAAATTGGAATGAATATATATATATATATATATATATATATATATATATATATATATATATATATATATATATATATATATGCTTAAAACTTAACACGATAATCTTTGCACGCGAGACGAGCAATTTTTGTTCGTAACCGTAAAACTGTTGAAAAGAACGAAAATAATGAATCATTGGTTGTGGCACGGTGCCTCGGGATGTTCGTTGCCTACGGGTTGCCAAATTATGACGTATGACTCAGAGAAAGATGAATCTGTTGCACGAGTTTATGGATTCTATTGCTTAAATTCCGTCACGTGTCATGCAGCTCTTTCATAGCTTAAATTGTTCATTCATTCACATGGTCATGAACAACTTTTGTACAGGTTTATCTTTTCTCAAAACAGTATATGCACCGAAACTGAATTGACCTAGGAGGAAATTATGAAATCGTGCTTCGGCACGAGGCATTATGGGACCTCCTATCGGGATTGCAACCCGGGCTGACAAGGCGCATCGTAATGCTACCTAATCATCCTTTATGTTGTCGATATCAATAATGATCTCATATAAGACAAATGGCATGCTCACGTATTGTCTTATGCAGGTGGTAAGTATTATATCTATTTTATACATGAATGAGCACGACCGTGGCAAAAATTGATATGAAATGCTTTTGGTTACCTCTTATGTCTTGGATATGAACAGTAACTCATATAGTTCTACATAGCAAGACAACTTCAAATGCATGCAAATCCTTAATAAGCAGTGTCGGTTTAGACGAGTGGGTTTGTCCTGCTCACTAGTGCATTTCTAAGTGTACTAATCCTCGACTCTACAGGTGACGAGCGCGTTGCGGGAGCACAAAGCTAAGTTGAAGCTGAAGAATGGAAGGCGGCTCGAAGCTCTCCTAATTTTGAAGTATTTTGAAACCGATTCATTATCGAAGGCTTTGATTTTTAATGTATAAAAGGACATGAATGTATGGAATGTCAAGTATTTTTTTTTCGGATTGTCGAATGTTTTCCTATTCGTTATTTCAATAATTGTAGTCGCAACGACATATGTAATGTAAAAATGACCTTACACTTCGTTGCAAGTTTATCAATGAAAAATTATTTTCGTTCTATACTACGTCTACAACATTCTATATTGCTTAATTTCAACTATTTGTCCCAAAAGAATTATCTATGTGCACGTTCTTGCCTTGTACAAGTGCAATCTAGACTTGTATGGTATCATGCCCCAGCTAGGATGATCGATTCGGCGAATCGGGTCGTGACAAAGACAGACCAAGATGTATACACAATATGTAGTATTTTATAACTATTTTAGTCACAAGTATACTAATCGTAACAGTTACTCTTCTATCCACCACCACATTCCGTCGTATCGATAGCTAGTTGCGTACGATAATCCGTGTCCCTAACAAAATATAATAAATTCTGTCATGAGTATGTCATAGTCAAATGAGATATAAGAATATCCAACAATCATAAGTCAGTTTGTTAAAACTAGGCCAATATGCATAAAACCAATATAATACACGAAATACAATGAACTTCGCCGTTCACACCAAGTATAGCTTGAAGATTTATATCATATAGAATAAAACAACTATGAAACAAATATATATAATATATTAAAATAAAATTAATGACTATAAATAGAGCAAGGTATACTTAGCTAGACTTATGAAAGTTGTACTTAGGTCATGAGCACCGGGGTTTATTTCCAAGCAGCCTAGGTAATTCAAGAGTGTTAAATATTTAGGAAAATTATTTTTTCATAATATTTATTAAATTAGTTTTATGCCTTTATTCACTATTTATCATTTATTAGCCGAAGTTATGTAGTTATATACTTAATATAAATTCCATTAATTAATTACTATTGTTATTTACTTAGTTATAGGTATATTCTTATTTATAAAATTAACAAACACATGTTAAAGTTCCCTAAAAATAATATTATATTATATTATATTATATTATATATATATATATATATATATATATATATATATATATATATATATATATATATATATATATATATATATACAAAGCACCTACACCCGTACCTACAAAACACCACCACCACTTAAATTCCCGAAAGGTGAATCAAGTGGCGCACCCCCCCTGCATGACCGCCTTGGGGAATGCATATGTATTAACTGTTATGCTATGACCTCACTGGTATGTGTATATATATATATATATATATATATATATATATATATATAATATATATATATATATATATATATATATATATATATAGAGAGAGAGAGAGAAAGAAAAAGAAAAAAAAGAGAAAGTGGGAGAGACTTGTTAGAGATTGCGTGTGTGTGTGTGTGCGCGCGCGCGTGTAATATAGCTAGTACATTAATAGAAGGGGAAGCTGCAATAACTTGTTCAACTGAATCGAAGGGTTTTCCTCATTTCCTTTAGAGAGTGCTAGAGAAAATAACAAGCACGAAGCAGTTTATTCAGGAAGGAGGTTCGCTCAACCAGGATAAGGAGCCAAGGGCTCAGTCGAATCGACAACAGTGACGTACTCCGTGCTCGAGCTCGCCACAGTGTGTTAGTACCGAGGCACAATTTTTGATGGAAAATTTTAAAACTGAAACAATTGTACACACAACGTTTCAAATGCAGCACCTTAAAGAAGATGTGCAATAGAGATCCTGGAGGATTCTGAATTACGAGGATCTAAAAAGATTCTACGTAATACACAAAAAATCTAAAGAGACTTTGTGCAAGCAACTATCGGCAGTAGAGCTTCTAAAAAGAAGTTACTGTAAAAGGCAACAGCAGCGATGACAGGCGAGAATGAGATGCTGGTGTGAATGAACCACCGTTGCTCAAAGCTTTATTCGTCCCACACGAGCACGAACAGCTTCCAGGAACCAGCAAGTTCACGAAGAACTTCTGGAACGCTCGTAAGTCAATATTTGAGACTTGAACGAGCTTCCTGGACTTAACAGACTCCCTCAACTCTCTTCTTGGTGCATCTTTCAAAGGAGGCCAAAGGGCTCTATTTATAGAGTGGAGTTGAGACTTCACCTCTTCTCCTATCCGATGTGGGACTAAAATACCAATACTCAAAAATAGAGTTTGATATTTTAGATCATCCCATAATCAGCATAGAAGTGTGCCAGTCCACGCCTACCCCTCGAACCCTCCCGTGCATGCACGGGACATCCTGGAGTCCGTGTCCGAGTCCGAGTCCGCACAACAAAAATTAACTTGCATCCTTGTTGGATTTAATCCTTTTTCCTTCTAGGAAAATACTTCCACATGGCACAAACTTGTGCTCTACTACACCTCATGTGCACACCTCAACACAAGCAATGCATTATATTAAGATACTCACCATTTGGTATAGCCGATGTGGGACTATCTTTTCTAGTCTAAAGGCAAAAATACCAACAATCCCCCACATATCTCAATATATGGGTTGAGCGTTCCCCACAGTGACGGCCCATCATGCATTAGGAGAGATGTCGCTACGACTTGAATCTTCCCACATAGGTTAAATAACAGCATGATACAAGAATGGACTAAGCCTTGAATTCTGCACCATAACTGCAATTCTTCCTACTCACATAATGACATCAACTGTGCTTCTGGCTGCACATTGAAGGCCTTGTGCCAGCTTGGTTTTACTGTATAATTTTAGGCGTCTACAAGCTTACCCTCAAGAGACGGCCTGATATCTCTTTCCATACACTATAGGTGAGTTCTTTATTAAAGAGATATGGCATGAAGCCTTGCGCTTCCTTGCGGTGCTACGCCGCTATGACATGGCCTGAAGCCGAGGCATTACCCCTACCTGGGAACCTCATCGTAGTGTCATACTACTGTAGCATGAGGTCTCAGCCTCTGTGTAGTGCCAATCTACTCAGCATGAAGCCTAAGGCTTCCTTGCGGTGTTACGCCGCAACGACATGGCTTGCAATGCCAAGGCTTTACCCCTACCTGGGTACCTTATCGTGGTGTCGTGCCACTGTAACATGGGGCCATCCTTCCCTTTGTAGTACTGTCTACTACTCTTTAATTACGTCATACAGCATTAGGCTACCTGCCTATTTGCGGTGCTACTCCGCTGTGACTTGGCTTGCAAAGCCGAGGCATTACCCCTACCAGGGAACCTCATGGTGGAGTCACCCCACTGTAGCATGGAGTTACACTCCTTGTAGTGTTGCGCTACCGTGCTTCCTGTAAAGTACTCCAGGCATTCACTCTGCCTGAGAACTCATTAAGGCATTTAAGCCAACCTTCCCACAGAAACCGTTTTCCGTAAAAAATAATAGAAGACAACAGTGGTTATAGGTCCGTAACCTCTCCATGTCCAATAGAACATGTACCCACCGTTCCTGATATTCTTCTAGTTAATGTCCTCCCTTGAACCAAAAGCTAGATGCCTAGTAGATAAATCTTTGAACTAATAGCATAAAACTTTATGGTAGGAATACAATAACTAATATCAGAATGCCTTCAATCCCATTTTACAAGCTGTGTCATCGACCAGCTGGCGCTTGAGGCCCTTGGTGAACGGATCCGCCAGGTTCTCCTGACTTCGAACATCAATCACTACAATAACACCTCTCTTGATAAGATCGTGTACTGCTCTGTGCTTCAACCGCACCGTTCTCTTCTTCCCGTTGAAGAGTTCATTTGATGCCACTGCTGCTGCCGCCTGGTTGTCACAGTATATCGGTATTGCCGGTATCTGAGCCCCAACCATGGGAAGATCATATATGAGCTCCCGAAGCCACTCTGTTTCATCTGCAGCAGCATCCAATGCAAAGAATTCAGATTCCATGGAGGAGCGAGATAACATAGTCTGCTTCTTCGACTTCCACGATATAGCAGCTCCGCCCATGGCGAATACTGTAACACCCAGTTTCTAAAATAAGGGTAATTTTGAAATTTTGTATTTTAATTTATTTAATTAAGATATTTAAATGATAATATGATTTTTGGTGATTTTTAATCATTTAAAACTATTTTTTTAGTTATGGCTTATGATTTGGTGTTTGACTAGTGTAACCTTAGAGCCTAGCCATGTGATTAGGATATTTTGACATTTTTAGGGTTATTTGGATTATTATAATTTATTTAGAATTTATGGGAATTTTTAGGATTTATTTTGGATTTATTTGGACTAGTTTGATTTTTGGCCAGTTTTGACTCTTGTAGACTAACCTAGGAACTAACCATAGTTTGTTGAGCTTGGTTAGGTCAAGTGACCCTAGTCTAACCTAGTGTGACTCAAGTTAGTGGTTAGTGATTCATAGAACTAGAATTAGAATTTTAGAAATCATTTGATTTGGTGAATGGCTTGTGATTTCACAAGTCATTATTGTGACTTAGCTAGATTAGACTCAAACCTAGCTCAACCCTAACCCAAGGCCAAGTGGTCAGCCATCCCTAGCTGAACCTAGGGATTTTCCCCCTATTTAATCCCCTCCTAGAAATTTAGGGCTAGCCTCCATTGGGATTTGTGCAAGTTTTAGAAGGAGGTGAGCTCCCATCTTTAGAAATTCATAGTAAATCCATTTCTCCTCCTTTTTAATCCAAACAAATTGCATTGGGTTCTAAATTCTTCCTACTTTCTGTTGGCTATGAGTATTCTCAGATTTGGAAAGATTTGGAGGAGTTTCACCATTGGGAAGAACCCCACTCTTTGAGCTTTTTGGAAGGATTTGATACATTGAGGTAACTTACCATTCCTACCATGAAACTCTGGTTTAAATGCATGAATAGGGAGCCCTAGACCTAACCTAACTATAGGAATAGGAATCCCTAGGGTTTCGTGTCGTTTCGTGTCCGAACAGGACACGTATCAGTGACTTGTGGTTTGTGTTTGATGAAATGTCTCTGAGAGACTTTCTTTGCTGTTTTCAATTTCTAATTGAATGTAAATTCGTGTTTTGTTGTCGCTTAATCATTTCTGTAGCTCTGAGCTAATCTCGAGCTTGTGTCGTGTCTCCACGACACTCGTGCACACGCCCTCGCGCACACGCGCGCGCGGGCTACAGTGATCCCCTGCATCACGGGCTTAATTCCGGACACGACACGAATCCTATTGACACGAAACTTTGGGAGATTGTTGGGGCACCGTCTGTCACCCCTCTCCCCAAATTTGGTGTCAGTTCGTGGTCGAGTTTGGGAGGAATTCCACGCGCACTGGGAATGCACTGGGTCTGTGCACTGTTTTGTGTTTCCTTCTGCTGGACACGTTTGTGTCCACGAATATGGACACAAATCACTTGTGTGACACTTGTGCATTGTGTTTATATGTCACCAACCTTGATTTGGGTATTTTAGATTAGATTCGATGTTTAAACTCATTTCCTATTCTCTTAAAAACTGTGTATCAAATCCAGTTTTACTGTTTTTTTTCTCAGTTTGCAAAAGTGAACATTGGCAATCATTTTACCTCATTAAAACACTGATGTTGCATGATATTAAACCCCTAACTTGCTCATCTATGTGTTTTCTACTTACATGCCAAGTTTGGGGTTGAATTGTGGTGTTTTGAGTCCTAAATCTGTGAATATTTCATTGGACTGTTTTAGTGAAGTTGTGATTTCAGAGTTATCCATTTTTTACTGTTTTACTCCAATACAAAAACCTGGGTTAGTTTTGAACTATTAAAAACTGGGTTGTACTGTTTGTATAAACCTGTGTATTAATGTATAGAACATAAATTTGTGATGATGTATGTTCTGGTTAGAATTTGTGCCAATGCTTGCATTTGGTTTCAGTATAAGTTTAGTTCTTCTTGGCTTAATTACTATCATATCTTTTTGTATCAGTTTTTGGGGAATGTTTCAGTCTCTTGAATGTCATTTGGTTTCAATGTGTTCAGTTCTTCTAGCCTATGTTGTTTTAGTTTTGAAACTGCAAAACTGAGTTGTTTTGTTTTGTGTTTAAACTATAATGTTAATACCTTTTTCAAAATCTGAGATTTGGACTGTTTTTTCATTCCTATACATATGTGAACTGTCCATACCCCCCCTTTACAAAAACTGAGATTCATATGGGAAGGAGGCTGTCATTTGATTTTATATGAAATCTGAATTTGATTGCATGAAGTATAGGCTGTCACTTAGTTATAATGTCTTATTGGTGACCCTATCACACCCACACATGTTCTCTCTCTCTTACACTTACACACCCTCCACCTATCACTCTATACACACACATTCACACTCTTCACACACACACACCATTGCCTCTCACTAACACTCACATTGTCTCACACACACATACTTTTACACCCTGTTTTTGCTTCTTTGAACACTGTTTTTTTCCTGTCTTGAGTTTTCTTGAGTTACACTATCACACACCACACTCCATGCTCATCACACACACCCTCACACATACACATGCCTAACACACATGTATACACACACATTTTACTTGATTTCATTCTCCCTCTCTATCTCTATGTGTGTATGTATATTGCATATATATATATATATTGTTGTGGTGTGAATAGAAATATAGGTAATGTATAGGAATGCAATATAAAACATGAATGTGTATATATAAAGTATAAGTATATGTCTATATGTAATATTATGATGCAATAGATATGCATGTGGTATTGCAAGGTAGGAGTGACAAGTATAAATGCATGTATCTTAGCCTATGGTATATGGCCTATGAGTATGTAACCTATATAATATATGTGATTGTGATAGCTTGGCATTGATGTGGATTTGTAATGGTGATGTGGTTGACTAGTATAGTCTTGGTAGGGCTTGGCTAGACCTGATTGACTAGTTAGGGCCTAGAATGACTTACTAAACCCAGTTTGGCTAACTTAGACTAGTATAGACCTAGTTGACCTAGTTTGACTTCTAGGGTTGACCAGAGTTGACCAAGAGTTGACTTTGGCCTAGATTGACCTAGAATCATGTAGAATGCATAGTAGGACTTCATTATATCATTTTAGACTTGTTGTGACTTGTGCTGTTCTGATTAGGAGCCAGACACCTCTCCTCGGACAGTACATTTGCTTCAGACATTCAGATACGAGGCGAGTACATTCTCTGATCATTTCATATCCTGCTTAGAATTATTTTCCTGGTTTAAATTACTTTACATGATACTGTCACGTTGGTCACACGGATTGGTACTATATGGATCTTTTCATGAGATATTATCCCCCTCGGGAGCATCGGATACAGCATGTTTTGTGCGTTTCACGAATCATCACGTATCTCCATGCTTCTTCTGATTCACGAATCGCTTGTGACACATGTACTCTCATGTTCACAGAGCCATCATGAATCACCTTCACGTATCACTCATTTTATGAGCCATGTGAAGTTTCACGAATCTTAACATAACTTGAACAGATCTTTGTGTATCGATTGGGGATAGGGGAGTGGAAATAGACATGTGAATATTATCCCAGTAGCTGTAGTCATGAATCACTCTCTTAGCTGTAGTCATGAATCTCCTATGCCATTCACATGTTATATTTTACTCTGACTCACTAGTCACTACTAGCTCTCTATGTATAGTAGATATTTCTATTACAGTTTCTCTCTCTGTTTACATACCGTATTTCTCCAGTTCATGTATCTTACTTTACTGCATGATTATATTTTCTAACCTGCTATGATATGTTGAGATGTACTGTACTCGCTCCTGTCCTGACTGGACCTGTTGAAAATATTACAGAGGATGAGGAGGAGGCCCTATGTACCACCTATTACGGAGCAGGATTAGATGACACCTGCGACCTGGTTCCTCTGGAGGACCCAGCTGCAGTACATGATGCTACTCCCAGAGTCTAGACTAGATAGCTAGGCTTTAGTTTTCTTTCAGCATTGTTATTTGAATTTTAGTTGTTGTTCTGAGATGTTGTTATATTTAGAGACTTGTTTTGAGCTGGATATTCTTGAGTTGTTATCTTATACATTTAGATTTTCCTCTCTCTTATTTAGCATTACTTTATGTTTCTGATCTCTGTATCTACCTTTACTAGTCTGTATCTGCCTTAGATGTGATTGAGACTGTTCTGTTATGTCACCTCCATTCGGAGTGTATATACTGTACAGGTACCTTTATTTGTTAGATGATTGACCTAGGACAGCGTTCTACCGCCGATACTGCGGCGTAGGCTGGGCGTTGTTACGTTCTCGTACCCTCATAGTGGGTGCGGGTCGTGACACGTTTTTAGTGGTGGCCCATGCAGGTCGAGAGTATGTAGTGGTATTCGAACTAGAGTATCACTACAGCCTGCAGTAGGATTAGGATATTTTTGAAGGTACTCAATCACAAATAGGAAAAACTCTTATTCAGATTCCGCACATCTACATTTACCGCTTATTGTCTTCCTTGAATTTAAACTGTCCTCCTTTGGTAATTCGACTCATTCTCAGCAACTGTTTCCTTTTGATCTGTGTCTCCAGGATGGTTGAGACGCGATCGCATCGCCAGGGCCAGGGGGACGTCGATGAGAGGTCTGCCACCTCTCATGCTCAGCAGTCAGCCCCTGGTGCTGCAGCCCCAGTCATACCAGCTGGGGTAGGCGTTTCAGCAGCTTTTGTAGGAGCCCCACCAGCAGTGAGGCATGAGCCGAGTCCGGTGATTCCGGATGTACTTCTTCAGCAGCAGCAGCCACCTGCAGGGACGATTGACGCCATTCAGCTGTTAGCCTTCTTCCGGCAGTACATGGAGGGTCAGCAGACCCAGCAGCATGGGCAGACAGCAGAGCTCGCACGAGGCATTGAGCTGGCGATGACTGCAGTAGAGAGAGTCATAGCTCAGCCAGCGGCAGCCCCGCAGCCGTACCAGCCACGGGAGAAGGGCATCCAAGACTTCCAGAAGATGCACCCCAGAGACTTCCGGGGGACGGAGGGCATCTTGTATGCCGATGAGTGGATCGAGCACATGGAGGAGATCTTTAGGCTGGCTGAGATTCCGACTAGGCTTCAGATTGAGGCAGTGGCCAGTATGATGCAGGACCTGGCCCGCACTTGGTACCAGACAGACCCGAGGGTCGGTACGCCAGGGCAGACTTGGGCAGCTTTCAAGGAGCTGTTCAAGAAGAAGTTCTTCCCAGAGGCAGCTGTAGGAGCCCTCGAGACTCAGTTCGAGGCCCGGTACCTACTTTGTGGAGCAGCGGACCACCAGCTGAGGGAGTGTTCCCAGTACATAGGCACAGCACCAGGAGGAGGAGCCAAGGCTCCGGTAGGACAGCAGCGGGGACCGTTACCGACGCAGCAGCAGAGATTTGTGCAGCATCAGGCTAGAGGAGGCCAGCAGGGGCGAGCTTACGCCATGACAGTCGAGGATGCTCAGGCAGTGGGAGAGGTGCTTGCAGGTTCTGTTCTTTTCGATTCCATTCCCACCTTGCCTCATTATATCTATCTTGAAATTCAATTCCATCTGTTCTTATCTGCTTTCTTATCTGTTGATAAGTTTTGATCTGGCATTCCTTTCGATTTGGTTTTCTTCTGAGATGAATCATATGGGCTAGGTCACCCAGTTATGGAATCTAGAATCTTCGGCAGTCGTGTTTAGCTGGCATAGTGAGGACATATAGTCAGATTTAGGACGTATTTCTCGGGTGTGGGAATTTAAGGTTTTCGCTGCCAAGCATGCGGCAATGCGAAAATTTTAAATACCATAATTCTAGAGGTATGTGCCCTAGTCGAGGACTCTGTGATTATCGTAGCCTTGCTCACTAGCATGACGAAGATTCTGAGTATCATGATTTTGGACAGACGCATATGATTATCTGACGGTATGTTTGAGACTTTGATTGTGGGGTGTTTGACCTAGAAGACTACTACCGTTTTAATTTCGAGGACGAAATTTTTCTAAGGTAGGTAGACTTGTAACACCCAGTTTCTAAAATAAGGGTAATTTTGAAATTTTGTATTTTAATTTATTTAATTAAGATATTTAAATGATAATATGATTTTTGGTGATTTTTAATCATTTAAAACTATTTTTTTAGTTATGGCTTATGATTTGGTGTTTGACTAGTGTAACCTTAGAGCCTAGCCATGTGATTAGGATATTTTTGACATTTTTAGGGTTATTTGGATTATTATAATTTATTTAGAATTTATGGGAATTTTTAGGATTTATTTTGGATTTATTTGGACTAGTTTGATTTTTGGCCAGTTTGACTCTTGTAGACTAACCTAGGAACTAACCATAGTTAGTTGAGCTTGGTTAGGTCAAGTGACCCTAGTCTAACCTAGTGTGACTCAAGTTAGTGGTTAGTGATTCATAGAACTAGAATTAGAATTTTAGAAATCATTTGATTTGGTGAATGGCTTGTGATTTCACAAGTCATTATTGTGACTTAGCTAGATTAGACTCAAACCTAGCTCAACCCTAACCCAAGGCCAAGTGGTCAGCCATCCCTAGCTGAACCTAGGGATTTCCCCCCTATTTAATCCCCTCCTAGAAATTTAGGGCTAGCCTCCATTGGGATTTGTGCAAGTTTTAGAAGGAGGTGAGCTCCCATCTTAGAAATTCATAGTAAATCCATTTCTCCTCCTTTTTAATCCAAACAAATTGCATTGGGTTCTAAATTCTTCCTACTTTCTGTTGGCTATGAGTATTCTCAGATTTGGAAAGATTTGGAGGAGTTTCACCATTGGGAAGAACCCCACTCTTTGAGCTTTTTGGAAGGATTTGATACATTGAGGTAACTTACCATTCCTACCATGAAACTCTGGTTTAAATGCATGAATAGGGAGCCCTAGACCTAACCTAACTATAGGAATAGGAATCCCTAGGGTTTCGTGTCGTTTCGTGTCCGAACAGGACACGTATCAGTGACTTGTGGTTTGTGTTTGATGAAATGTCTCTGAGAGACTTTCTTTGCTGTTTTCAATTCTAATTGAATGTAAATTTGTGTTTTGTTGTCGCTTAATCATTTCTGTAGCTCTGAGCTAATCTCGAGCTTGTGTCGTGTCTCCACGACACTCGTGCACACGCCCTCGCGCACACGCGCGCGCGGGCTACAGTGATCCCCTGCATCACGGGCTTAATTCCGGACACGACACGAATCCTATTGACACGAAACTTTGGGAGATTGTTGGGGCACCGTCTGTCACCCCTCTCCCCAAATTGGTGTCAGTTCGTGGTCGAGTTTGGGAGGAATTCCACGCGCACTGGGAATGCACTGGGTCTGTGCACTGTTTTGTGTTTCCTTCTGCTGGACACGTTTGTGTCCACGAATATGGACACAAATCACTTGTGTGACACTTGTGCATTGTGTTTATATGTCACCAACCTTGATTTGGGTATTTTAGATTAGATTCGATGTTTAAACTCATTTCCTATTCTCTTAAAAACTGTGTATCAAATCCAGTTTTACTATTTTTTTTCTCAGTTTGCAAAGTGAACATTGGCAATCATTTTACCTCATTAAAACACTGATGTTGCATGATATTAAACCCCCTAACTTGCTCATCTATGTGTTTTTCTACTTACATGCCAAGTTTGGGGTTGAATTGTGGTGTTTTGAGTCCTAAATCTGTGAATATTTCATTGGACTGTTTAGTGAAGTTGTGATTTCAGAGTTATCCATTTTTTACTGTTTTACTCCAATACAAAAACCTGGGTTAGTTTTGAACTATTAAAAACTGGGTGTACTGTTTGTATAAACCTGTGTATTAATGTATAGAACATAAATTTGTGATGATGTATGTTCTGGTTAGAATTTGTGCCAATGCTTGCATTTGGTTTCAGTATAAGTTTAGTTCTTCTTGGCTTAATTACTATCATATCTTTTGTATCAGTTTTTGGGGAATGTTTCAGTCTCTTGAATGTCATTTGGTTTCAATGTGTTCAGTTCTTCTAGCCTATGTTGTTTTAGTTTTGAAACTGCAAAACTGAGTTGTTTTGTTTTGTGTTTAAACTATAATGTTAATACCTTTTTCAAAATCTGAGATTTGGACTGTTTTTTCATTCCTATACATATGTGAACTGTCCATACCCCCCCTTTACAAAAACTGAGATTCATATGGGAAGGAGGCTGTCATTTGATTTTATATGAAATCTGAATTTGATTGCATGAAGTATAGGCTGTCACTAGTTATAATGTCTTATTGGTGACCCTATCACACCCACACATGTTCTCTCTCTCTTACACTTACACACCCTCCACCTATCACTCTATACACACACATTCACACTCTTCACACACACACACCATTGCCTCTCACTAACACTCACATTGTCTCACACACATACTTTTACACCCTGTTTTTGCTTCTTTGAACACTGTTTTTTTCCTGTCTTGAGTTTTCTTGAGTTACACTATCACACACCACACTCCATGCTCATCACACACACCCTCACACATACACATGCCTACACACATGTACACACACATTTTACTTGATTTCATTCTCCCTCTCTATCTCTATGTGTGTATGTATATTGCATATATTATATATATTGTTGTGGTGTGAATAAATATAGGTAATGTATAGGAATGCAATATAAAACATGAATGTGTATATATAAAGTATAAGTATATGTCTATATGTAATATTATGATGCAATAGATATGCATGTGGTATTGCAAGGTAGGAGTGACAAGTATAAATGCATGTATCTTAGCCTATGGTATATGGCCTATGAGTATGTAACCTATATAATGTGATTGTGATAGCTTGGCATTGATGTGGATTTGTAATGGTGATGTGGTTGACTAGTATAGTCTTGGTAGGGCTTGGCTAGACCTGATTGACTAGTTAGGGCCTAGAATGACTTACTAAACCCAGTTTGGCTAACTTAGACTAGTATAGACCTAGTTGACCTAGTTTGACTTCTAGGGTTGACCAGAGTTGACCAAGAGTTGACTTTGGCCTAGATTGACCTAGAATCATGTAGAATGCATAGTAGGACTTCATTATATCATTTTAGACTTGTTGTGACTTGTGCTGTTCTGATTAGGAGCCACACCCTCCTCGGACAGTACATTGCTTCAGACATTCAGATACGAGGCGAGTACATTCTCTGATCATTTCATATCCTGCTTAGAATTATTTTCCTGCTTAAATTACTTTACATGATACTGTCACGTTGGTCACACGGATTGGTACTATATGGATCTTTTCATGAGATGTTATCCCCCTCGGGAGCATCGGATACAGCATGTTTTGTGCGTTTCACGATCATCACGTATCTCCATGCTTCTTCTGATTCACGAATCGCTTGTGACACATGTACTCTCATGTTCACAGAGCCATCATGAATCACCTTCACGTATCACTCATTTTATGAGCCATGTGAAGTTTCACGAATCTTAACATAACTTGAACAGATCTTTGTGTATCGATTGGGGATAGGGGAGTGGAAATAGACATGTAATATTATCCCAGTAGCTGTAGTCATGAATCACTCCTTAGCTGTAGTCATGATCTCCATTACCGTAGCTCTATGTATAGTAGATATTTCTATTACAGTTTCTCTCTCTGTTTACATACCGTATTTCTCCAGTTCATGTATCTTACTTTACTGCATGATTATATTTTCTAACCTGCTATGATATGTTGAGATGTACTGTACTCGCTCCTGTCCTGACTGGACCTGTTGAAAATATTACAGAGGATGAGGAGGAGGCCCTATGTACCACCTATTACGGAGCAGGATTATGACACCTGCGACCTGGTTCCTCTGGAGGACCCAGCTGCAGTACATGATGCTACTCCCAGAGTCTAGACTAGATAGCTAGGCTTTAGTTTTCTTTCAGCATTGTTATTTGAATTTTAGTTGTTGTTCTGAGATGTTGTTATATTTAGAGACTTGTTTTGAGCTGGATATTCTTGAGTTGTTATCTTATACATTTAGATTTTCCTCTCTCTTATTTAGCATTACTTTATGTTTCTGATCTCTGTATCTACCTTTACTAGTCTGTATCTGCCTTAGATGTGATTGAGACTGTTCTGTTATGTCACCTCCATTCGAGTGTATATACTGTACAGTACCTTTATTTGTTATGATTGACCTAGGACAGCGTTCTAACCGCTACCGCCGATACTGCGGCGTAGGCTGGGCGTTGTTACTTCTCGTACCCTCATAGTGGGTGCGGGTCGTGACACGTTTTTAGTGGTGGCCCATGCAGGTCGAGAGTATGTAGTGGTATTCGAACTAGAGTATCACTACAGCCTGCAGTAGATTAGGATATTTTTGAAGGTACTCAATCACAAATAGGAAAAACTCTTATTCAGATTCCGCACATCTACATTTACCGCTTATTGTCTTCCTTGAATTTAAACTGTCCTCCTTTGGTAATTCGACTCATTCTCAGCACTGTTTCCTTTTGATCTGTGTCTCCAGGATGGTTGAGACGCGATCGCATCGCCAGGGCCAGGGGGACGTCGATGAGAGGTCTGCCACCTCTCATGCTCAGCAGTCAGCCCCTGGTGCTGCAGCCCCAGTCATACCAGCTGGGGTAGGCGTTTCAGCAGCTTTTGTAGGAGCCCCACCAGCAGTGAGGCATGAGCCGAGTCCGGTGATTCCGGATGTACTTCTCTCAGCAGCAGCAGCCACCTGCAGGGACGATTGACGCCATTCAGCTGTTAGCCTTCTTCCGGCAGTACATGGAGGGTCAGCAGACCCAGCAGCATGGGCAGACAGCAGACTCGCACGAGGCATTGAGCTGGCGATGACTGCAGTAGAGAGAGTCATAGCTCAGCCAGCGGCAGCCCCGCAGCCGTACCAGCGGAGAAGGGCATCCAAGACTTCCAGAAGATGCACCCCAGAGACTTCCGGGGGACGGAGGGCATCTTGTATGCCGATGAGTGGATCGAGCACATGGAGGAGATCTTTAGGCTGGCTGAGATTCCGACTAGGCTTCAGATTGAGGCAGTGGCCAGTATGATGCAGGACCTGGCCCGCACTTGGTACCAGACAGACCCGAGGGTCGGTACGCCAGGGCAGACTTGGGCAGCTTTCAAGGAGCTGTTCAAGAAGAAGTTCTTCCCAGAGGCAGCTGTAGGAGCCCTCGAGACTCAGTTCGAGGCCCGTACCTACTTTGTGGAGCGCGACCACCAGCTGAGGGAGTGTTCCCAGTACATAGGCACAGCACCAAGGAGGAGCCAAGGCTCCGGTAGGACAGCAGCGGGGACCGTTACCGACGCAGCAGCAGAGATTTGTGCAGCATCAGGCTAGAGGAGGCCAGCAGGGCGCGCTTACGCCATGACAGTCGAGGATGCTCAGGCAGTGGGAGAGGTGCTTGCAGGTTCTGTTCTTTTCGATTCCATTCCCACCTTGCCTCATTATATCTATCTTGAAATTCAATTCCATCTGTTCTTATCTGCTTTCTTATCTGTTGATAAGTTTTGATCTGGCATTCCTTTCGATTTGGTTTTCTTCTGAGATGAATCATATGGGCTAGGTCACCCAGTTATGGAATCTAGAATCTTCGGCAGTCGTGTTTAGCTGGCATAGTGAGGACATATAGTCAGATTTAGGACGTATTTCTCGGGTGTGGGAATTTAAGATTTTCGCTGCCAAGCATGCGGCAATGCGAAAATTTTAAATACCATAATTCTAGAGGTATGTGCCCTAGTCGAGGACTCTGTGATTATCGTAGCCTTGCTCACTAGCATGACGAAGATTCTGAGTATCATGATTTTGGACAGACGCATATGATTATCTGACGGTATGTTTGAGACTTTGATTGTGGGGTGTTTGACCTAGAAGACTACTACCGTTTTAATTTCGAGGACGAAATTTTTCTAAGGTGGGTAGACTTGTAACACCCAGTTTCTAAAATAAGGGTAATTTTGAAATTTTGTATTTTAATTTATTTAATTAAGATATTTAAATGATAATATGATTTTGGTGATTTTTAATCATTTAAAACTATTTTTTTAGTTATGGCTTATGATTTGGTGTTTGACTAGTGTAACCTTAGAGCCTAGCCATGTGATTAGGATATTTTTGACATTTTTAGGGTTATTTGGATTATTATAATTTATTTAGAATTTATGGGAATTTTTAGGATTTATTTTGGATTTATTTGGACTAGTTTGATTTTTGGCCAGTTTTGACTCTTGTAGACTAACCTAGGAACTAACCATAGTTAGTTGAGCTTGGTTAGGTCAAGTGACCCTAGTCTAACCTAGTGTGACTCAAGTTAGTGGTTAGTGATTCATAGAACTAGAATTAGAATTTTAGAAATCATTTGATTTGGTGAATGGCTTGTGATTTCACAAGTCATTATTGTGACTTAGCTAGATTAGACTCAAACCTAGCTCAACCCTAACCCAAGGCCAAGTGGTCAGCCATCCCTAGCTGAACCTAGGGATTTCCCCCCTATTTAATCCCCTCCTAGAAATTTAGGGCTAGCCTCCATTGGGATTTGTGCAAGTTTTAGAAGGAGGTGAGCTCCCATCTTTAGAAATTCATAGTAAATCCATTTCTCCTCCTTTTTAATCCAAACAAATTGCATTGGGTTCTAAATTCTTCCTACTTTCTGTTGGCTATGAGTATTCTCAGATTTGGAAAGATTTGGAGGAGTTTCACCATTGGGAAGAACCCCACTCTTTGAGCTTTTTGGAAGGATTTGATACATTGAGGTAACTTACCATTCCTACCATGAAACTCTGGTTTAAATGCATGAATAGGGAGCCCTAGACCTAACCTAACTATAGGAATAGGAATCCCTAGGGTTTCGTGTCGTTTCGTGTCCGAACAGGACACGTATCAGTGACTTGTGGTTTGTGTTTGATGAAATGTCTCTGAGAGACTTTCTTTGCTGTTTTCAATTTCTAATTGAATGTAAATTCGTGTTTTGTTGTCGCTTAATCATTTCTGTAGCTCTGAGCTAATCTCGAGCTTGTGTCGTGTCTCCACACTCGTGCACACGCCCTCGCGCACACGCGCGCGCGGGCTACAGTGATCCCCTGCATCACGGGCTTAATTCCGGACACGACACGAATCCTATTGACACGAAACTTTGGGAGATTGTTTGGGGCACCGTCTGTCACCCCTCTCCCCAAATTTGGTGTCAGTTCGTGGTCGAGTTTGGGAGGAATTCCACGCGCACTGGGAATGCACTGGGTCTGTGCACTGTTTTGTGTTTCCTTCTGCTGGACACGTTTGTGTCCACGAATATGGACACAAATCACTTGTGTGACACTTGTGCATTGTGTTTATATGTCACCAACCTTGATTTGGGTATTTTAGATTAGATTCGATGTTTAAACTCATTTCCTATTCTCTTAAAAACTGTGTATCAAATCCAGTTTTACTGTTTTTTTTCTCAGTTTGCAAAAGTGAACATTGGCAATCATTTTACCTCATTAAAACACTGATGTTGCATGATATTAAACCCCTAACTTGCTCATCTATGTGTTTTCTACTTACATGCCAAGTTTGGGGTTGAATTGTGGTGTTTTGAGTCCTAAATCTGTGAATATTTCATTGGACTGTTTTAGTGAAGTTGTGATTTCAGAGTTATCCATTTTTTACTGTTTTACTCCAATACAAAAACCTGGGTTAGTTTTGAACTATTAAAAACTGGGTTGTACTGTTTGTATAAACCTGTGTATTAATGTATAGAACATAAATTTGTGATGATGTATGTTCTGGTTAGAATTTGTGCCAATGCTTGCATTTGGTTTCAGTATAAGTTTAGTTCTTCTTGGCTTAATTACTATCATATCTTTTTGTATCAGTTTTTGGGGAATGTTTCAGTCTCTTGAATGTCATTTGGTTTCAATGTGTTCAGTTCTTCTAGCCTATGTTGTTTTAGTTTTGAAACTGCAAAACTGAGTTGTTTTGTTTTGTGTTTAAACTATAATGTTATACCTTTTTCAAAATCTGAGATTTGGACTGTTTTTTCATTCCTATACATATGTGAACTGTCCATACCCCCCCTTTACAAAAACTGAGATTCATATGGGAAGGAGGCTGTCATTTGATTTTATATGAAATCTGAATTTGATTGCATGAAGTATAGGCTGTCACTTAGTTATAATGTCTTATTGGTGACCCTATCACACCCACACATGTTCTCTCTCTCTTACACTTACACACCCTCCACCTATCACTCTATACACACACATTCACACTCTTCACACACACACACCATTGCCTCTCACTAACACTCACATTGTCTCACACACACATACTTTTACACCCTGTTTTTGCTTCTTTGAACACTGTTTTTTCCTGTCTTGAGTTTTCTTGAGTTACACTATCACACACCACACTCCATGCTCATCACACACACCCTCACACATACACATGCCTAACACACATGTATACACACACATTTTACTTGATTTCATTCTCCCTCTCTATCTCTATGTGTGTATGTATATTGCATATATATATATATATTGTTGTGGTGTGAATAGAAATATAGGTAATGTATAGGAATGCAATATAAAACATGAATGTGTATATATAAAGTATAAGTATATGTCTATATGTAATATTATGATGCAATAGATATGCATGTGGTATTGCAAGGTAGGAGTGACAAGTATAAATGCATGTATCTTAGCCTATGGTATATGGCCTATGAGTATATAACCTATATAATATATGTGATTGTGATAGCTTGGCATTGATGTGGATTTGTAATGGTGATGTGGTTGACTAGTATAGTCTTGGTAGGGCTTGGCTAGACCTGATTGACTAGTTAGGCCTAGAATGACTTACTAAACCCAGTTTGGCTAACTTAGACTAGTATAGACCTAGTTGACCTAGTTTGACTTCTAGGTTTGACCAAGTTGACCAAGAGTTGACTTTGGCCTAGATTGACCTAGAATCATGTAGAATGCCTAGTAGGACTTCATTAATCATTTTAGACTTGTTGTGACTTGTGCTGTTCTGATTAGGAGCCAACACCTCTCCTCGACAGTACATTTGCTTCAGACATTCAGATACGGGCGAGTACATTCTCTGATCATTTCATATCCTGCTTAGAATTATTTTCCTGGTTTAAATTACTTTACATGATACTGTCACGTTGGTCACACGGATTGGTACTATATGGATCTTTTCATGAGATTATCCCCCTCGGGAGCATCGGATACAGCATGTTTTGTGCGTTTCACGAATCATCACGTATCTCCTGCTTCTTCTGATTCACGAATCGCTTGTGACACATGTACTCTCATGTTCACAGAGCCATCATGAATCACCTTCACGTATCACTCATTTTATGAGCCATGTGAATTTCACGAATCTTAACATAACTTGAACAGATCTTTGTGTATCGATTGGGGATAGGGGAGTGGAAATAGACATGTAAATTATCCAGTAGCTGTAGTCATGAATCACTCTCTTAGCTGTAGTCATGATCTCCTATGCCATTCACATGTTATATTTACTCTGACTCACTATCACTACTAGCCTCTATGTATAGTAGATATTCTATTACAGTTTCTCTCTCTGTTTTACATACCGTATTTCTCCAGTTCATGTATCTTACTTTACTGCATGATTATTTTCTAACCTGCTATGATATGTTTGAGATGTACTGTACTCGCTCCTGTCCTGACTGGACCTGTTGAAAATATACAGAGGATGAGGAGGAGGCCCTATGTACCACCTATTACGAGCAGGATTAGATGACACCTGCGACCTGGTTCCTCTGGAGGACCCAGCTGCAGTACATGATGCTACTCCCAGAGTCTAGACTAGATAGCTAGGCTTTAGTTTTTCTTTCAGCATTGTTATTTGAATTTTAGTTGTTGTTCTGAGATTTGTTATATTTAGAGACTTGTTTTGAGCTGGATATTCTTGAGTTGTTATCTTATACATTTAGATTTTCCTCTCTCTTATTTAGCATTACTTTATGTTTCTGATCTCTGTATCTACCTTTACTAGTCTGTATCTGCCTTAGATGTGATTGAGACTGTTCTGTTATGTCACCTCCATTCGAGTGTATATACTGTACAGGTACCTTTATTTGTTAGATGATTGACCTAGGACAGCGTTCTACCGCCGATACTTGCGGCGTAGCTGGGTTTTGTTACGTTCTCGTACCCTCATAGTGGGTGCGGCGTGACACGTTTTTTAGTGGTGGCCCATGCAGGTCAGAGTATGTAGTGGTATTCGAACTAGAGTATATCACAGCCTGCAGTAGATTAGATATTTTTGAGGTACTCATCACAAATAGGAAAAACTCTTATTCAGATTCCGCACATCTACATTTACCGCTTATTGTCTTCCTTGAATTTAAACTGTCCTCCTTTGGTAATTCGACTCATTCTCAGCAACTGTTTCCTTTTGATCTGTGTCTCCAGGTGGTTGAGACGCGATCGCATCGCCAGTGCCAGGGGGACGTCGATGAGAGGTCTGCCACCTCTCATGCTCAGCATCAGCCCCTGGTGCTGCAGCCCCAGTCATACCAGCTGGGGTAGGCGTTTCAGCTTTTGTAGGAGCCCCACCAGCAGTGAGGCATGAGCCGAGTCCGGTGATTCCGGATGTACTTCTTCAGCAGCAGCAGCCACCTGCAGGGACGATTGACGCCATTCAGCTGTTAGCCTTCTTCCGGCAGTACATGGAGGGTCAGCAGACCCACAGCATGGGCAGACAGCAGAGCTCGCACGAGGCATTGAGCTGGCGATGACTGCAGTAGAGAGTCATAGCTCAGCCAGCGGCAGCCCCGCAGCCGTACCAGCCACGGGAGAAGGGCATCCAAGACTTCCAGAAGATGCACCCCAGAGACTCCGGGGGACGGAGGGCATCTTGTATGCCGATGAGTGGATCGAGCACATGGAGGAGATCTTTAGGCTGGCTGAGATTCCGACTAGGCTTCAGATTGAGGCAGTGGCCATATGATGCAGGACCTGGCCCGCACTTGGTACCAGACAGACCCGAGGGTCGTACGCCAGGCAGACTTGGGCAGCTTTCAAGGAGCTGTTCAAGAAAGTTCTTCCCAGAGGCAGCTGTAGAGCCCTCGAGACTCAGTTCGAGGCCCGGTACCTACTTTGTGGAGCAGCGGACCACCAGCTGAGGGAGTGTTCCCAGTACATAGGCACAGCACCAGGAGGAGGAGCCAAGGCTCCGGTAGGACAGCAGCGGGGACCGTTACCGACCAGCAGCAGAGATTTGTGCAGCATCAGGCTAGAGGAGGCCAGCAGGGGCGAGCTTACGCCATGACAGTCGAGGATGCTCAGGCAGTGGGAGAGGTGCTTGCAGGTTCTGTTCTTTTCGATTCCATTCCCACCTTGCCTCATTATATCTATCTTGAAATTCAATTCCATCTGTTCTTATCTGCTTTCTTATCTGTTGATAAGTTTTGATCTGGCATTCCTTTCGATTTGGTTTTCTTCTGATGATCATATGGGCTAGGTCACCCAGTTATGGAATCTAGAATCTTCGGCAGTCGTGTTTAGCTGGCATAGTGAGGACATATATCAGATTTAGGACGTATTTCTCGGGTGTGGGAATTTAAGGTTTTCGCTGCCAAGCATGCGGCAATGCGAAAATTTTAAATACCATAATTCTAGAGGTATGTGCCCTAGTCGAGGACTCTGTGATTATCGTAGCCTTGCTCACTAGCATGACGAAGATTCTGAGTATCATGATTTGGACAGACGCATAGATTATCTGACGGTATGTTTGAGACTTGATTGTGGGTGTTTTGACCTAGAAGACTACTACCGTTTTAATTTCGAGGACGAAATTTTTCTAAGGTGGGTAGACTTGTAACACCCAGTTTCTAAAATAAGGGTAATTTTGAAATTTTGTATTTTAATTTATTTAATTAAGATATTTAAATGATAATATGATTTTTGGTGATTTTTAATCATTTAAAACTATTTTTTTTAGTTATGGCTTATGATTTGGTGTTTGACTAGTGTAACCTTAGAGCCTAGCCATGTATTAGGATATTTTTGACATTTTTAGGTTATTTGGATTATTATATTTATTTAGAATTTATGGGAATTTTTAGGATTTATTTTGGATTTATTTGGACTAGTTTGATTTTTGGCCAGTTTTGACTCTTGTAGACTAACCTAGGAACTAACCATAGTTAGTTGAGCTTGGTTAGGTCAAGTGACCCTAGTCTAACCTAGTGTGACTCAAGTTAGTGGTTAGTGATTCATAAACTAGAATTAGAATTTTAGAAATCATTTGATTTGGTGAATGGCTTGTGATTTCACAAGTCATTATTGTGACTTAGCTAGATTAGACTCAAACCTAGCTCAACCCTAACCCAAGGCCAAGTGGTCAGCCATCCCTAGCTGAACCTAGGGATTTCCCCCCTATTTAATCCCCTCCTAGAAATTTAGGGCTAGCCTCCATTGGGATTTGTGCAAGTTTTAGAAGGAGGTGAGCTCCCATCTTTAGAAATTCATAGTAAATCCATTTCTCCTCCTTTTTAATCCAAACAAATTGCATTGGGTTCTAAATTCTTCCTACTTTGTTGGCTATGAGTATTCTCAGATTTGGAAAGATTTGGAGGAGTTTCACCATTGGGAAGAACCCCTCTTTGAGCTTTTTGGAAGGATTTGATACATTGAGGTAACTTACCATTCCTACCATGAAACTCTGGTTTAAATGCATGAATAGGGAGCCCTAGACCTAACCTAACTATAGGAATAGGAATCCCTAGGGTTTCGTGTCGTTTCGTGTCCGAACAGGACACGTTCAGTGACTTGTGTTTGTGTTTGATGAAATGTCTCTGAGAGACTTTCTTTGCTGTTTTCAATTTCTAATTGAATGTAAATTCGTGTTTTGTTGTCGCTTAATCATTTCTGTAGCTCTGAGCTAATCTCGAGCTTGTGTCGTGTCTCCACGACACTCGTGCACACGCCCTCGCGCAACGCGCGCCGCGGGCTACAGTGATCCCCTGCATCACGGGCTTAATTCCGGACACGACACGAATCCTATTGACACGAAACTTTGGGAGATTGTTGGGGCACCGTCTGTCACCCCTCTCCCCAAATTTGGTGTCAGTTCGTGGTCGAGTTTGGGAGGAATTCCACGCGCACTGGGAATGCACTGGGTCTGTGCACTGTTTTGTGTTTCCTTCTGCTGGACACGTTTGTGTCCACGAATATGGACACAAATCACTTGTGTGACACTTGTGCATTGTGTTTATATGTCACCAACCTTGATTTGGGTATTTTAGATTAGATTCGATGTTTAAACTCATTTCCTATTCTCTTAAAACTGTGTATCAAATCCAGTTTACTGTTTTTTTTCTCAGTTTGCAAAAGTGAACATTGGCAATCATTTTACCTCATTAAAACACTGATGTGCATGATATTAAACCCCTAACTTGCTCATCTATGTTTTCTACTTACATGCCAAGTTTGGGGTTGAATTGTGGTGTTTTGAGTCCTAAATCTGTGAATATTTCATTGGACTGTTTTAGTGAAGTTGTGATTTCAGAGTTATCCATTTTTTACTGTTTTACTCCAATACAAAACCTGGGTTAGTTTTGAACTATTAAAAACTGGGTTGTACTGTTTGTATAAACCTGTGTATTAATGTATAGAACATAAATTTGTGATGATGTATGTTCTGGTTAGAATTTGTGCCAATGCTTGCATTTGGTTTCAGTATAAGTTTAGTTCTTCTTGGCTTAATTACTATCATATCTTTTTGTATCAGTTTTTGGGGAATGTTTCAGTCTCTTGAATGTCATTTGGTTTCAATGTGTTCAGTTCTTCTAGCCTATGTTGTTTTAGTTTTGAAACTGCAAAACTGAGTTGTTTTGTTTTGTGTTTAAACTATAATGTTAATACCTTTTTCAAAATCTGAGATTTGGACTGTTTTTTTCATTCCTATACATATGTGAACTGTCCATACCCCCCTTTACAAAAACTGAGATTCATATGGGAAGGAGGCTGTCATTTGATTTTATATGAAATCTGAATTTGATTGCATGAAGTATAGGCTGTCACTTAGTTATAATGTCTTATTGGTGACCCTATCACACCCACACATGTTCTCTCTCTCTTACACTTACACACCCTCCACCTATCACTCTATACACACACATTCACACTCTTCACACACACACACCATTGCCTCTCACTAACACTCACATTGTCCACACACACATACTTTTACACCCTGTTTTTGCTTCTTTGAACACTGTTTTTTTCCTGTCTTGAGTTTTCTTGAGTTACACTATCACACACCACACTCCATGCTCATCACACACACCCTCACACATACCATGCCTAACACATGTATACACACATTTTACTTGATTTCATTCTCCCTCTCTATCTCTATGTGTGTATGTATATTGCATATATATATATATATATTGTTGTGGTGTGAATAGAAATATAGGTAATGTATAGGAATGCAATATAAAACATGAATGTGTATATATAAAGTATAAGTATATGTCTATATGTAATATGATGCAAGATATGCATGTGGTATTGCAAGGTAGGAGTGACAAGTATAAATGCATGTATCTTAGCCTATGGTATATGGCCTATGAGTATGTAACCTATATAATATATGTGATTGTGATAGCTTGGCATTGATGTGGATTTGTAATGGTGATGTGGTTGACTAGTATAGTCTTGGTAGGGCTTGGCTACCTGATTGACTAGTTAGGGCCTAGAATGACTTACTAAACCCAGTTTGGCTAACTTAGACTAGTATAGACCTAGTTGACCTAGTTTGACTTCTAGGTTGACCAGAGTTGACCAAGAGTTGACTTTGGCCTAGATTGACCTAGAATCATGTAGAATGCATAGTAGGACTTCATTATATCATTTTAGACTTGTTGTGACTTGTGCTGTTCTGATTAGGAGCCAGACACCTCTCCTCGGACAGTACATTTGCTTCAGACATTCAGATACGAGGCGAGTACATTCTCTGATCATTTCATATCCTGCTTAGAATTATTTTCCTGCTTTAAATTACTTTACATGATACTGTCACGTTGGTCACACGGATTGGTACTATATGGATCTTTTCATGAGATGTTATCCCCCTCGGGAGCATCGGATACAGCATGTTTTGTGCGTTTCACGAATCATCACGTATCTCCATGCTTCTTCTGATTCACGAATCGCTTGTGACACATGTACTCTCATGTTCACAGAGCCATCATGAATCACCTTCACGTATCACTCATTTTATGAGCCATGTGAAGTTTCACGAATCTTAACATAACTTGAACAGATCTTTGTGTATCGATTGGGGATAGGGGAGTGGAAATAGACATGTAAATATTATCCCAGTAGCTGTAGTCATGAATCACTCTCTTAGCTGTAGTCATGAATCTCCTATGCCATTCACATGTTATATTTTACTCTGACTCACTAGTCACTACTAGCTCTCTATGTATAGTAGATATTTCTATTACAGTTTCTCTCTCTGTTTACATACCGTATTTCTCCAGTTCATGTATCTTACTTTACTGCATGATTATATTTTCTAACCTGCTATGATATGTTGAGATGTACTGTACTCGCTCCTGTCCTGACTGGACCTGTTGAAAATATTACAGAGGATGAGGAGGAGGCCCTATGTACCACCTATTACGGAGCAGGATTAGATGACACCTGCGACCTGGTTCCTCTGGAGGACCCAGCTGCAGTACATGATGCTACTCCCAGAGTCTAGACTAGATAGCTAGGCTTTAGTTTTCTTTCAGCATTGTTATTTGAATTTTAGTTGTTGTTCTGAGATGTTGTTATATTTAGAGACTTGTTTTGAGCTGGATATTCTTGAGTTGTTATCTTATACATTAGATTTTCCTCTCTCTTATTTAGCATTACTTTATGTTTCTGATCTCTGTATCTACCTTTACTAGTCTGTATCTGCCTTAGATGTGATTGAGACTGTTCTGTTATGTCACCTCCATTCGGAGTGTATATACTGTACAGGTACCTTTATTTGTTAGATGATTGACCTAGGACAGCGTTCTACCGCCGATACTGCGGCGTAGGCTGGGCGTTGTTACGTTCTCGTACCCTCATAGTGGGTGCGGGTCGTGACACGTTTTTAGTGGTGG
Organism: Iris pallida; assembly: GCA_029216955.1. Taxonomy (NCBI): domain Eukaryota; kingdom Viridiplantae; phylum Streptophyta; class Magnoliopsida; order Asparagales; family Iridaceae; genus Iris; species Iris pallida. Next base: position 32,534,768 of record JANAVB010024400.1, on the reverse strand, counting down.
CCCATGCAGGTCGAGAGTATGTAGTGGTATTCGAACTAGAGTATCACTACAGCCTGCAGTAGGATTAGGATATTTTTGAAGGTACTCAATCACAAATAGGAAAAACTCTTATTCAGATTCCGCACATCTACATTTACCGCTTATTGTCTTCCTTGAATTTAAACTGTCCTCCTTTGGTAATTCGACTCATTCTCAGCAACTGTTTCCTTTTGATCTGTGTCTCCAGGATGGTTGAGACGCGATCGCATCGCCAGGGCCAGGGGGACGTCGATGAGAGGTCTGCCACCTCTCATGCTCAGCAGTCAGCCCCTGGTGCTGCAGCCCCAGTCATACCAGCTGGGGTAGGCGTTTCAGCAGCTTTTGTAGGAGCCCCACCAGCAGTGAGGCATGAGCCGAGTCCGGTGATTCCGGATGTACTTCTTCAGCAGCAGCAGCCACCTGCAGGGACGATTGACGCCATTCAGCTGTTAGCCTTCTTCCGGCAGTACATGGAGGGTCAGCAGACCCAGCAGCATGGGCAGACAGCAGAGCTCGCACGAGGCATTGAGCTGGCGATGACTGCAGTAGAGAGAGTCATAGCTCAGCCAGCGGCAGCCCCGCAGCCGTACCAGCCACGGGAGAAGGGCATCCAAGACTTCCAGAAGATGCACCCCAGAGACTTCCGGGGGACGGAGGGCATCTTGTATGCCGATGAGTGGATCGAGCACATGGAGGAGATCTTTAGGCTGGCTGAGATTCCGACTAGGCTTCAGATTGAGGCAGTGGCCAGTATGATGCAGGACCTGGCCCGCACTTGGTACCAGACAGACCCGAGGGTCGGTACGCCAGGGCAGACTTGGGCAGCTTTCAAGGAGCTGTTCAAGAAGAAGTTCTTCCCAGAGGCAGCTGTAGGAGCCCTCGAGACTCAGTTCGAGGCCCGGTACCTACTTTGTGGAGCAGCGGACCACCAGCTGAGGGAGTGTTCCCAGTACATAGGCACAGCACCAGGAGGAGGAGCCAAGGCTCCGGTAGGACAGCAGCGGGGACCGTTACCGACGCAGCAGCAGAGATTTGTGCAGCATCAGGCTAGAGGAGGCCAGCAGGGGCGAGCTTACGCCATGACAGTCGAGGATGCTCAGGCAGTGGGAGAGGTGCTTGCAGGTTCTGTTCTTTCGATTCCATTCCCACCTTGCCTCATTATATCTATCTTGAAATTCAATTCCATCTGTTCTTATCTGCTTTCTTATCTGTTGATAAGTTTTGATCTGGCATTCCTTTCGATTTGGTTTTCTTCTGAGATGAATCATATGGGCTAGGTCACCCAGTTATGGAATCTAGAATCTTCGGCAGTCGTGTTTAGCTGGCATAGTGAGGACATATAGTCAGATTTAGGACGTATTTCTCGGGTGTGGGAATTTAAGATTTTCGCTGCCAAGCATGCGGCAATGCGAAAATTTTAAATACCATAATTCTAGAGGTATGTGCCCTAGTCGAGGACTCTGTGATTATCGTAGCCTTGCTCACTAGCATGACGAAGATTCTGAGTATCATGATTTTGGACAGACGCATATGATTATCTGACGGTATGTTTGAGACTTTGATTGTGGGGTGTTTGACCTAGAAGACTACTACCGTTTTAATTTCGAGGACGAAATTTTTCTAAGGTGGGTAGACTTGTAACACCCAGTTTCTAAAATAAGGGTAATTTTGAAATTTTGTATTTTAATTTATTTAATTAAGATATTTAAATGATAATATGATTTTTGGTGATTTTTAATCATTTAAAACTATTTTTTTAGTTATGGCTTATGATTTGGTGTTTGACTAGTGTAACCTTAGAGCCTAGCCATGTGATTAGGATATTTTTGACATTTTTAGGGTTATTTGGATTATTATAATTTATTTAGAATTTATGGGAATTTTTAGGATTTATTTTGGATTTATTTGGACTAGTTTGATTTTGGCCAGTTTTGACTCTTGTAGACTAACCTAGGAACTAACCATAGTTAGTTGAGCTTGGTTAGGTCAAGTGACCCTAGTCTAACCTAGTGTGACTCAAGTTAGTGGTTAGTGATTCATAGAACTAGAATTAGAATTTTAGAAATCATTTGATTTGGTGAATGGCTTGTGATTTCACAAGTCATTATTGTGACTTAGCTAGATTAGACTCAAACCTAGCTCAACCCTAACCCAAGGCCAAGTGGTCAGCCATCCCTAGCTGAACCTAGGGATTTCCCCCCTATTTAATCCCCTCCTAGAAATTTAGGGCTAGCCTCCATTGGGATTTGTGCAAGTTTTAGAAGGAGGTGAGCTCCCATCTTTAGAAATTCATAGTAAATCCATTTCTCCTCCTTTTTAATCCAAACAAATTGCATTGGGTTCTAAATTCTTCCTACTTTCTGTTGGCTATGAGTATTCTCAGATTTGGAAAGATTTGGAGGAGTTTCACCATTGGGAAGAACCCCACTCTTTGAGCTTTTTGGAAGGATTTGATACATTGAGGTAACTTACCATTCCTACCATGAAACTCTGGTTTAAATGCATGAATAGGGAGCCCTAGACCTAACCTAACTATAGGAATAGGAATCCCTAGGGTTTCGTGTCGTTTCGTGTCCGAACAGGACACGTATCAGTGACTTGTGGTTTGTGTTTGATGAAATGTCTCTGAGAGACTTTCTTTGCTGTTTTCAATTTCTAATTGAATGTAAATTCGTGTTTTGTTGTCGCTTAATCATTTCTGTAGCTCTGAGCTAATCTCGAGCTTGTGTCGTGTCTCCACGACACTCGTGCACACGCCCTCGCGCACACGCGCGCGCGGGCTACAGTGATCCCCTGCATCACGGGCTTAATTCCGGACACGACACGAATCCTATTGACACGAAACTTTGGGAGATTGTTGGGGCACCGTCTGTCACCCCTCTCCCCAAATTTGGTGTCAGTTCGTGGTCGAGTTTGGGAGGAATTCCACGCGCACTGGGAATGCACTGGGTCTGTGCACTGTTTTGTGTTTCCTTCTGCTGGACACGTTTGTGTCCACGAATATGGACACAAATCACTTGTGTGACACTTGTGCATTGTGTTTATATGTCACCAACCTTGATTTGGGTATTTTAGATTAGATTCGATGTTTAAACTCATTTCCTATTCTCTTAAAAACTGTGTATCAAATCCAGTTTTACTGTTTTTTTTCTCAGTTTGCAAAAGTGAACATTGGCAATCATTTTACCTCATTAAAACACTGATGTTGCATGATATTAAACCCCTAACTTGCTCATCTATGTGTTTTCTACTTACATGCCAAGTTTGGGGTTGAATTGTGGTGTTTTGAGTCCTAAATCTGTGAATATTTCATTGGACTGTTTTAGTGAAGTTGTGATTTCAGAGTTATCCATTTTTTACTGTTTTACTCCAATACAAAAACCTGGGTTAGTTTTGAACTATTAAAAACTGGGTTGTACTGTTTGTATAAACCTGTGTATTAATGTATAGAACATAAATTTGTGATGATGTATGTTCTGGTTAGAATTTGTGCCAATGCTTGCATTTGGTTTCAGTATAAGTTTAGTTCTTCTTGGCTTAATTACTATCATATCTTTTTGTATCAGTTTTTGGGGAATGTTTCAGTCTCTTGAATGTCATTTGGTTTCAATGTGTTCAGTTCTTCTAGCCTATGTTGTTTTAGTTTTGAAACTGCAAAACTGAGTTGTTTTGTTTTGTGTTTAAACTATAATGTTAATACCTTTTTCAAAATCTGAGATTTGGACTGTTTTTTCATTCCTATACATATGTGAACTGTCCATACCCCCCCTTTACAAAAACTGAGATTCATATGGGAAGGAGGCTGTCATTTGATTTTATATGAAATCTGAATTTGATTGCATGAAGTATAGGCTGTCACTTAGTTATAATGTCTTATTGGTGACCCTATCACACCCACACATGTTCTCTCTCTCTTACACTTACACACCCTCCACCTATCACTCTATACACACACATTCACACTCTTCACACACACACACCATTGCCTCTCACTAACACTCACATTGTCTCACACACACATACTTTTACACCCTGTTTTTGCTTCTTTGAACACTGTTTTTTTCCTGTCTTGAGTTTTCTTGAGTTACACTATCACACACCACACTCCATGCTCATCACACACACCCTCACACATACACATGCCTAACACACATGTATACACACACATTTTACTTGATTTCATTCTCCCTCTCTATCTCTATGTGTGTATGTATATTGCATATATATATATATATTGTTGTGGTGTGAATAGAAATATAGGTAATGTATAGGAATGCAATATAAAACATGAATGTGTATATATAAAGTATAAGTATATGTCTATATGTAATATTATGATGCAATAGATATGCATGTGGTATTGCAAGGTAGGAGTGACAAGTATAAATGCATGTATCTTAGCCTATGGTATATGGCCTATGAGTATATAACCTATATAATATATGTGATTGTGATAGCTTGGCATTGATGTGGATTTGTAATGGTGATGTGGTTGACTAGTATAGTCTTGGTAGGGCTTGGCTAGACCTGATTGACTAGTTAGGGCCTAGAATGACTTACTAAACCCAGTTTGGCTAACTTAGACTAGTATAGACCTAGTTGACCTAGTTTGACTTCTAGGGTTGACCAGAGTTGACCAAGAGTTGACTTTGGCCTAGATTGACCTAGAATCATGTAGAATGCATAGTAGGACTTCATTATATCATTTTAGACTTGTTGTGACTTGTGCTGTTCTGATTAGGAGCCAGACACCTCTCCTCGGACAGTACATTTGCTTCAGACATTCAGATACGAGGCGAGTACATTCTCTGATCATTTCATATCCTGCTTAGAATTATTTTCCTGGTTTAAATTACTTTACATGATACTGTCACGTTGGTCACACGGATTGGTACTATATGGATCTTTTCATGAGATGTTATCCCCCTCGGGAGCATCGGATACAGCATGTTTTGTGCGTTTCACGAATCATCACGTATCTCCATGCTTCTTCTGATTCACGAATCGCTTGTGACACATGTACTCTCATGTTCACAGAGCCATCATGAATCACCTTCACGTATCACTCATTTTATGAGCCATGTGAAGTTTCACGAATCTTAACATAACTTGAACAGATCTTTGTGTATCGATTGGGGATAGGGGAGTGGAAATAGACATGTAAATATTATCCCAGTAGCTGTAGTCATGAATCACTCTCTTAGCTGTAGTCATGAATCTCCTATGCCATTCACATGTTATATTTTACTCTGACTCACTAGTCACTACTAGCTCTCTATGTATAGTAGATATTTCTATTACAGTTTCTCTCTCTGTTTACATACCGTATTTCTCCAGTTCATGTATCTTACTTTACTGCATGATTATATTTTCTAACCTGCTATGATATGTTGAGATGTACTGTACTCGCTCCTGTCCTGACTGGACCTGTTGAAAATATTACAGAGGATGAGGAGGAGGCCCTATGTACCACCTATTACGGAGCAGGATTAGATGACACCTGCGACCTGGTTCCTCTGGAGGACCCAGCTGCAGTACATGATGCTACTCCCAGAGTCTAGACTAGATAGCTAGGCTTTAGTTTTCTTTCAGCATTGTTATTTGAATTTTAGTTGTTGTTCTGAGATGTTGTTATATTTAGAGACTTGTTTTGAGCTGGATATTCTTGAGTTGTTATCTTATACATTTAGATTTTCCTCTCTCTTATTTAGCATTACTTTATGTTTCTGATCTCTGTATCTACCTTTACTAGTCTGTATCTGCCTTAGATGTGATTGAGACTGTTCTGTTATGTCACCTCCATTCGGAGTGTATATACTGTACAGGTACCTTTATTTGTTAGATGATTGACCTAGGACAGCGTTCTACCGCCGATACTGCGGCGTAGGCTGGGCGTTGTTACGTTCTCGTACCCTCATAGTGGGTGCGGGTCGTGACACGTTTTTAGTGGTGGCCCATGCAGGTCGAGAGTATGTAGTGGTATTCGAACTAGAGTATCACTACAGCCTGCAGTAGGATTAAGATATTTTTGAAGGTACTCAATCACAAATAGGAAAAACTCTTATTCAGATTCCGCACATCTACATTTACCGCTTATTGTCTTCCTTGAATTTAAACTGTCCTCCTTTGGTAATTCGACTCATTCTCAGCAACTGTTTCCTTTTGATCTGTGTCTCCAGGATGGTTGAGACGCGATCGCATCGCCAGGGCCAGGGGGACGTCGATGAGAGGTCTGCCACCTCTCATGCTCAGCAGTCAGCCCCTGGTGCTGCAGCCCCAGTCATACCAGCTGGGGTAGGCGTTTCAGCAGCTTTTGTAGGAGCCCCACCAGCAGTGAGGCATGAGCCGAGTCCGGTGATTCCGGATGTACTTCTTCAGCAGCAGCAGCCACCTGCAGGGACGATTGACGCCATTCAGCTGTTAGCCTTCTTCCGGCAGTACATGGAGGGTCAGCAGACCCAGCAGCATGGGCAGACAGCAGAGCTCGCACGAGGCATTGAGCTGGCGATGACTGCAGTAGAGAGAGTCATAGCTCAGCCAGCGGCAGCCCCGCAGCCGTACCAGCCACGGGAGAAGGGCATCCAAGACTTCCAGAAGATGCACCCCAGAGACTTCCGGGGGACGGAGGGCATCTTGTATGCCGATGAGTGGATCGAGCACATGGAGGAGATCTTTAGGCTGGCTGAGATTCCGACTAGGCTTCAGATTGAGGCAGTGGCCAGTATGATGCAGGACCTGGCCCGCACTTGGTACCAGACAGACCCGAGGGTCGGTACGCCAGGGCAGACTTGGGCAGCTTTCAAGGAGCTGTTCAAGAAGAAGTTCTTCCCAGAGGCAGCTGTAGGAGCCCTCGAGACTCAGTTCGAGGCCCGGTACCTACTTTGTGGAGCAGCGGACCACCAGCTGAGGGAGTGTTCCCAGTACATAGGCACAGCACCAGGAGGAGGAGCCAAGGCTCCGGTAGGACAGCAGCGGGGACCGTTACCGACGCAGCAGCAGAGATTTGTGCAGCATCAGGCTAGAGGAGGCCAGCAGGGGCGAGCTTACGCCATGACAGTCGAGGATGCTCAGGCAGTGGGAGAGGTGCTTGCAGGTTCTGTTCTTTTCGATTCCATTCCCACCTTGCCTCATTATATCTATCTTGAAATTCAATTCCATCTGTTCTTATCTGCTTTCTTATCTGTTGATAAGTTTTGATCTGGCATTCCTTTCGATTTGGTTTTCTTCTGAGATGAATCATATGGGCTAGGTCACCCAGTTATGGAATCTAGAATCTTCGGCAGTCGTGTTTAGCTGGCATAGTGAGGACATATAGTCAGATTTAGGACGTATTTCTCGGGTGTGGGAATTTAAGGTTTTCGCTGCCAAGCATGCGGCAATGCGAAAATTTTAAATACCATAATTCTAGAGGTATGTGCCCTAGTCGAGGACTCTGTGATTATCGTAGCCTTGCTCACTAGCATGACGAAGATTCTGAGTATCATGATTTTGGACAGACGCATATGATTATCTGACGGTATGTTTGAGACTTTGATTGTGGGGTGTTTGACCTAGAAGACTACTACCGTTTTAATTTCGAGGACGAAATTTTTCTAAGGTGGGTAGACTTGTAACACCCAGTTTCTAAAATAAGGGTAATTTTGAAATTTTGTATTTTAATTTATTTAATTAAGATATTTAAATGATAATATGATTTTTGGTGATTTTTAATCATTTAAAACTATTTTTTTAGTTATGGCTTATGATTTGGTGTTTGACTAGTGTAACCTTAGAGCCTAGCCATGTGATTAGGATATTTTTGACATTTTTAGGGTTATTTGGATTATTATAATTTATTTAGAATTTATGGGAATTTTTAGGATTTATTTTGGATTTATTTGGACTAGTTTGATTTTTGGCCAGTTTTGACTCTTGTAGACTAACCTAGGAACTAACCATAGTTAGTTGAGCTTGGTTAGGTCAAGTGACCCTAGTCTAACCTAGTGTGACTCAAGTTAGTGGTTAGTGATTCATAGAACTAGAATTAGAATTTTAGAAATCATTTGATTTGGTGAATGGCTTGTGATTTCACAAGTCATTATTGTGACTTAGCTAGATTAGACTCAAACCTAGCTCAACCCTAACCCAAGGCCAAGTGGTCAGCCATCCCTAGCTGAACCTAGGGATTTCCCCCCTATTTAATCCCCTCCTAGAAATTTAGGGCTAGCCTCCATTGGGATTTGTGCAAGTTTTAGAAGGAGGTGAGCTCCCATCTTTAGAAATTCATAGTAAATCCATTTCTCCTCCTTTTTAATCCAAACAAATTGCATTGGGTTCTAAATTCTTCCTACTTTCTGTTGGCTATGAGTATTCTCAGATTTGGAAAGATTTGGAGGAGTTTCACCATTGGGAAGAACCCCACTCTTTGAGCTTTTTGGAAGGATTTGATACATTGAGGTAACTTACCATTCCTACCATGAAACTCTGGTTTAAATGCATGAATAGGGAGCCCTAGACCTAACCTAACTATAGGAATAGGAATCCCTAGGGTTTCGTGTCGTTTCGTGTCCGAACAGGACACGTATCAGTGACTTGTGGTTTGTGTTTGATGAAATGTCTCTGAGAGACTTTCTTTGCTGTTTTCAATTTCTAATTGAATGTAAATTCGTGTTTTGTTGTCGCTTAATCATTTCTGTAGCTCTGAGCTAATCTCGAGCTTGTGTCGTGTCTCCACGACACTCGTGCACACGCCCTCGCGCACACGCGCGCGCGGGCTACAGTGATCCCCTGCATCACGGGCTTAATTCCGGACACGACACGAATCCTATTGACACGAAACTTTGGGAGATTGTTGGGGCACCGTCTGTCACCCCTCTCCCCAAATTTGGTGTCAGTTCGTGGTCGAGTTTGGGAGGAATTCCACGCGCACTGGGAATGCACTGGGTCTGTGCACTGTTTTGTGTTTCCTTCTGCTGGACACGTTTGTGTCCACGAATATGGACACAAATCACTTGTGTGACACTTGTGCATTGTGTTTATATGTCACCAACCTTGATTTGGGTATTTTAGATTAGATTCGATGTTTAAACTCATTTCCTATTCTCTTAAAAACTGTGTATCAAATCCAGTTTTACTGTTTTTTTTCTCAGTTTGCAAAAGTGAACATTGGCAATCATTTTACCTCATTAAAACACTGATGTTGCATGATATTAAACCCCTAACTTGCTCATCTATGTGTTTTCTACTTACATGCCAAGTTTGGGGTTGAATTGTGGTGTTTTGAGTCCTAAATCTGTGAATATTTCATTGGACTGTTTTAGTGAAGTTGTGATTTCAGAGTTATCCATTTTTTACTGTTTTACTCCAATACAAAAACCTGGGTTAGTTTTGAACTATTAAAAACTGGGTTGTACTGTTTGTATAAACCTGTGTATTAATGTATAGAACATAAATTTGTGATGATGTATGTTCTGGTTAGAATTTGTGCCAATGCTTGCATTTGGTTTCAGTATAAGTTTAGTTCTTCTTGGCTTAATTACTATCATATCTTTTTGTATCAGTTTTTGGGGAATGTTTCAGTCTCTTGAATGTCATTTGGTTTCAATGTGTTCAGTTCTTCTAGCCTATGTTGTTTTAGTTTTGAAACTGCAAAACTGAGTTGTTTTGTTTTGTGTTTAAACTATAATGTTAATACCTTTTTCAAAATCTGAGATTTGGACTGTTTTTTCATTCCTATACATATGTGAACTGTCCATACCCCCCCTTTACAAAAACTGAGATTCATATGGGAAGGAGGCTGTCATTTGATTTTATATGAAATCTGAATTTGATTGCATGAAGTATAGGCTGTCACTTAGTTATAATGTCTTATTGGTGACCCTATCACACCCACACATGTTCTCTCTCTCTTACACTTACACACCCTCCACCTATCACTCTATACACACACATTCACACTCTTCACACACACACACCATTGCCTCTCACTAACACTCACATTGTCTCACACACACATACTTTTACACCCTGTTTTTGCTTCTTTGAACACTGTTTTTTTCCTGTCTTGAGTTTTCTTGAGTTACACTATCACACACCACACTCCATGCTCATCACACACACCCTCACACATACACATGCCTAACACACATGTATACACACACATTTTACTTGATTTCATTCTCCCTCTCTATCTCTATGTGTGTATGTATATTGCATATATATATATATATATATTGTTGTGGTGTGAATAGAAATATAGGTAATGTATAGGAATGCAATATAAAACATGAATGTGTATATATAAAGTATAAGTATATGTCTATATGTAATATTATGATGCAATAGATATGCATGTGGTATTGCAAGGTAGGAGTGACAAGTATAAATGCATGTATCTTAGCCTATGGTATATGGCCTATGAGTATGTAACCTATATAATATATGTGATTGTGATAGCTTGGCATTGATGTGGATTTGTAATGGTGATGTGGTTGACTAGTATAGTCTTGGTAGGGCTTGGCTAGACCTGATTGACTAGTTAGGGCCTAGAATGACTTACTAAACCCAGTTTGGCTAACTTAGACTAGTATAGACCTAGTTGACCTAGTTTGACTTCTAGGGTTGACCAGAGTTGACCAAGAGTTGACTTTGGCCTAGATTGACCTAGAATCATGTAGAATGCATAGTAGGACTTCATTATATCATTTTAGACTTGTTGTGACTTGTGCTGTTCTGATTAGGAGCCAGACACCTCTCCTCGGACAGTACATTTGCTTCAGACATTCAGATACGAGGCGAGTACATTCTCTGATCATTTCATATCCTGCTTAGAATTATTTTCCTGCTTTAAATTACTTTACATGATACTGTCACGTTGGTCACACGGATTGGTACTATATGGATCTTTTCATGAGATGTTATCCCCCTCGGGAGCATCGGATACAGCATGTTTTGTGCGTTTCACGAATCATCACGTATCTCCATGCTTCTTCTGATTCACGAATCGCTTGTGACACATGTACTCTCATGTTCACAGAGCCATCATGAATCACCTTCACGTATCACTCATTTTATGAGCCATGTGAAGTTTCACGAATCTTAACATAACTTGAACAGATCTTTGTGTATCGATTGGGGATGGGGGAGTGGAAATAGACATGTGAATATTATCCCAGTAGCTGTAGTCATGAATCACTCTCTTAGCTGTAGTCATGAATCTCCTATGCCATTTACATGTTATATTTTACTCTGACTCACTAGTCACTACTAGCTCTCTATGTATAGTAGATATTTCTATTACAGTTTCTCTCTCTGTTTACATACCGTATTTCTCCAGTTCATGTATCTTACTTTACTGCATGATTATATTTTCTAACCTGCTATGATATGTTGAGATGTACTGTACTCGCTCCTGTCCTGACTGGACCTGTTGAAAATATTACAGAGGATGAGGAGGAGGCCCTATGTACCACCTATTACGGAGCAGGATTAGACGACACCTGCGACCTGGTTCCTCTGGAGGACCCAGCTGCAGTACATGATGCTACTCCCAGAGTCTAGACTAGATAGCTAGGCTTTAGTTTTCTTTCAGCATTGTTATTTGAATTTCAGTTGTTGTTCTGAGATGTTGTTATATTTAGAGACTTGTTTTGAGCTGGATATTCTTGAGTTGTTATCTTATACATTTAGATTTTCCTCTCTCTTATTTAGCATTACTTTATGTTTCTGATCTCTGTATCTACCTTTACTAGTCTGTATCTGCCTTAGATGTGATTGAGACTATTCTATTATGTCACCTCCATTCGGAGTGTATATACTGTACAGGTACCTTTATTTGTTAGATGATTGACCTAGGACAGCATTCTACCGCCGATACTGCGGCGTAGGCTGGGCGTTGTTACGTTCTCGTACCCTCATAGTGGGTGCGGGTCGTGACAAATACGAATCCACCTGTGGAATACTCGCTCTCCACATCTGAACACCAGCTAGCATCACTGAAGCCTTCCACTACTGACGGATCTTCGCTGTAGAAAAGTGTATATGTCTGAGTTTTCTTGAGATATCTCATAACACGCTTCACAGCTTTCCAGTGCTCAACGCCTGGATTGCTAGTGAACCGACTCAGCATTCCCACTGCAAAAGCTATGTCACGCCTTGTGGCAGTAGTAGCGTACATCAAGCTTCCGATGACGCTAGCGTACTCCAACTGCCTGATGCTTTCCCTCGAATTTGGCTCCAGCTTCTGATCACTCCGGTATGGTGTATCAATAAAAGGAAGATCTTAATACCCGTAGCGAGTGAGCATCTTCTCAATATAATGAGACTGTGACAACGCTATTCCAGTGCCTGTCCGGATGATCTTGAGCCCCAAGATTACGTTGGCATCCCCCAAGTCCTTCATACTGAACTTGGTCGAGAGGAATTTCTTTGTCTCTGTGACGCAGCTTAAATCTGTACCTAGGATTAGCATGTCGTCCACGTAAAGATATACGATTACTCCTCTTCCGTCAGCAAACTTCGTATAGACACACTTGTCTATTTCACTGACCCTGTAGCCATTTGACCTTATCACCTTGTCAAACTTCTCATGCCACATTTTGGGAGCTTGTTTCAAACCATACAGAGACTTCATCAACTTGCAGACTTTGTCTTCCAGACCTCTGACGACAAAACCTTCTGGTTGTTGCATATAGATCTCTTCGGTCAGCTCGCCATTAAGGAATGCCATTTTCACATCCATCTGATGTATCACCAGCTTGTGTATTGCTGCTAGAGCAATTAACAATCTGATAGTTGTCATCCGAGCTACTGGAGCATAAGTGTCAAAGTAGTCGATCCCCTGCTTCTGAGCAAACCCCTTGGCCACTAGCCTGGCCTTAAACTTATCAATGGTTCCATCTGCTTTCATCTTCTTCTTGAAGATCCATTTGCATCCGATGGCTCTTGTTCCTTCTGGCAGGTCAACCAATACCCATGTGTTGTTGGAGGTTATTGAGTCAATCTCGTTGTCTATCGCCTCCTTCCAGAATACAGCATCTCTGGTCTTCATCGCCTCATCATAGGTAAGCGGATCTGCTTCCATATGATAGGTGACGAAGTCATCTTCGAAGACTTTCGGCCTCCTCGTTCGCTTAGTTGACGGCTCAGCGAGTTCTGGTTCAGCTGGTGTCTCCTTGACGACAGCTTCATCTTGGACTACTGGTTCATTAAAGACTTCTGTCTGCTTTGTACCCTCATCATTCTCCGGAAGATCTGCGAGAACAATATTCTTGTGTTTTGCAAACTTGTCTTCAAAGTATTCAGCATCGCGAGATTCGATGATATGGTTTGACTCGATATCAATGAATCTCCGAGCATCACTCTTCTCGGCATACCCCAAGAAGATCGCCTTCGTAGTCCTTGTCTCCCGCTTCTGAATCTTCAGATCCGGGAGCTTCACATAAGCCAGACACCCCCACACTCGAATGACATTCAAGTTAGGTCTGACATTAAACCAGAGTTCATGAGGAGTTATGTAGGAAGTTGCATACGGCACTCTGTTCAGAATGAACGTTACCGTTAGTGCAGCTTCTCCCCAGTAACACTTTGGAAGACCCGCAGTCAACAGTATGGAGTTCATCATCTCTGTCAACGTTCTGTTCTTCCTTTCTGCTACTCCGTTGGATTGAGGAGAGTACGGAGCCGTTGTCTCATTGATGATTCTATGTTCTTTGCAAAATAATAAGAATTCATGAGATCGATACTCCCCGCCTCGATCACTCCTTAACCTCTTGAGTTGTTGTCCAGTTTGCCGCTCAGCCTCGGCCCTGAACTCCTTGAACTTCTCAAATGCTTCGTCTTTAGACTTGAGCAAGTAGATGAAAGCATACTTTGAGAAGTCATCGATGAAAGTAATGAAATACTTCATCCCGACCTTTGTAGAGAATTGTTTGAAGTCACAGATATCTGAGTGAGCCAACTCCAGAAGATCTGTGCTTCGATGGACCTTGTGAAAGGGTTTCCTTGTGATCTTCGTCTGAGCACATACTTCGTATTTCTCTACCTTACCCCCACATTTGGAGATAAGTCCTAGACTAGACATTCTGTTAATCCTTTTACAATGAACATGTCCTAGCCTATTATGCCATAACTCAAGAGAATAATCAAAAAAAGTAATTGTATTTATATTATCATGTTGGGTTACAACAAGCTGAATCTTGTACATTCCTTCAGTTTGGAAAGCTTTCCCGAAGAATGTACCCTTCTTAGACATCACCAACTGGCCAGCATTGATGTCCATCCTCAAGCCTGCATTGTAGAGCAGACTTCCAGAGATCAGGTTCTTAGCAATTACTGGAACATACTTCACACCTTGAAGCGTTAGAGTGTTCCTCGATGTGAGTTTCAGCTCCACCGTCTCGATCCCCAGTACTTCAGCTTGTGCCTGGTTTGCCATTATGACCTTCTCTGAAGTTAGCTCATAAGAGACAAACTAGTCTTTGTCTGAACAGACATGGCAGGTAGCACCAGTGTCTATTCACCAGTCCAAGTCAGCCCCCACAGTTGTAACCTGTGCTATAATGGCAACTAGATTAGTAATCATAGAAACCTTACTAGGCTCACCTTGTTCTTTGGGCTTGGACTTGCATTCGGATTTGTAGTGGCCCTTCTTGCCACAATTGAAGCAAGTTATATGGGACTTGGACTTCTGCTGCTTGAAAGCAGGACCCTTCACTTTCAGATTCGTGAAGTCCTTCTTTTTGCGATGAGAAGCAGCCTGCTTCCCCTGGTACTCTCTGGTTTGGACCAGATTTGCTTTCGCCAGTTGTTTGGACAGAGTATCCATCTTCTGTTGAGAGCGCATCTCGTCCTCAACATGGATCTCTTGTAAGAAATCTTCTAAGCTAATTTCCATCTTCTTTCGATGCATCCTTGCATAGAAGTTGCTCCATTCTGTAGAAAGTTTCGCGACGATCCCTCCAACGACAAACTTGTCGACGAGGGGCATGTTCTCGTCTTCTAGTTTCTAACGCAACTTCAGAAACTTCTTCACTTGGGGCAGCATCGCCTTCTCATCTTCGAAGGTCCACTTGTGGTATTTTTCTACTGAAGATCTTAGACCGGTTCTAGTCATCTTCATAGAGCTTTCCTAAGGAGTCCCATATCTCTTTGGCAGATGTCTTCTTGGAGTAGGACTCTGCCAGAGAGTCTTCCATGGAATTGAGTATCAGTAGTTTGTATATACTGTTTTCTCTCTTCCACTTCGCTTGTTTGGTCGTAGCAGCGGCCACAGCCGCAGCAGATCCAGTGGTTGGAACGATCGGTTCTTCTTCTGTTAGCACGTGATCAACATTCATGAGTTGAAGATTTAAAGTGACCTTTCGTCTCCATATCTGGAAGTGTTCGCCATCGAATTTCTCCAACTTGTTAAAGCCGGTATCGATGAGCGAAGTACAAGAATTTTCCATCTTCTCATTAAAGCTTTGAGATTGTTAGTGCCGAGGCACAATTTTCGATGGAAAATTTTTAAACTGAAACAATTGTACACACAACGTTTCAAATGCAGCACCTTAAAGAAGATGTGCAACAGAGATCCTGGAGGATTCTGAATTACGAGGATCTAAAAAGATTCTACGTAATACACAAAAAATCTAAAGAGACTTTGTGCAAGCAACTATCGGCAGTAGAGCTTCTAAAAAGAAGTTACTGTAAAAGGCAACAGCAACGATGACATGCGAGAATGAGATGTTGGAATGAATGAACCACTGTTGCTCAAAGCTTTATTCGCCCCACACGAGCACGAACAGCTTCCAGGAACCAGCAAGTTCACGAAGAACTTCTGGAACGCTCGTAAGTCAATATTTGGGACTTGAACGGGCTTCCTGGACTTAACAGACTCCCTCAACTCTCTTCTTGGTGCATCTTTCAAAGGAGGCCAAGGGGCTCTATTTATAGAGTGGAGTTGAGACTTCACCTCTTCTCCTATCCGATGTGGGACTAACATACCAATACTCAAAAATAGAGTTTGATATTTTAGATCATCCCACAATTAGCATAGAAGTGTGCCAGTCCACGCCTACCCCTCGAACCCTCCCGTGCATGCACGGTGAAGAACAGATGGCAACTCTAGAAGGGGGTGAATAGAGTTATAGCAATAATAACCAATTAAAAAAATCAACTCTTTCACGATCTAAAAATAATCAGAGTAAATGTGGAAAATAAATAAGGAGCAAGAGAGCATACGCAAACACAGCCGATTTTAACCTGGTTTTCCTCGTGGAGGACTAGTCCAGGCCTGAGAACTCTAGCTCGGGATTAAATCCACTATTTGTGAAATAGTAGTTACAACCCATGCCTTTTCTTCAGAAGAGCACGTCAACTTCTTACAATGGATCGCAGTGGCGATGCTTGGAATTTTCCAAGCGAACTTCTTGAACTCTTGTACAAGACTCCTAACTGAGAGATGCTGAGCACTCGAGACTTAGGAAACTTGTGGCTAATAGATGAGAAGGGTATGGCTTATTTTGAGCTTAGGAGAGAAGAGAAGAGAAGATTGGATAATTTAAAATGAGAAAATTCTTGGCCTATTTATAGGTTTTTAACAGGCAGAATTCGGCCAGAATTCTGGTAGGAATTTTCAAAAATTTGGCCGTTGGACAACTAGCAACCAGCCAACCCTAAAAATTAGGGTGCTGGTATTTAGGGGACAGAGTTCGGCCCGAACTCTGTCTGGAGGCAGAGTTCGGCCCGAACTCTGTCTCCAGAGCACAGAACTGGTCCAAGGGTGGAATGGACTAAGTTTGGATGTAGAGCTTTATGGGCTTTGGATAGGTTGTGGGTTGAGTCTCAAGAGCCAAGCATAATTCAGCTTACAATCATTCTAGACTCAATAAAATATAAAAGTACAGACGCAAAAATGACTGGTATTTGCACTACTGAGCTGTCGTCTGAGCTGTCATCTGGCTTGAGCATAATAAAGTCGTCGTGTGTCTTATTGAATTATCACAAATATTATTTAGTCAATGTTATCAATATTTGGTTGACTATGACTTTGTGTCAACAATCTCCCCTATATTGATAATTGACAAAATAATAGTTGTATATTCAATATCCATACCTGGACACATGTAACGACATAGCTCCCCCATAATAAGTGCCGAGCTTAAGAGTAGCTCCCCCATAAACAATGCTGTTAATCTCTATTGTCCTGTTAATAACATTCTTCCAAAAGCACATATAAACCAAACAGAAATAGAATATACACATAACTCCCCCTTTTGTCATTTAGCAATATGAGATAGATAAATGTGAACTGGCAAAACACACATAAAAGAGAAGAAACTGCATATAAAATCAAATAATGACCAAGAGTCATAGAAACTGATAATAGATCTATCAATGTCTCAAAAGCATAGTGCATAATAAGTCTACTACAAACCAAGTACATAAAAATAACTAAAGCAGAAAGCAGAAAATATAATCTAAGATCTCAAGTAGCAGCCTCAAGTAGTAGTCCAAAACCATCAACGAGCACGAGAGGGCCCGACGTCGTCCGATGGATCAGTAAAGAAGCGACGTGGGTCCACAAAAGCAGAATCCGGATCCATGTAGCGACGAACCCAAGGGTCATCAATACGAAAGCCCTCACGATCGGGATCTCGCTCCATAGGAGTGGGCATGGTAGGATGGCGAGACATGGAATACCGGATGTCATGCAGCGAGTTGCTGATAGCACTCATCTGCAATGTGGTCCGATAATCCAGCTGCGTCCAACGATCGTCCTCCAAAGCAACACGATCTCGGAGCATGGTCTGAATAGACTCGAGAGTGTAGGTGAGTGCCTATACCGTGTTCCATAGCATAGATTGTACATAGCTTATTGAGCTCGGTGTAGTTCAAAGGTAACCCTTTATTGATGAAGTAAGGTATCTTTTCTAGGGGGATTACATCATCAGCGGAGGGGACATCAGTGTGGGCAGCCACATACTTGGCTAGCTCCGGTTCCTCTTCGGCTACCCCCTGTGTGAACGAAGACTGAGAGGACGACCTAGGAAGCTTGATTGTCAGTGGTTCAGTTGATGGAGCAGAGCGAGGAGTTGTTGGCAGACTAGCGACCCCCAGTTTGGCATTTGATATGGGGCGAGGAGTGGCTGGTTCGCTAGAAGTGTTAGACCTTGCATCGGGGTGACAATTATTCTTGGGAAGACGTATCGTCATGGGCCTGTCAGAGGGGTTGAGCTTCCCTGCTTGTGGTTGGCTGACTCTTGGTAGCCTGATTGTCAGTGGCACCGTCATGGGTCTCGACACTTGGCCGGACCTTGGCAGTCGGATTATCATTTGCCCCTCTTGTGCCGCAAGGCTGATTGTATCCTTACGCAGAGCGGCCGTAAGGGGTGCAAATTTGCCAGGTTTGCGAGCTTGAAGGTGGATCATCAGAGGTTCTTCTGATCCTGAGGCCGTCTCAGTTCGAGCCTGTACATCTTCATCCAGGTGCCTCTTCGACTTCTCGTATAAGCAGGAGTCCGAGTAGTAGGATTCGACTCCTTTGAAGGGATCGATATCAGCAAATTCTGTCTTTACGAAGCCGTGTTTGTCGACATATTTGAAGCACTGGTGTAGCGTGGAAGGCACGATCATATAATCGTGTATCCATGGGCGCCCCAAGAGGATGTTGTAAGAAGTGTCTGCATCTATAACGTAGCAGGTGACTTCGGATTGGAGGTCGCCAATTTGACACTTCAGACGAATCTTTCCAATAGGGTAGCTCCTGCCCGAATTGAAACCGCTAATGGCGGTGCTTGTAGGTGTCAGGCGATGCATTGGGATGCGGAGATGATGTAGCAAACCTTTCGGGATGATGCTTATGGAATAGCCAGGATCAATGTGCATCAGATCCACCTTCACGTCGCCGATGTATCCCGTGTAGTATAGCGGGCGATCATGTAGGTTGGTTTTGATGAGCATGTCCTGCAGAGTGAAGACGATGTTGGACATTGCTCCCGTGCAAGCGCTGTCTTGGAGATCCACGGGTGAGTCCTCCCCGGTGAGGTTGGATTGAGCCAGATAGGCATCGGCATTTTGGAGTGCTTCGCTCAATGCAATACAATCGTCCTTGGAGAGCCTTAGGAGTTCGTACAGTAACAATTTGGCTAGAGTGTTAGCCAATTGTGCTAAGATGTCAACGTTGTAGGGCCTCTCTAGCCCTTGGGATGCGTCTTTTCGGAGAGATTTGTCGAAGCGAGTCTCCTTCGGCCTAGGCTTGTCGGTCGTCGAAGGCTGAGCCGGTCCCGGAGCATTAGTTGTAGTGGGTTGATGATTTTCGGCTGGGTTGTCAACCACAGGTTGGGATTGCGCTCCGGACCGCGTGACGACGGCTGTAGCTTCCTCGTTGTCTGCTGAGATTGTGTGGCAGGTCCTGACTTTTCCACTCTTTTTTTTGTTGGTGGGAGATGGTGTGGGCCGAGTTACTTCTGACACCAAGTCTGGATGGACCCACATGACCTCCCTTCGTGAGGTGGTGAGAGGTACTAGACCAGCAGTCTGTTCACGGGGAGGTAGAAGATTGGTAATCTCCATCGTCGCCAGAGGGACGGGGATTACCCCATCTTGAGTCTCCGTCTTGAGGCTTTGGATGTACCGTTTTAGTTGGTAGCAGTCGTGTGTAGCGTGGTGTACATAACGGTGGTAATGGCAGAACTTTGGGTTCTCCCGATCAGCCGGCCGAGGCTCCCGTCTTGGTGGAGGAAGCTGAATTCTATCTCCTTGTATGAGCATGTCCAAGATAGGCTTGACGTGGCCGTCTTCGAAAGAGTAAGTGATTTGAGACCATTGTTTGTCTGTTGGTTGTGACTCGGGCTTCTGGGCCATGTCGGCCACCATAGCCTGCTTTTCCTTGCTGTTCCGATTGTTGGAGGGGTTACCCCCATTATCGTTGTTGGGACGCTTGCCCTTGTTTTCTCCTTCTGAGATGTGCAATCCCAGTTGGCGAGCCTTCTTTAGTCATTCTTCGGCGCTTGTGGCACTGATGATGAACGCCTTCCAATCTTTGAATTGACTTTCGCCCATCCAGAGACTGATCATTGGAAGCAGTCTCTTTTGGCAAATTTTAATCAAAGAGGAATCTGGATTTTCGGAAGACAGCTTCATGGCGGTCTGGCGGAACCGTTCGATGTAGTTCCTTGTCAACTCCTTCTTCCCTTGGACGACGTCCATGAGAGTGGACATTATGACGTCCTGCCCTACCTCATAGAATCTCTCCAAGAACAAGCGTTTGAAGCCAGCGAAGGAGTGGATGCAGTTGTCCGGTAGATTGCGGTACCAATCGAAGGCGACTCCTTCCATCGCTCCAATGAATAACCGTGTGAGGATAGCATCATCATGGGGCAGATGGTCGGTGGTGACCTCGAAGTAAGTGATGTACCGACTTGCTGAGGTTTTGCCATCATACGGGTTGATATTGAACGGCTTATATCTTGGTGGGAATGGAACATCCCTCCATTCAGCAGGGTATGGTTGCCGTATTCTGAGATCTTGAGCGTTTTCTCGGGCATAGAACATGGCTCGGAGCTCCTGGACTTCTCTCCGTACTTTTCGGGTCTCACCTGTCGCAGTCGGGACTGTTATTTCGGGAGGATTATTGCCCGGGTTTGGTGCCGCTGAGTTCGAATCTATATTGACCGCGGGGCCCGTGCTTGTTTGATCAGGCGTTCTTCCTTGTAGAGTGGGCAGGGCCGCTTTAATCTCGTCTACCGACTTGACCAAAGCAAGTAATATGGCTTCGATATTGTCGATGTACTGGCGATCATTGGAACCACCTTGATTGATGTCCGTCATAAAAACTGTCCTTATATGAGGAGGGATGGAAGGAACGGTGGAGGATGTGCCCTCCGAGTCATACCCATGCACCGAGAAGTCATCGGGGGTAGGTGGGAATGTTCTCTTCGGGCTTGGACTCGGAGGGAACGGTATCCCCAGCCTCGGATCTTACTTCGTCTTGAGAGCCATGGATATCCTCGGGGACATCAGCGTCTGTTGTACCTGATGGGAGAGTGGTTTCCCCGGGCTTGGCTCCTTGAAACATCGGATTGTTGTGCATGTTCGGAGGAATGCTACCCCCAGTCCCCACAACCCCCTGCGATGTGGATAATGAATTTCCCATCGTGGCAGGTTTCGTCTTTGAACGGGTGTGTTGGAATACACCGGTAGAGGACAACCGTTTAGATGATAGTTTCTTAGCTGTAGTGGTTGATATCTTGGGACTGGAGATACTTGTCTTTTTTTGTCTCCCTTCGACGGGGACCTTTTGAGCGGAATTGCAGGAGACAACAGGAGGTGCCTCATCTTCTAAGCTCGGATGCTGTAGCCTTTGGAAGACGAACGGCTGATCTTCCGTCACTGCCGCGTTGCTGCAGCAGCAGTTGACGATGATTTGGGTGCAGTGATGCCCAAGCGAGGACTCTTTGCATGCTGAGGCTCCTTCTCTTTCCTTGCGCTTGTGGAGGATCACCTCACGCAGGTCAGAGGAACCACTTTGTCCTTTTGCCGCCGGGGGCTGGACTCGAGCGGTTCTATACAACTTTCCATCAGAGGCCCGTGTGATAATCAACGGGACACCCTGATAGTTAGAGGTTGGGACAGCTGCCTGGGCTTGGTGAGCCCGCGCTGCCCTAGACTTTCTCCTTTTAGCACTTGCGGGTGCGTAATAGGAGGAGTCCAAGTTGAACACCACAGAGTCTGGCTTATCATCCAGAGAACCATCAGAGTCAGGACCGCATGAGAGACGGTCGAAGACTGATCGAGAGAAGCGTGGAACGGTCGTTATGCGGCTAGAATTGGGTACCGTACAGGCTGTCTGCATGCGGTTGTCTTCTGTCGTTGGATGAATTGTTTTTATGCGGCTAGGAGTCACGACCGTGCAGGCTGGCCGCATGCGGTTGGCAATTGTGGCCGCATGGGTTTTCTGCAAGCGATTGACTTTCTTAGCCGCATGAGTTTCATCCATGTGGTTGGCAACTGTAGCCGCATAAGCTATGCGGCTGACAGATGTGGCCGTATGAGTTTTCTCCATGCGGCTGGCGGATGTAGCCGCATGAGTTTTCTTCCTGCGGCTAATACCCTTATGCGGCTTGGATCTCATAGAGTTCCACTTTGCCCCTGCAAGTCCAGCATCATAGTGTTTTTTTCTGCCGAACTTGGGGACAACAGAGTTGTCTATGGTCTGAAGTGGGGCCGCAGGAGAGTCTTTCTCGCCGTCTTGAACAACAGAGGGCGTCTCCGCAAGAGCTTCAGTAGGAACGAAGGATCGGGGTCTCCACTCCTTACGGGCCTTCTTTGTGCGGGCTCACTTCTGGACCGGGCCAGTGCTCTTGTCGGAGAGCATTTCTTCGAACGCCTGTTGGTCGAACCGGGCGACCATCTTTTGTTGCGTGGAGCCAAGCTTGGCTGCATCCGATTGCGTTACCAACTCCTCAGCCGTGGAGAAGTTAGTCCCCAGCAGAGTCGCTATCGTGTTTGCCATAAAATATAAAAGAACAGAACAATTATCGGAGGACCGAACTTTTACTTCACGTTACAAACTCGCTTGTACAAAAAAAGCCTAGGGACGAAAACCTAGGTACAGTAGTCTAAGTACAATTGTTTATTTTAGATTCTGGGAGATGACGATAGAGGCTCGGGAAGGCGACGGCAGCCCTGCCTTACTCCTTGGACGATCGGTATGCAGCCTTGGCTCCTGTGAAAAGATGGTTGGCGTTGATAAAGAAATGCTCTTCTTGCTCCTCTGTTGCTCTTCTGGCTTCTCTCTCTCTGTGTGTATTCTCTCTCTGACTATGGGGGGAAGTCTCTATGTATATACGTATTTCTCTCTGATATTGTATCTTTTACAAGGAAATGGCACCTTACTATTTATAATAGTGGGATGTGATCATTAGGGTTGCCAATGATTAGCGCTTAGAGATGGCGGCGGCCCATAGATTGGTCAATCCAGGCCGTTCAGTTTTGATTGTGACGAATCCGAGCCATCGAGTGTGGATTACACCAAATCCCATTAGCAATTAACGCTGATTGGAATAAATCTTCCTCATAATGATCTTCTGGTGTCTGCGAATAAATTAGATCTATTCTTCTGTCACGTGTCCCAGATTATTGGGATTTGACCCAATCTTTAATGACAGCAAATCTGAGGAATTAATCGGTTTAGGACACGTGTCCTAGGAGCTGCTGGGGGGATCTGGACCGCATGACGAGTGAGCCGCATATAAATTTGAGCCGCATATGGTTAAGCCCACGTGTCAGGGCTGCCTGGGTAGTGTCCCTCACTTGAGCCCTCGAACCACAGGGGAGTAATCCTTGTGGGCCGCATAGGTACATATTCGCCTGAACCGCATGGACCTGATCCTCTTGAACCGCATGAGAAGTCCTCGCTCGAGCCGCATGAGGCTTTCTTGGCCTGAGCCGCATAGGGCAGATTCACTCAGAACTGTATGAGAAGTTCTTTGCTCGAGCCGTATGAGACTTTCTTGGCCTGAGCCGCATAGGACAGATTCACTCTGAACCGCATGAGAAGTGAGCCGCATACGAACGCCCACGTAGCAAGGCCACGTGGCATTTTTATGGCTCTCGGGGGATTTGTGTCAGAGATCTCTTTACTCTTCCCTAGAGATTCATCATTATGACAGAGTCATAATAACCTACTTTTATGTCAGGGCTGTCAACTTTTCAGAGGGGTCAGCCGTCAAAGCAGTTAATGCAGCATGGGTCGGGGGGAGCACTGTCAGGCCACGTGTCTTCTGAGCCGCCTGGAATGCCTCGGGCCGTATAGCTCCTTATGCCGCATGACTCCCTGAACCGCATGACTTTTCGGAGCCGCATGGATCTTTTCTGGCCGTATGAGTCATTTTCTTTAGTATTTTCCATGCTTTTACAACGACGGCTGTAACTTCTTCGACATCTGTCGAGATTGTGCGGAAGGACCTGACTTTTCCACTCTTCTTCTTGCAGATGGAAGACGATGTGGGCTGAGTCACTTCCGATACCAAGTCTGGATGGATCCACATGACCTCCCCTCGTGATGTGGTGAGGGGCACTTGACCAGCAGCCTGATCTCGAGGAGGAGGAAGATTAGCAATCTCCATTGTCGCCAGAGGGATGGAGACCACACCGTCTTGAGTTTCCTTCGGAGGGAAGCTGCCGAATTGTACTGACACCATATTGGCTGCCACAGTTGCCTCTTCGAAATCGATGGGCAGTGCGTTCGAATCGAAGAGATTTTGGATGTACCGTTTTAGTTGGTAGTAGTCGTGTATGGCATGGTGGACGTAGCGATGGTAATGGTAGTACTTTGGGTTCTCCATGTATGCCTGCCGTGGTTCCCGACTTGGTGGAGGAAGCTGAATTCTGTCTCCTTGTATGAGCATGTCCAAGATGGGCTTGACGTGACCGTCTTCGAAGGAGTAAGTGATTTGCGGCCATTGTTTGTCTGCCGGCTTTGGCTCAGGTTTCTGTGCTGTGTCGGCCACCATAGCCTGCTTATCCCTGTTGTCCCGATTGTTGGAGGGGCTATCCCCATTGTCGTTGTTAGGACGCTGGTAAATAGCAAGGTGGACGGAGCGGTGGAGGAAGCACCCTCCGAATTATACCCATGTAGTCAGAAGTCGTCGGGGTATGTGGAAATATTCTCCTCTGGTTCGGATTCGGAAGGAACAGTACCCCCAGTCTCTGAGTTCGCCTCGTCTTGGGAGTTGTGGACATCCTCGGGGACGTCGGGGTTTGCTGCATCTGATGGGAGAGTTGCCTCTCCTGACTCGTCTTCTTGGAACATCGAATTGTCGTGGAGGTTCGGAGGAGTGCTACCCCCAGTCCCAGCAACCCTCTGTGTTGTAGACGACGAACCTCCCATTGTAGCAGATTTCTTCTTAGAACGAGTACCTTAGAAAACTCCGGTGGTGGGCACCCGCTTAGACGACAGTCTTTTAGTTGCAGTGGTTGAAATCTTCGGGCTGGGAACATTTGTCTACTTCCTTCTTCCATCAGCGGGGACTTTCTGAGCAGAGTTGCAGGAGACGACGGGAAGTGCCTCGTCTTCTGAAGACGGCTGTTGCAGTCTTTGAAAGACGGACTGCCGGTCTTCTCGCACCGTCGCGTTATTGCAGCAGCAGTTGACGATGACTTGGGTGCAGTGAAGTCCGTGGGAGGATACTTTGCACCCCGATGCGTCTTCTCTTTCCTTGCGTTTGTGGAGGATGGCCTCACGCAAGTCAGATGGGTCTGGATCGACCATGTTTGCTCCCTGGATTTTGGAAGACTTTTGCGAACCTCTCTGTCCGTTTGCCGCCGGGGGATGGACTCGAGTGGTTCTGTACAACCTCTCATCTGAGGCCCGCATAACGGTATGCGGGATGCCCGGATGGTCAGAGACAGGATCAGCGGACCGAGCTTGCCAAGCTCGTGCTGCTCTAGACTTCTTCGCTCTAGTGCGTAAAGGCACATAGTAGGAAGAGTCTAGGTGATGCAGGTGAGAGTCAGACATATCTTCTTGGGAGCACAAGAGATCAGGACCATAGGAGAGGCGGTCGAAGACAGAGCCACGTGGGGTGGGTGTCATGCTGCCGTCATCAACAATCTTCATGCGGCTGGCAGACATAGCCGCAAAGGCATTCATCATGCGGCTGGGAGTCTCAGCCGCATGAGTTTTCTTCATGCGGCTGGATGATCTGGCCGCATAGACTTTCTTCATGCGGCGGACAGATTCATCCGCATGAGCCTCCTACATGTGGTTGGCAGATTTAGCTACAGGAGTGTTCGGCTTCTTCTTGGGGCGCATAGAGTTGCTCTTTGTCCCAGCAAGTCCAATATCGTAGTGCTTTCCTCTGCCGGACTTGGGGACAGCAGAGTGCTCTACGGCTCGAAGTGGAGCCGTATGAGACTCGCCTTCGCTGTCTTGGGTAGCAGAGAGTACCCGTCCAGAGGTTGTGGAGGAGCAAATGATTTTGGCCTCCACTCGCAGCGAGCTTTCTTTGTGCGGGTTCGCTTCTGGATCGGGCCGGCGCTTCCTTCAGAGAGCATTTCTTCAAACGCCAGTTGGTCGAAACGGACGACCATCTTCTGTTGTGTGGAGCCAAGCTTGGCTGCATCCGACTGCGTCACCAACTCCTCAGCCGTGGAGAAGTTTGTCCCCGGCAGAGTCGCCATCGTGTTTGCCATGAAATATAAAAGAGCAGAACAATTATCGGAGGACTGGACTTTTACTTCACGTTACAAACTCGCTTGTACAAAGAAAGCCTAGGGACAAAAACCTAGGTACAGCAATCTAAGTACAATTGTTTATTTTAGATTCAGGAGGGTGACGATAGAGGCTCGGGAAAGCTACGGCAGCTCTGCCTAACTCCTTAGACGATCGGTATGCAGCCTTGGCTCCAAAAGATTGCTTGGCGTTGAAGAAATGCCCTCTTTGCTCTCTCTCTGCTTTTTCTCTCCAAGTATTCTAGTGCTCTCTGATCTCGAAAAAAGGGTCTTCTTCACAAGGGAATGGCACATTGCTATTTATAAGAAGGGAATGCCCTCATTAGGGTTTACAATGATTGTCCCTTAAAGTAACGGCAACCTGTTGATTGATCAATCTGGGCCCTTAGTTTTGAGTGTAATGAATCTGGGCCATTAATGTAGATTTTGCCAAATCCTCTCAGTTATTAATGCTGATTGGAATAAATCTCCCTTATGATGATCTACTGATGTCTGTGAATCTGAATGAATAAGTTTAATTCATTCTCCTACCACGTGTCCCTGATTATTGGGATTGACCCAATCTTTGATTACAGTAAATCTGGAAAATTGATTGGCTTTATGACACGTGTCCTGGGAGCCACTGGGGGATCTGAGCCGCATCAGGATTGAGCCGCATAAGCCCAGCCACGTGTCAAGGCTGTTGGGGAGTGGCCTCCGAACCTTCGAATCACATGATAATCTGGACCGCATGGACGTAGGTGGCCGCATAACGGGTAACTCCTTCAGCTATGATGCAGAATTCAAGGCTTAGTCCATTCTTGTATTATAGTTTGATTTTTGACCCATGCGGGAAGATTCAAGTCGTAAGCGACATCTCTCCTAATGCATGATGGACAATTACTGTGGGGAACACTTATATCCATATATAGAGATATGTGGGGGATTGTTGGGTTTTTGGTTTTTCCTTTAGAAAGGTTTAGTCCCACATCGGAAAAAACAAATGGTTTGTATCTCTATATATTAGCTTTGCTATTATTGGAGATACACATGTGGTGTGGAGGTGCACATGTGGGATTATTTTTCTAATGGAAAAAGGCTAAAATTAACAATTAAAGCATTCATGCTTTTTGCACTTGGAAAATTTATTTCCATAGGAGCTAAGCCCCGTTGGGGCTTAGCGACTCGGACTTGGACTCGGACTCGGACTCGGACTCGGGCGCGGACTCGGGCTCAAGGGCTCATGAGGCGTAATGTGGCGTTTTGTTGGCGCACTTTGCACTTAGCACGTCAGCATCGTCGCAAGGCGCATAGTGCGCTTAAGTTACGCTCATTGCGCGAGCCACTTGCGCGGCCCGTTACACGAGCCCAGTTACGCTGGCCCAGTTACGCAGCCCAGTACGCAGCCCAGTACGCCCAGTACGCACAGTGTGCGCAGCGTACGCAGCGTGCGTAGAGTGCGCAGTGTGCGTAGCGTACGCAGTGTGCGTAGAGTACGTAGTGTGCGTAGGGTACGTAAAAGGGGCTGTGTGCGTAAAGTATAAATTACGCTGGTGGCACAACTTCCAGTAGAACGTGTCCTTGCAAGTTCTGAGCGGTTGCTCCATGTTCGGGGTGGTTACTACCACATCCCTAACATTGTGCTAACCGGGCAGTTGTTGCAGGGGCTTATATAAGGCCTCCTCCTCCTCTCTCACAGGTTACAGAACAAAAAGAGAAGCCACCAGAAAGTTTACGAAGTGTTCTTTAGCACAAGTAAACAGAGATTTCAAACGTGTTCTTTAACACAGTTCTGATCTGCTGCCTTCGAGAGAGAGGAAAGGCGCTGCACCAGCGTTGCTCTTTTACGGGAGTTCGTGTCCGTCCGAGGAGTCAGAAGAGCAGGAGTGTTCCAAGTTCTCCGACGAACTTGCTGGTTCCTGGAAGCTGTTCGCGTAGGGCGAATAAAGCTTTGAGCAACGGTGATCATTCACCCAGCAGGAGTTCTTCCATCTATCGCCAGTCACCTTCTTCATTGCTGCCAGTAACTCTGATTGTATCTTCTTTTTAGAAGTACTACGATCTGATTGCTGTGATTACGAAATCTTTTTAGATTCTCGTAATATCATAACGATATCTTTTTAGATCTTCGTTATACTTGTGCAACCTTCCTAGAAGTGTTGCGTTGGAACATTGTTTTTACAATTGTTTCATATTCTCAGTTTTCCATCGAAAAATTGTGCCCCGGCAATAACAAGTATTGATGTGTAGGTATCCGGTGTGTCGGACACTAAGAGGGTCATCTATAATGTAACTATAAAGGATAGAAAATATTGGAAAGACACACAGGGTCAAATTCGAGGCCGTCATGGCTAACAAGGAGAAGATGGTCACGGACATGGTGCACGGTACGAATTTAATGAAGATGAGATGATGGCTCTTAGTGGCTAGGTGGTTAGAAATTAATTTTGGGAGAAAAAATGGCACAGCTCTCCTATAAATAGGGTGGAGAAACCTAGTTAGATAAGGATCCAAAATTCTAGTTTCCCAATAAATAAAATAAATTTAAATTTAATCAAATTTAAAATCTTAATCATCAATTAATAAAAATCACAATAATAATTTTAAAATACTAACAATATTTACTATTATCTAAGTAATGTAAATAATATCCAATAATGAATTAAAATATTTAAACCCAACTAATCACTCTAATCCAAATCAAATATTTTGATAGTAATAATATAAACTACTATTTAGTAACAATACATCTAATTCAAAATACTATTAATACCAAAAGTATTTTAAACAAATCTTAATATAAAACTTAAATCAAATAACTTTCAGAACTAAATCAATCTAATCAGTTAAATATTTGTTACAATCATAACTTTAAATCAATAGTTAATATTATCAAAAATTGTTTAAACTATATTTGATAATTATCAAAAATATTAAGATATAATTATGTGACTCCAAAATCTAGTTTAAATAATTTAACAAAAACTCTTTTTATTGTTCAAATATATGTGATTTTATTTATAAGAATTATACACAAATTATTTCTGAGATAAAATAAAAAATAAAATAATATTGAAGGCCCGAAAAACGAGATACAAAATTTTTAGAGATATATATAGATTTATTTATCCAAAAAAATCTATATATTATTATATAATATAAAACTAAAATTAATAATACATATACTATGTATATACACTCAATATACACCATAGTTATTCTAAAAAAAATATATCTATAGAAATTAAGGGGTTTTACATCGGTTAACTGCATATTGTACCATTAAGATATATATATATATATATATATATATATATATATATATATATATATATATATATATATATATATATATATATATATATATATATAGCACGCGAGACGAGCAATTTTGGTATATATACCAAAATTGCTCGTCTCGCGTGCGAAGATTATCGTTTTAAGTTTTAAACCTATATATATATATATATATATATATATATATATATATATATATATATATATATATATATATATATATATATATATATATGTTCTGGAATCGCTCCCACTGGGATTCGAACTCCTGACCACTCGGACCGCATGCATCTCCCTTAACCACTAGGCTAGAGGTTATTTGCTATATATATAACCACTAGGCTAGAGGTTATTTGCTATATATATATATATATATATATATATATATATATATATATATATATATATATATTCATTCCAATTTTATCGGATGTCCCCGAAGGGATATATATATATATATATATTTTTTTTTGATATATATATATATATATATATATATATATATATATATATATATATATATATATATATATATATATATATACGTTTAAAACTTAACACGATAATCTTTGCACGCGAGACGAGCAATTTTTGTTCGTAACCGTAAAACTGTTGAAAAGAACGAAAATAATGAATCATTGGTTGTGGCACGGTGCCTCGGGATGTTTGTTGCCTACGGGTTGCCAAATTATGACGTATGACTCAGAGAAAGATGAATCTGTTGCACGAGTTTATGGATTCTATTGCTTAAATTCCGTCACGTGTCATGCAGCTCTTTCATAGCTTAAATTGTTCATTCATTCGCATGGTCATGAACAACTTTTGTACAGGTTTATCTTTCCTCAAAACAGTATATGCACCGAAACTGAATTGACCTAGGAGGAAATTATGAAATCGTGCTTCGGCACGAGGCATTATGGGACCTCCTATCGGGATTGCAACCCGGGCTGACAAGGCGCATCGTAATGCTACCTAATCATCCTTTATGTTGTCGATATCAATAATGATCTCATATAAGACAAATGGCATGCTCACGTATTGTCTTATGCAGGTGGTAAGTATTATATCTATTTTATACATGAATGAGCACGACCGTGGCAAAAATTGATATGAAATGCTTTTGGTTACCTCCTATGTCTTGGATATGAACAGTAACTCATATAGTTCTACATAGCAAGACAACTTCAAATGCATGCAAATCCTTAATAAGCAGTGTCGGTTTAGACGAGTGGGTTTGTCCTGCTCACTAGTGCATTTCTAAGTGTACTAATCCTCGACTCTACTGGTGACGAGCGCGTTGCGGGAGCACAAAGCTAAGTTGAAGCTGAAGAATGGAAGGCGGCTCGAAGCTCTCCTAATTTTGAAGTATTTTGAAACCGATTCATCATCGAAGGCTTTGATTTTTAATGTATAAAAGGACATGAATGTATGGAATGTCAAGTATTTTTTTTCGGATTGTCGAATGTTTTCCTATTCGTTATTTCAATAAATGTAGTCGCAACGACATATGTAATGTAAAAATGACCTTACACTTCGTTGCAAGTTTATCAATGAAAAATTATTTTCGTTCTATACTACGTCTACAACATTCTATATTGCTTAATTTCAACTATTTGTCCCAAAAGAATTATCTATGTGCACGTTCTTGCCTTGTACAAGTGCAATCTAGACTTGTATGGTATCATGCCCCAGCTAGGATGATCGATTCGGCGAATCGGGTCGTGACAAAGATAGACCAAGATATATACACAATATGTAGTATTTTATAACTATTTTAGTCACAAGTATACTAATCGTAATAGTTACTCTTCTATCCACCACCACATTCCGTCGTATCGATAGCTAGTTGCGTACGATAATCCGTGTCCCTAACAAAATATAATAAATTCTGTCATGAGTATGTCATAGTCAAATGAGATATAAGAATATCCAACAATCATAAGTCAGTTTGTTAAAACTAGGCCAATATGCATAAAACCAATATAATACACGAAATACAATGAACTTCGTCGTTCACACCAAGTATAGCTTGAAGATTTATATCATATAGAATAAAACAACTATGAAACAAATATATATAATATATTAAAATAAAATTAATGACTATAAATAGAGCAAGGTATACTTAGCTAGACTTATGAAAGTTGTACTTAGGTCATGAGCACCGGGGTCTATTTCCAAGCAGCCTAGGTAATTCAAGAGTGTTAAATATTTAGGAAAATTATTTTTTCATAATATTTATTAAATTAGTTTTATGCCTTTATTCACTATTTATCATTTATTAGCCGAAGTTATGTAGTTATATACTTAATATAAATTCCATTAATTAATTACTATTGTTATTTACTTAGTTATAGGTATATTCTTATTTATAAAATTAACAAATACATGTTAAAGTTCCATAAAAATAATATTATATTATATTATATTATATATATATATATATATATATATATATATATATATATATATACAAAGCACCTACACCCGTACCTACAAAACACCACCACCACTTAAATTCCCGAAAGGTGAATCAAGTGGCGCACCCCCCCTGCATGACCGCCTTGGGGAATGCATATGTATTAACTGTTATGCTATGACCTCACTGGTGTGTGTGTATATATATATATATATATATATATATATATATATATATATATATATATATATATATATATATATATATATATATATATATATATATATATGTATAAAAATATATATAAATATACATAGAGAGAGAGAGAGAAAGAAAAAGAAAAAAAAGAGAAAGTGGGAGAGACTTGTTAGAGATTGCGTGTGTGTGTGTGCGCGCGCGCGTGTAATATAGCTAGTACATTAATAGAAGGGGAAGCTGCAATAACTTGTTCAACTGAATCGAAGGGTTTTCCTCATTTCCATTAGAGAGTGCTAGAGAAAATAACAAGCACGAAGCAGTTTATTCAGGAAGGAGGTTCGCTCAACCAGGATAAGGAGCCAAGGGCTCAGTCGAATCGACAACAGTGACGTACTCCGTGCTCGAGCTCGCCACAGTGTGTTAGTGCCGAGGCACAATTTTCGATGGAAAATTCTGAAACTGAAACAATTGTACACACAACGTTTCAAATGCAGCACCTTAAAGAAGATGTGCAACAGAGATCCTGGAGGATTCTGAATTACGAGGATCTAAAAAGATTCTACGTAATACACAAAAAATCTAAAGAGACTTTGTGCAAGCAACTATCGGCAGTAGAGCTTCTAAAAAGAAGTTACTGTAAAAGGCAACAGCAGCGATGACAGGCGAGAATGAGATGCTGGTGTGAATGAACCACCGTTGCTCAAAGCTTTATTTGCCCCACACGAGCACGAACAGCTTCCAGGAACCAGCAAGTTCACGAAGAACTTCTGGAACGCTCGTAAGTCAATATTTGAGACTTGAACGGGCTTCCTGGACTTAATAGACTCCCTCAACTCTCTTCTTAGTGCATCTTTCAAAGGAGGCCAAAGGGCTCTATTTATAGAGTGGAGTTGAGACTTCACCTCTTCTCCTATCCGGTGTGGGACTAAAATACCAATACTCAAAAATAGAGTTTGATATTTTAGATCATACCACAATCAGCATAGAAGTGTGCCAGTCCACGCCTACCCCTCGAACCCTCCCGTGCATGCACGGGACATCCTGGAGTCCGTGTCCGAGTCCGAGTCCGCACAACAAAAATTAACTTGTATCCTTGTTGGATTTAATCCTTTTTCCTTCTAGGAAAATACTTCCACATGGCACAAACTTGTGCTCTACTACACCTCATGTGTACACCTCAACACAAGCAATGCATTATATTAAGATACTCACCATTTGGTGTAGCCGATGTGGGACTATCTTTTCTAGTCCAAAGGCAAAAACACCAACAATCCCCCACATATCTCAATATATGGGTTGAGCGTTCCCCATAGTAACTGCCCATCATGCATTAGGAGAGATGTCGCTATAACTTGAATCTTCCCGCATAGGTTAAATAATAGCACGATACAAGAATGGACTAAGCCTTGAATTCTGCACCATAACTGCAATTCTTCCTACTCACATAATGACATCAACTGTGCTTCTGGCTGCACATTGAAGGCCTCGTGCCAGCTTGGTTTCAGTGTATAATTTTGGGTGTCTACAAGCTTACCCTCAAGAGACGGCCTGATATCTCTTTCCATACACTATAGGTGAGTTCTTTATTAAAGAGATATGGCATGAAGCCTTGCGCTTCCTTGCGGTGCTACGCCGCTATGACATGGCCTGAAGCCGAGGCATTACCCCTACCTGGGAACCTCATCGTAGTGTCATACTACTGTAGCATGAGGTCTCAGCCTCTGTGTAGTGCCAATCTACTCAGCATAAAGCCTAAGGCTTCCTTGCGGTGTTACGCCGCAACGACATGGATTGCAATGCCAAGGCTTTACCCCTACCTGGGTACCTCATCGTGGTGTCGTGCCACTGTAACATGGGGCCATCCTTTCCTTTGTAGTACTGTCTACTACTCTTTAATTACGTCATACAGCATTAGGCTACCTGCCTATTTGCGGTGCTACTCCGCTGTGACTTGGCTTGCAAAGCCGAGGCATTACCCCTACCTGGGAACCTCATGGTGGAGTCACCCCACTGTAGCATGGAGTTACACTCCTTGTAGTGTTGTGCTACCGTGCTTTCTGTAAAGCACTCCAGGCATTCACTCTGCTTGAGAACTCATTAAGGCATTTAAGCCAACCTTCCCACAGAAATCGTTTTCCGCAGAAAATAATAGTAGACAACAGTGGTTGTAGGTCCGTAACCTCTCCATGTCCAATAGAACATGTACCCACCATTTCTGATATTCTTCTAGTTAATGTCCTCCCTTGAACCAAAAGCTAGATGCCTAGTAGATAAATCTTTGAACTAATAGCATAAAACTTTATGGTAGGAATATAATAACTAATATCAGAATGCCTTCAAGCCCATTTTACAAGCTGTGTCATCGACCAGCTGGCGCTTGAGGCCCTTGGTGAACGGATCTGCCAGGTTCTCCTGACTCCGAACATCAATCACTACAATAACACCTCTCTTGATAAGATCGTGTACTGCTCTGTGCTTCAACCGCACCGTTCTCTTCTTCCCGTTGAAGAGTTCATTTGATGCCACTGCTGCTGCCGCCTGGTTGTCACAGTATATCTGTATTGCCGGTATCTGAGCCCCAACCATGGGAAGATCATATATGAGCTCCCGAAGCCACTCTGTTTCATCTGCAGCAGCATCCAATGCAAAGAATTTAGATTCCATGGAAGAGCGAGATAACATAGTCTGCTTCTTCGACTTCCACGATATAGCAGCTCCACCCGTGGCGAATACGAATCCACCTGTGGAATACTCGCTCTCCATATCTGAACACCAGCTAGCATCACTGAAGCCTTCCACTACTGACGGATCTCCGCTGTAGAAAAGTGTATATGTCTGAGTTTTCTTGAGATATCTCATAACACGCTTCACAGCTTTCCAGTGCTCAACGCCTGGATTGCTAGTGAACCGACTCAGCATTCCCACTGCAAAAGCTATATCAAGCCTTGTGGCAGTAGTAGCGTACATCAAGCTTCCGATGACGCTAGCGTACTCCAACTGCCTGATGCTTTCCCTCGAATTTGGCTCCAGCTTCTGATCACTCCGGTACGGTGTATCAATAAAAGGAAGATCTTAATACCCGTAGCGAGTGAGCATCTTCTCAATATAATGAGATTGTGACAACGCTATTCCAGTGCCTGTCCGGATGATCTTGAGCCCCAAGATTACGTCGGCATCCCCCAAGTCCTTCATACTGAACTTGGTCGAGAGGAATTTCTTTGTCTCTGTGATGCAGCTTAAATCCGTACCTAGGATTAGCATGTCGTCCACGTAAAGATATACGATTACTCCTCTTCCGTCAGCAAACTTCGTATAGACACACTTGTCTGTTTCACTGACCCTGTAGCCATTTGACCTTATCACCTTGTCAAACTTCTCATGCCACATTTTGGAAGCTTGTTTCAAACCATACAGAGACTTCATCAACTTGTAGACTTTGTCTTTCAGACCTCTGACGACAAAACCTTCTGGTTGTTGCATATAGATCTCTTCGGTCAGCTCGCCATTAAGGAATGCCATTTTCACATCCATCTGATGTATCACCAGCTTGTGTATTGCTGCTAGAGCAATTAACAATCTGATGGTTGTCATCCGAGCTACTGGAGCATAAGTGTCAAAGTAGTCGATCCCCTGCTTCTGAGCAAACCCCTTGGCCACTAGCCTGGCCTTGAACTTGTCAATGGTTCCATCTGTTTTCATCTTCTTCTTGAAGATCCATTTGCATCCGATGGGTCTTGCTCCTTCTGGCAGGTCAACCAATACCCATGTGTTGTTGGAGGTGATTGAGTCAATCTCGTTGTCTATCGCCTCCTTCCAGAATACAGCATCTCTGATCTTCATCGCCTCATCATAGGTAAGCGGATCTGCTTCCACATGATAGGTGACGAAGTCATCTCCGAAGACTTTCGGCCTCCTCGTTCGCTTAGTTGACGGCTCAGCGAGTTCTGGTTCAGCTGGTGTCTCCTTGACGACAGCTTCATCTTGGACTACTGGTTCATTAAAGACTTCTGTCTGCTTTGTACCCTCATCATTCTCCGGAAGATCCGCGAGAACAATATTCTTGTGTTTTGCAAACTTGTCTTCAAAGTATTCAGCATCGCGAGATTCGATGATATGGTTTGACTCGATATCAAGGAATCTCCGAGCATCACTCTTCTCGGCATACCCCAAGAAGAACGCCTTCGTAGTCCTTGTCTCCCGCTTCTAAATCTTCAGATCCGGGAGCTTCACATAAGCCAGACACCCCCACACTCGAATGACATTCAAGTTAGGTCTGACTTTAAACCAGAGTTCATGAGGAGTTATGTAGGAAGTTGCATACGGCACTCTGTTCAGAATGAACGTTACCGTTAGTGCAGCTTCTCCCCAGTAACACTTTGGAAGACCCGCAGTCAACAGCATGGAGTTCATTATCTCTGTCAACGTTCTGTTCTTCCTTTCTGCTACTCCGTTGGATTGAGGAGAGTACGGAGCCGTTGTCTCATTGATGATTCCATGTTCTTTGCAAAATAATAAGAATTCATGAGGCCGATACTCCCCGCCTCGATCACTCCTTAACCTCTTGAGTTGTTGTCCAGTTTGCCGCTCAGCCTCGGCCCTGAACTCCTTGAACTTCTCAAATGCTTCGTCTTTAGACTTGAGCAAGTAGATGAAAGCATACTTTAAGAAGTCATCGATGAAAGTAATGAAATACTTCATCCCGGCCTTTGTAGAGAATTGTTTGAAGTCACAGATATCTGAGTGAGCCAACTCCAGAAGATCTGTGCTTCGATGGACCCTGTGAAAGGGTTTCCTTGTGATCTTCGTCTGAGCACATACTTCGTATTTCTCTACCTTACCCCAACACTTGGAGATAAGTCCTAGACTAGATATTCTGTTAATCCTTTTACAATGAACATGTCCTAGCCTATTATGCCACAACTCAAGAGAATAATCAGAAAAAGTGATTGCATTTATATTATCATGCTGGGTTACAACAAGCTGAATCTTGTACATTCCTTCAGTTTGGAAAGCTTTCCCGAAGAATGTACCCTTCTTAGATATCACCAACTGGCCAGCATTGATGTCCATCCTCAAGCCTGCATTGTAGAGCAGACTTCCAGAGATCAGGTTCTTAGCAATTACTGGAACATGCTTCACACCTTGAAGCGTTAGAGTGTTCCTCGATGTGAGTTTCAGCTCCACCGTCCCGATCCCCAGTACTTCAGCTTGTGCCTGGTTTGCCATTATGACCTTCTCGGAAGTTGGCTCATAAGAGACGAACCAGTCTTTGTCTGAACAGACATGGCAGGTAGCACCAGTGTCTATTCACCAGTCCAAGTCAGCCCCCACAGTTGCAACCTGTGCTATCATGGCAACTAGATTAGTAATCATAGAAACCTTACTAGGCTCACCTTGTTCTTTGGGCTTGGACTTGCATTCGGATTTGTAGTGGCACTTCTTGCCACAATTGAAGCAAGTCATATGGGACTTGGACTTCTGCTGCTTGAAAGCAGGACCCTTCACTTTCAGATTCGTGAAGTCCTTCTTTTTGCGATGAGAAGCAGCCTGCTTCCCCTGGTACTCTCTGGTTTGGACCAGATTTGCCTTCGCCAGTTGTTTGGACCGAGTATCCATCTTCTGTTGAGAGCGCATCTCGTCCTCAACATGGATCTCTTGTAAGAAATCTTCCAAGCTAATTTCCATCTTCTTTCGATGCATCCTTGCATAGAAGTTGCTCCATTCTGTAGAAAGTTTCGCGACGATCCCTCCAACGACAAACTTGTCGACGAGGGGCATGTTCTCGTCTTCTAGTTTCTGACGCAACATCAGAAACTTCTTCACTTGGGGCAGCATCGCCTTCTCATCTTCGAAGGTCCACTTGTGGTATTTTTCTACCGAAGATCTTAGACCGGTTCTCGTCATCTTCATAGAGCTTTCCTAAGGAGTCCCATATCTCTTTGGCAGATGTTTTCTTGGAGTAGGACTCTGCCAGAGAGTCTTCCATGGAATTGAGTATCAGTAGTTTGCATATACTGTTTTCTCTCTTCCACTTCGCTTGCTTGGTCGTAGCAGCGGCCACAGTCGCAGCAGATCCAGTGGTTGGAACGATCGGTTCTTCTTCTGTCAGCACGTGATCAACATTCATGAGTTGAAGATTTAAAGTGACCTTTCGTCTCCATATCTGGAAGTGTTCGCCATCGAATTTCTCCAACTTGTTAAAGCCGGTATCGATGAGCGAAGTACGAGAATTTTCCATCTTCTCATTAAAGCTTTGAGATTGTTAGTGCCGAGGCACAATTTTCGATGGAAAATTCTTAAACTGAAACAATTGTACACACAACGTTTCAAATGCAGCACCTTAAAGAAGATGTGCAACAGAGATCCTGGAGGATTCTGAATTACGAGGATCTAAAAAGATTCTACGTAATACACAAAAAATCTAAAGAGACTTTGTGTAAGCAACTATCGGCAGTAGAGCTTCTAAAAAGAAGTTACTGTAAAAGGCAACAGCAACGATGACATGCGAGAATGAGATGCTGGGATGAATGAACCACCGTTGCTCAAAGCTTTATTCGCCCCACACGAGCACGAACAGCTTCCAGGAACCAGCAAGTTCACGAAGAACTTCTGGAACGCTCGTAAGTCAATATTTGGGACTTGAACGGGCTTCCTGGACTTAACAGACTCCCTCAACTCTCTTCTTGGTGCATCTTTCAAAGGAGGCCAAGGGGCTCTATTTATAGAGTGGAGTTGAGACTTCACCTCTTCTCCTATCCGATGTGGGACTAAAATACCAATACTCAAAAATAGAGTTTGATATTTTAGATCATCCCACAATCAGCATAGAAGTGTGCCAGTCCACGCCTACCCCTCGAACCCTCCCGTGCATGCACGGTGAAGAACATATGGCAACTCTATAAGGGGGTGAATAGAGTTATAGCAATAATAACCAATTAAAAAAATCAACTCTTTCACGATCTAAAAATAATCAGAGTAAATGCGGAAAATAAATAAGGAGCAAGAGAGCATACGCAAACACAGCCGATTTTAACCTGGTTTCCCTCGTGGAGGACTAGTCCAGGCCTGAGAACTCTAGCTCGTGCTTAAATCCACTATTTGTGAAATAGTAGTTACAACCCATGCCTTTTCTTCAGAAGAGCACGTCAACTTCTTACAATGGATCGCAGTGGCGATGCTTGGAATTTTCCAAGCGAACTTCTTGAACTCTTGCACAAGACTCCTAACTGAGAGATGCTGAGCACTCGAGACTTAGGAAACTTGTGGCTAATAGATGAGAAGGGTATGGCTTATATTGAGCTTAGGAGAGAAGAGAAGAGAAGATTGGATAATTTAAAATGAGAGAATTCTTGGCCTATTTATAGGTTTTTAACAGGCAGAATTCGGCCAGAATTCTGGCAGAAATTTTCAAAAATTTGGCCGTTGGACAACTAGCAACCAGCCAACCGTAAAAATTAGGGTGCTGGTTTTTAGGGGACAGAGTTCAGCCCGAACTCTGTGTGGAGGCAAAGTTCGGCCCGAACTCTGTCTCCAGAGCACAGAACTGGTCCAAGGGTGGAATGGACTAAGTTTGGATTAGGAGCTTTATGGGCTTTGGATAGGTTGTGGGTTGAGTCTCAAGAGCCCAGCATAATTCAGCTTACAATCATTCTAGACTCAATAAAATATAAAAGTACAGACACAAAAATGACTGGTATTTGCACTACTGAGCTGTCGTCTGAGCTGTCGTCTGGCTTGAGCATAATAA
This sequence comes from Iris pallida, assembly GCA_029216955.1. NCBI lineage: Eukaryota > Viridiplantae > Streptophyta > Magnoliopsida > Asparagales > Iridaceae > Iris > Iris pallida. The sequence continues at coordinate 32,494,914 of JANAVB010024400.1, read as the reverse complement.
AGTCGTCGTGTGTCTTATTGAATTATCACAAATATTATTTAGTCAATGTTATCAATATTTGGTTGACTGTGACTTTGTGTCAACAATCTCCCCCATATTGATAATTGACAAAATAATAGTTGTATATTCAATATCCATACCTGGACACATGTAACGACATAGCTCCCCCAAAATAAGTGCCGAGCTTAAGAGTAGCTCCCCCATAAACAATGATGTTAATCTCTATTGTCCTGTAAATAACATTCTTCCAAAAGCACATATAAACCAAACAGAAACAGAATATACACATAACTCCCCCTTTTGTCATTTAGCAATATGAGATAGATAAATGTGAACTGGCAAAACACACATAAAGGAGAAGAAACTGCATATAAAATCAAATAATGACCAAGAGTCATAGAAACTGATAATAGATCTATCAATGTCTCAAAAGCATAGTGCATAATAAGTCTACTACAAACCAAGTACATAAAAATAACTAAAGCAGAAAGCAGAAAATATAATCTAAGATCTCCAGTAGCAGCCTCAAGTAGCAGTCCAAAACCATCAACGAGCACGAGAGGGCCCGGCGTCGTCCGATGGATCAGTAAAGGAGCGACGTGGGTCCACAAAAGCAGAATCCGGATCCATGTAGCGACGAACCCAAGGGTCATCAATACGAAAGCCCTCACGATCGGGATCTCGCTCCATAGGAGTGGGCATGGTAGGATGGCGAGACATAGAATACCAGATGTCATGCAGCGAGTTGCTGATAGCACTCATCTGCAATGTGGTCCGATAATCCAGCTGCGTCCAACGATCGTCCTCCAAAGCAAAACGATCTCGGAGCATGGTCTGAATAGACTCGAGAGTGGCAGGAGGAGGATGAGGATCCTGTCCGAGAGGAGGGGCATCCGGCTCATCCTCAGAATGCTCAGACACGACCGGGGAGCCGACGGCCGCATGAAGCCTCCTTGTCTTGGAGAGAAAGGCAGGGGCAGGCAAGAATGGACACTCATCAAGAGGTACATGGAACGCACGAAAGATCATAGGAAGATATAAAGCATAAACCAAAGATCTTGGTTTCTTCCTACAGTTGATCATCCAATCCATCATTGTGCGTGGAAGGTTAAAGGGTACATGGAAGTAGAGATAGTATAAGGCTGAAATCTCAAAATAAGTGACTTCATCGGTAGAACCCGCTTTGGGTAGAATAGTGTTGAAAATGATCCGATAAAGCTCATAGAAGTAAGGATTGAGGTACTTTGCCAAGAGCTTACGAGGACGTGTGTTAGGGCTACACAGGTCGTCCTTGAAGCTCTCTAGAGAAATCCCTTCGGGAAAGATAAACGATCTAGCTTCAACAAGCTTCTCCCAAGAATTAGGCTCAATAAGGTCAAGATATTCATCTAATTCAAAGTCATCAAATGAGATATCAATACCCGCAACACGTAAATAGATACGAGTATCACCATGAGTCAAATTGTAATAAAATATTTGTATGGCACTACGATAAATGATCGAATTAGAAGTAACGAGTTCATCAAGACAGAGGTCATTAAAGAGTGCATCATATTGTGAGAAAATTGTAAAGTTTATGGGGTGTCCCGCAAACACCGGACGTGTCCGAAAATTGCTAAACCATTCATTTGATGTGTCTAGTGATATAAAAATTCGGTCGTCGAAAGTGTTTGGAGCACGTGGACGAGAAGGATTGAACAACGGATGGGTTGGTTGTTCAATTGCCGGTATAACGGGTGGTGCAACGGGTGGTGCAACTGGCGGCTCAACGGGATGAGGAGCATTCGACGAGGACGCACCCTCAGTCCGAAGTCTCTTCCCACGGTTAAGCAATCGTGGAGCCATAACACAATAGATAGATAATAAAGAAATTTGAGATATAGAAAAGAAAGGAGTTATACCTCAATATATTAAAGGATTATGAAAGAGAATTGAAAACCAAGCCTTCTCCTTGAGTTTGGGAAAGAATGGAGCCCAATAGAGGAGAAACTAGGGTTAGGGTTTGAGAGTTTTGAGTAGGAGAAGTAGAAAAGGTGGTAAGAATGAAGAAGAGGGAAGAGAAACCGAAATAAAGAGGAGGGTTTCTCTTGGTCGGGTCAATTTGTGACCATTGGATCAACCATTTGATCAACGGCTGAGCCTGTTCCTGATTCTGGAACAGGCAGGCCGAATTCGGTCCGAACTCTGGTAGGGGCAAAGTTCGGCCCGAATTCCGGTTCCTGGGGACAGAACTGAAATCAGGCTGAGTTGAGTCAAAAATTGGTTAAGTGAAGATAAAAACCAATATACTACAAGAGTTTAAGTATAGAAAAAGATTCAATAAGTAAATAGATGGATAGCAGATAGTGAGTTCAAAGTAGTAATATGAAGTTTGAAAATTTAGTATTTCAGCGAGTAATAAATAAAAATGAATCGTGTAATAATCAAGGAATTATATCATAATTCAATATTTTGAAGCTGCCATGGGTTAGCTGCAGGGGCCGGATCCCAGCTAGCGGTAGTCCTGAGGACTAGTGCACCGTGTCGCTTACGCTTTTACGCCTTGTTGTCAGAAGGACCCTTTCGGCTTGTACCTATAGCAAGTTCATCATAAGAGAATCACAATATATTCGATATTTACGCAGGTTTATTTTTAATTTATAACAGCTTCATCTAAAATTCCAAGTTCACGACAAAGAAAATTGAAGCGCTCTTCGGATAATGGTTTGGTGAAGAAGTCTGCTAACTGATGATCAGTGTCAATAAATTCTAAGTTAATCGTGCCATTTTGCTGATGATCACGCAGAAAGTGGTATCGTATCTCAATGTGCTTCGTGCGTGAGTGACAAATGGGGTTCTTAGTAATATTTATTGCACTAGTGTTGTAACAAAAGATAAGAATATACATGAAAGATAAATCATAGTCTTCAAGGGTTTGCTTCATCCACAGAATTTGTGCACAACAACGCCCAGCTGCTATGTATTCAGCTTCTGTTGTGGATAGTGCGACAGAATTCTGCTTCTTGCTAAACCAAGAGACTAAAGCCTTTTCTAATAAATGACACGTGCCGCTCGTACTTTTACGGTCGACCTTGCATCCGGCGAAGTCAACATCAGAGTAACCAATGAGGTCAAAGGATGTTGACTTGGGATACCATAGGCCCACTGTAAATGTACCCTTAAGGTATCGAAAGATACGCTTAACTGTGGTCATGTGTGATTCCTTAGGATTCGCTTGATATCTAGCACACAGGCAAACGCTAAACATTATATCAGGGCGACTGGCAGTAAGATAGATTAAGCTGCCTATCATACCTCGATATTTACGTTGATCTACGGGTTTGCCGCTATCATCTGGTTCAAGTTTGGTTGAAGTAGCCATAGGAGTGCTGATTGGTTTGACGTTATCAAGGTCGAATTTCTTCAGCATGTCCTTTGTATACTTCGACTGACAGATGAAGGTTCCATTTGACATTTGTTTGACTTACAGCCCAAGAAAGTAGTTGAGCTCTCCCATCATACTCATCTCAAACTCGGTCTGCATACACTTGGCAAAATCTTGAAAAAGGATTTCATCAGTAGAACCAAAAATAATATCATCTACATATATTTGTACTAACAGAATAGTGTCTTTGAAAAATTTTATGAAAAGTGTTGTGTCAATTTTCCCTTTTGAAAAACCTTTCTCAAGCAAGAAATTGCTTAGCCGTTCATACCAAGCTCTAGGGGCTTGTTTGAGGCCATATAGCGCTTTCTTTAGCTTGAACACGTGGTCGGAAAATTTGTGATTTTCAAAGCCAGGGGGTTGTTTTACATAAACTTTCTCCTTAATAAAACCATTCAAGAAAGCACTTTTAACATCCATTTGAAATAATTTGAAAATTTGAAAATTTACAAATGTACAAAGCATCCGAATGGATTCTAATCTAGCAACAGGAGCATACGTCTCATCGTAGTCGATACCTTCCTCTTGGTTGTATCCTTGGGCTACTAGACGAGCTTTGTTGCGTGTGACTGAACCATCTTCATTTACTTTGTTTCTAAAAACCCATTTAGTACCAATAATCGAGTGATCAGCCGGTCTAGGAACAAGTTCCCATACTTGACTTCTCTCGAATTGGTTGAGTTTCTCTTGCATAGCAGAAATCCAAAATTCATCATTAAAAGCTTCTAAAATGTTTTTAGGCTCAATTTGTGAAATAAAGGCAGTGCTAGCAATAGAGTCTCTTAATGATGATCTAGTAGTTACTCCTCGTGAAACCTCATCGATTACCAAATTTTCTGGATGTGATGGCTTGAAAGAGAATTTCTTAGGCAAGCTTTCCAGAGAATTTGTTTCGGTTGTGGTGTTCATTGGAGTAGACGTTGATGGCTCAACATCATCCTCAAGAGTAGCTGCTGCACTGTTATCTTCATCAAAAGTCATATTGGTATACTCTTCCACAATTAATGAGCGTTTGTTAAAAACTCTATATCCCTTACTCTTGGCAGCATAGCCAAGGAAAATACCATCGTCAGCTTTGGCATCAAATTTGCCTAAGTTGTCTTTGGTGTTAAGGATAAAACATCTACAGCCAAAAACTCTAAAATAAAAAACATTTGGGGTTCTCCCGAACCAAAGCTCATAGGGTGTTTTCTTCGTAATAGGACGAATAAGTACCCTATTTAAAATGTGACATGCTGTACTGACAGCTTCAGCCCAAAAGTATTTCAGAAGTAAAAACTTGTTCTACATGACTCTAGCCATATCGCCAAGAGTCCTATTCTTCCGCTCCACAACATCATTCTGTTGGGGAGTTCTTGGACAAGAAAACTCATGATCAAAACCATTGGAATTACAAAACTTTTCAAAATCAGAATTTTCGAATTCGCCTCCATGATCACTTCGGATTCGAGTAATCATGTAGCCTTTTTCGTTTTGAACTTTCTTGACAAAAATCTTAAAAACTGAAATAGCATCACTTTTATAAGTAAGAAAGAAAACCCAAGTAAATCTTGAAAAGTCATCAACAATAACAAATGCATAGAGTTTTCTACCAAGACTGGCTACTCTACTAGGGCCAAATAAATCCATATGGAGTAGTTGCAGGGGTCTAGTAGTGCTTACAGAGTTTATGGAATGAAAAGATGACTTGGTTGCCTTATTCAACTCACATTCGGCATATACGGTGTCCTTTTTGAATGTGATGTCGGGCAAGCCTCTAACTAGCTTCTTGGTCGATAGCCTGGATATAGTATCCATGTTGGCATGACCAAGACGCTGGGGCCATAGTAACCGTTCATCTTTGTGAGCATATAGGCATCTACCTGCATGGTTAGTATCTATAGACAAATAGAAAATATAAATATTGTCCTCTCTTACCCCTTCAAAAGCAATGTCTCCTGTTGACCTATCATAAATAAGGCATTTGTTTTGTCCAAAGTTAATGTCATAACCATGGTCAGCAAGATGACTGATGCTGAGCAAGTTATGCTTTAACTCGGTCACTAGGCAGACATCCTTTATTACGGGAGAGGGAGGATAGCCAATAATACCATTACCTATAATATAACCTTTTAGGTTATTACCGAAGGATACATATCCTTCTCTCTTCATCGATAGTGATGCGAAAAGATGTGCATCTCCCGTCATATGCCGCGAGCATCCACTATCGAGAATCCACTTACTCTTAGTTGAGGAGGGAAGGTCCACCTACATCAAGAGTAGATGTGACCTTTGGTACCCAAGTTCTTGAGGGTCCTGAAGAGTTAGTTTTTGAGAACCATACATATATCTTTCTATCTACTAATCTTCTTATTCTACATTGTGGTGAAATGTGTCCATGTAAACCACAATAAGTACATGTAGCATTCCTATTTATATTAGGAGCATGCTGATGATATCTATAAGCAGAATATTGATGATATGTAGATTTAGCATGGTGATGATGACTATGTGGAGTGGCATGGTGATATTGTTGATATGGCATGGCATGATGATGTTGTCTATATGGCATGGCATGATGAGATTGTCTATATGGCATGGCATGATGAGATTGTCTATATGTGGAGTGATGTTGATTGTGTCTTTGTGCAACATGGTGATGACTATATCTATGTGTAGCATGATGTTTATGTGACATATGATGATTATTTCTACGTGCATGTGGTTTGTGAAAGTGTGTGTACATGTAAGCATGATTGTGAGCAGCATGAGGATGACGTGGTTGAGTTGTGTCATGCTTTGTGTGTGTCTCATGTGATTGGGTTTGAGGTTGAGCAACCTGTTTTCCCAATTTAGTCTCTAGTTTCTTAGAGACAGCTTGCAATTCAGTAATCTTAGCATTCAAACCATGCAACTTAGTAATAGTAATCTTGTGTCTATTCTTTTCTTCTGCAAGCTCCGTGTTGAGTGTTGTGATTTCTTGTATTTGTTTCTCAACACGTGCCTCGACATGATGTAAGCTTATTTTAAGCTTAGATACCTCATCAGTGACATCCGTGGGTGTAGTGTTTCTAATATTATCAAGTAATAGAGAAAGTCTTTGTATTTCGACTTCATGACTTTTGATTGTCCTTGGCTTGTTTGTATTTACCAATGACCTTTTTATGGTCACTAAGTAAATCAGTGAAAGCATCGCCAAGTTCATCAAAAGTGAAGTCGTCAAGAGTTTCGTTTGATACCTTGTCGGACGTCGCCATTAGGCACACATTAGCCGTATCTTGAGGAGAGTTCTTTTCTTCCTCGGAGTCACTAGCTTCACTTTCATGCCAAATGCTTGTGTTGGCATATTTCTTTGAAGAGGACTTCTTGTGTGGCTTCTCATAGCGGTTGTTTTTCTTTAAGAATGGACAGTCTTTTCGGACATGTCACGTCTTCTTGCAACCGTAGCAAGTAGGCTCTTCTTCTTTATCTTCTTGTGGTTCCTTCTTTCTTCGATTGAAGCGAAGGAATTTCTTGAAGTTGCGAACCATGAGGGCTTGATCATCGTCTTCTGAGTTGTCGTCATCCGTCTCTTCGGGTTCAGCCCTCCGTCGGTGATCTTTGAGTGCGATCTCCTTAGCCTTAGGAGCAGGCTCTTCGAAGTCCTTGAGGTCAAGCTCATGAGTCATTAGCTTTCCCATTAAGGTCTCCATAGACATAGTTATGAGATCATTTCCTTCTACGATGGCTGTCACCTTAGGGTTCCAAACTTTTGGTAGCCCCCTAAGTAACTTGCGAATCTTCTCGTGATTTGAATATTGCTTCCCAAGCGAAGACAGGGGGTTGATGATGTCGAGAAATCTTGTAAACATTTGCGTGATCGTCTCGTTTGGCTTCATCTTGAAAGCCTCGTATTCTTGAGTGAGACGGCTTAACTTTGATTCCTTGACTTGGGTGGTTCCTTCATGCGTCACTTTTAGAAGCTTCCATACTTCGTGGGATATGGTGCATGTGGATACCCTGTTGAACTCATTCCTGTCTATAGCACAGAATAAAGCATTAATAGCTTCGCGTCTAGACTTGCCTATTTCTTCTCCTCGTCAGAATATTTGTCATGTGATTTCTCAACGAGATCGCCATTGACAACTATTCTGGTGGGCTTTTTGTAACCGTCAGTGACGATAGTCCACAGGTCAAAGTCTAGCGACTGGAGATAAAAACTCATCCTTGTTTTCCAATACGTGTAGTTGGTTCCATCAAATAGGGGAGGCCTATGAGTGGACTATCCTTCACCGTGATTAGAAATCAAGGACTGTGTGGTTGCCATGGATCAGCTCTAGGATGTAAATCCTTGTAAAGAGAACAGAGCTCTGATACCAATTGAAGAACAGATGGCAACTCTAGAGGGGGGTGAATAGAGTTATAGCAATAATAACCAATTAAAAAATCAACTCTTTCACGATCTAAAAATAATCAGAGTAAATACGAAAAATAAATAAGGAGCAAGAGAGCATACGCAAACACAGCCGATTTTAACCTGGTTTCCCTCGTGGAGGACTAGTCCAGGCCTAAGAACTCTAGCTCAGGATTAAATCTACTATTTGTGAAATAGTAGTTACAACCCGTGTCTTTTCTTCAGAAGAGCACGTCAACTTCTTACAATGGATCGCAGTGGCGATGCTTGGAATTTTCCAAGCGAACTTCTTGAACTCTTGCACAAGACTCCTAACTGAGAGATGCTGAGCACTCGAGACTTAGGAAACTTGTGGCTTGTAGATGAGAAGGGTATGGCTTATATTGAGCTTAGGAGAAAAGAGAAGAGAAGATTGGATGATTTAAAATGAGAGAATTCTTGGCCTATTTATAGGTTTTTAACAGGCAGAATTCGGCCAGAATTCTGGTAGGAATTTTTAAAAATTTGGCCGTTGGACAACTAGCAACCAGCCAACCCTAAAAATTAGGGTGCTGATTTTTAGGGGACAGAGTTCGGCCCGAACTCTGTGTGGAGGCAGAGTTCGGCCCGAACTCTGTGTGGAGGCAGAGTTCGGCCCGAACTCTGTCTCCAGAGCACAGAACTGGTCCAAGGGTGGAATGGGCTAAGTTTGGATGTGGAGCTTTATGGGCTTTGGATAGGTTGTGGGTTGAGTCTCAAGAGCCCAGCATAATTCAGCTTACAATCATTCTAGACTCAATAAAATATAAAAGTACAGACGCGAAAATGACTGGTATTTGCACTACTGAGCTGTCGTCTGGCTTGAGCATAATAAAGTCGTCGTGTGTCTTATTGAATTATCACAAGTATTATTTAGTCAATGTTATCAATATTTGGTTGACTGTGACTTTGTGTCAACACACGGGACATCCTGGAGTCCGTGTTCGAGTCCGAGTCCGCACAACAAAAATTAACTTGCATCCTTGTTGGATTTAATCATTTTTCTTTCTAGGAAAATACTTCCACATGGCATAAACTTGTGCTCTACTACACCTCATGTGCACACCTCAACACAAGCAATGCATTATATTGAGATACTCACCATTTGGTGTAGCCGATGTGGGACTATCTTTTCTAGTCCAAAGGCAAAAACACCAACATAGTGTGTCGACCATTCAGAGCCGATCGTCTTGCTACAGGGACAAAAGGAATCGTCACATCAGGAAAATCGAGTGGTCTAGGATGATCGGTCGGAGTAGGAGTCTCTAGTACCGTTTAATTGACGGAATATGGACGTACGTGTGCGTCGATGGGTCTGAAGGATCTTGCGCAGACAAAGGGCTAATTTTTAGTACAAAATATAGAAATTATTCTCTACAAGTTTTCATACAATAAAGCATTACATCTCAGTGATCTCACAATTGTTTATAACTTGAAAATGTTTAACTACAACATCATTTGTAATACTAATAGGCAACTCTTTCTATAAAACATACAAGACAATCATTTGAAACAGATCACAAATTCGATTTTGCAAATCCGTCTTGATAATATCATTTCAGAAAAGCATATTTTCACACTTGTTGATGTAGGCAAAATAAATGCTAACTTCAAAAGTCGATACACAAAATTGCTCTAACCTAAACAAATGCAACACAAGCAATACGCTTTGTCTCCTTTCACAATACGCTTTAGCTAATTAGCATATTGATCAAACCAAACGACGACGCCATTTAGTTCCAATCAGTTTCTTGGAAAAATTATGGCCACGGGGTTGACAAGGCCCCTTTAGCAAATAAGTTCTTCTAATTTCACCAATTTGGTTTGGGTGACATTCAGAATTTTTTTTCTTTCTGTCGGGTCTGAAGGGAGGCTATTCAAATTAACAATTTCTTTACTAACTAAAGTTGAAGAACAAGGCTGTTGAGGACTATTAGATGTACCCTTCCCTGAACTTCCAGTTCTAGTTGCACTTTCATGTGATAATTTTCGTTTAAAAAATATTTCCTTATTTAGACTTCTAATTTCACAAATCAATTCTACAAATAAAAATATAGACATAATTTCTCAATTAAAGACTTCGCAAATTTAATTTTAACATTACTTAATTTTGACCTAATTTGATTTTGAAATTTATCTTGGTTTGTGGTATATTTTTCTTCCAACAAAAAGCTCTTCCGATCTCCATCCTCCACTCCTCAATCGGACTACAAGCCTCCAACAACTCCTTTGTAATTTGTTTTTATTTTGGTGGAGGCTCGGAATTCATAAGGAAGAAGAAAAGAAAGAAAGGAAAGAAAACAAGAGAAAGGGTTTTATTGCTTGCTGGGTTGGCTCTGTTTGTTGTGTTGGGTTTGTTGGTTGCCACTTATAATTTTTTTTCCTTATAAGTGGGGCCCACGCATGTGTCAAGCAGCCAAGTGCAACCCTACCCACCATTTGTTGTTTGTTTTGACTGGTGGCACACACAATCCCCCAACCATTGCAGCCAAATGAAACCCGCAATCTCAAAGCAAATGAAAACTACTATTTTTTTATTTCACTGGGGCCTCGCCCCCCAACACATCTCCATGTCCCTCAAACCCATCTCCAAGATCCCAACATGCTCGGCAAGATCGGCTACTACGCTCTACCATAGTCTATTTGTTGTAGCCTCTCTTGTGTGTCTTAGCGTGCCCCTCCTTAGGTGACCGGTGTCCCTCCTAGACGTTCTCAGATATCGACATGGCACCAACCAACCTTCGCTCTGATACCACTTGTCGTAAACTTAGTATTTTAGGCTACACTTCGACCCATGTGGTGCACAAGCTTCCTACTCGAAGACCCGTGCCAGCCTTTTCGAACCCGCTTAGCTAGATCGCCAAGGCGATATTGAGAACAAAATGGAGCAAAAGAGAGAGAGATTGGAAGTATGAAAACTTTACTATACTAGAAAAAGATTAGGATATTGAGAACAAAATGGAGCAAAAGAGAGATATTGGAAGTATGAAAACTTTACTATACTAGAAAATGATTATAACTTTGGGTGGTGAGCAACAAATGAGCCTCCCACTTATTTATAGAGCCTCTAAGGCTTACAAGAAGCTTCTAGAAATAGAATATTCCAGGAATTATTCTACTACTAGATAACTATAAAAAAGCTTCTAGTCTATCCAGAAAGTTCATAGTCCATCTATAAAGATCTTGGGCCTTCTGAAAGATACTCGGGCCTTCTAGAAGTGTCTCATGCCTTCTGGAAGATTCTCGGGTCTTCTAGAAGATTTCACCATCTTTTGAAACACTCTGGAAGCTTCCCCGCATAACCCTGGTCCATGGAGAGTTGTACAAGTCTATTTCGATAAAGCAAAAACTTTTATGCGTTACACGGCGCCTCCATGACTGTCATGCTCTACCGCCATAACTGCCATGAATCGCTTGACTTAGCCGCCCTTGGTGAGAGCTCTCTCTCCTCTCTCTCTGTAGTGCCCCTCTCCTAGCGGTCCACTATGTAAGGCTTGTGGCTTAATAGACTCTGTCTAAATCTAGTATTGGAGAAACTTATCGTCAACATTGAATCGATCACGAACGAATAAATAAGAACCTTTCCAACTGATGTATCCGTTTCTCTTGAAATGAGTCCAAGAGTTTACTCTTGATGTTTTGCTGCTTTTATTGCTTGGTTTTGATGGATGATTTTCTGAATGGTTTTCGATGATTTGATTCTTGCATATTTTTATTGATTTTTTTTGTAGTCATTATTGAGAATTCTGAGAGAAATGAGCATAAACGAGATAGAGTATTAATCAAACTTTTGGTGCCATCGCAAGCGAACGCGTGACTGAAGGTTAATTGCACAAGTGTTCCTCTTCCTCTCGACAATTCTCTAATTGGTGAATGGTGGGTCCTCTGTGGTGGTTTGACCCTTCTTCGCTATTCCTTCATACAAATTAATTTAATTCTCTTGTTGCCTTGCTACATCCATTGATCGATAACATGATGCTTATAATGCTGTAAGTCAATACAACTAAGAAGCTAGTGAAATAAACATTGAATGAATTGATTGTCCTGTTAACACCAAAGAATGAATGAAATGCCACATGACCCTATGAGAACTGAAATGATGCGATGAATGTAAGATTGTAATGAACTGATACAATATGAATTGATGAGACAAATATTGGGAATATAATAATCACTATGTGATGATGCGATGAATGAGAATGAATATGCTGCTTATTTACTTTCAAGTAAATTTTATCATGCATACTATGCTCAATGAGTCGGACACGTATTCGCATGATCATGGACAACTTGTGCATAAGGAAAGAATTATTTCCTCGAACAGTATCTGGGACACTGGAACCGATTCGACCTAGGAGGAAATAAAAATGTTCTTTAAGGGTACATAGTATCGGAACATTCATTCAGGCTTGTAAACTATTTTGAATGGCGCGTCGCATACCATACGAAGTCCTATATGGCAACGTCCGAAATGGTGGAATAACACAAGTGATCATGTTGTATGGATACATGCTAATCAATGTCTTGTGCAGGGGCGGTAAGTATTATTATTACTATTATTATTATTATCATCTTGTATCTTATGCAGGAAAGCTGAAATCGACCGATGATTAAGTAAATGATTACTTTCATAAATTATCATGATACCTCATTATACATTACTGTGAATTGTTAGTCCCTAAAAAAGATGCTTTTATAGTGCTTGTCATTAATTTCACAAATGTTAGTTTAGCTGAGTGGGTCAAAAGGGACTCACCAACGTATTTTAATAATGCTGACTCCACCTCCATAAGTACTGGAGAAGGTGCGGACGCATGTGAGAGATCATAAGGCTTTTTCTTGATGCTATTTTTAAGTTACTTTCAAATAAAGACGCACAAAGTATTGCAAAGTTTTCAAGATATGATGCTTAGATTTTCATTGTAATAAAGGGGCATATGTATGGAATGGAAAGTTATTTTATGACAGCCAAGCAATTGTTTTTCTTTTCATGAATCAATGTAAGCCGCAACGACATTTCAAAGAGTACTGAAAAAGTTGTATTTTGCTACTATTATCAATAAAATCAATTATTTTTGTATATACTGTGTACTCAATATTTTTGCAATGTGGCTATATTTCAAATATTTTAAAATGACACGTAATTTCACGTTCTTGCCTTTTACAAGTGCAACACCAGACTTGTACGACATCATGTCCAAGGAGGACGATCGATTCAGTATAGTCAAAGCGAGGATGAACGATTTATGAAATCAGGACGTGACACTCTCTACCTTGATTTCCTCTCTCGTTCACTCTTCATTTTCCTCTTCTCTCGATTTCCAAGATTCTCTCTCTTTCTTCCATAAAATTTTCATAGAATCGAAAGAGTGAGACATTAATTTTGTATATATTTTACTATATTAACTCATATGTACTAGTATATTATACTAATTACAACATTAGTATGTATGTAAATGTATACATATGTTATATATTAGTATTAAACCATTAATACTACTTATGTAAATGATGTTTTTATTAAATATATGATAAATAATTTCTAAAAATTATATTTGTAAAAACATATTATAGGGATTGAGGCCCCACAACTATTTTCAATTGATTTAGAAACCCTAAATATAATATTATTTATTTTGACCTATTTAAAATATAGCTTTTGACCTAGAAAGGGTAATTCGACAATTTTATGTTTTTAGCCCTAAATTGATTTATTAAGTTTTCAACTACTTATCTAAAATTATTTTAACTAATAAAATCTGGTTTCCAAGTATCATGAATATTTTCTAAAATAGTTATAAATATCTATTTATATGAATTTTCCTTCGATTATCAATCTTGATCGTGACTAATCGTGTGTTCCTAATTCTTGCAAATTCGAACTTTATCATATTGACCCTAGCTAATTGGACTGTTCGGGATTCAATGGAATGGTCTTTCTACCACTAGAAATCATCTTGTGACGTTTAGCACCTGAACCTATTATGTGCCGACGTGATCGTGTCGCACACGTTGACTACAACTTAACTCAAGGTAAGTACACTATTGCTTTATGGTCTTAGTAATTTATAAATGTTATTCTTTACCGTGTTTTCAATTAGTATCGAGTTTGAAACACGATTATGACATGATAGGATTATTGTACCATTGCTCTATTATTGTTGTCTATTGAGTCGAGAACGAAAATACTAAGTAGGTATGTGAAAAAATTCCAATTAATATTAGTGTGGATAGCTAAGTCATACACCTCACACATGGGTTAGTAGTACCTTAAATGTGGATAGCCATCAAAATGATGTGTTGTATAAGACCAGTCGTTTACATGTCAAAAGGTAACATACACATTATATGTTAGTCCACTACAACAAAAAATTCTTTTAATGACGGCTAAAAAGCGTCATTAATGACGAACCATGACGTTTTTTTTTTCCACAGCAACCGTTATGAAAACGGGTGTTATAAATGTTTTTTAAAAGCGTCATAAAATAACCGTCATGAATAGTTTCTATAAAAGCGTTATGAATAGTTAATATATAGTGCACAATTCAGAACAATTTTAAAACGTCATGAATAGATAATATGTACAGGCTCAATGCAGCACATTTATAACACTTTATACTATTCAAATTAGCACATTTATAATGTTGTATACTGCACAATATATATTACATTCCAAAAACTTAACATTATATATCACCATCTTTATTACATTTCTCAAAATAGAGTACATATCAACATCTTCATTACATTGAATATCCAAATACAGAATGTACCCAAAAAATAGGAATAAATCTCTCCTTTGCTAACCAAAATATTTACTTATGTAGATTCTGACCATGGATCTTCTCTCTGCCATCTCTTGAAGATATCGGGAGTCCCAAAGAGAAGTAGTGTCGCAGCTGAGCGACGACTTGGTGCTGCTGCAGCCGGCGCAGTCGTAGGAGAGCCTCAATTCCTTACTCTCGCCTGAACCCTCACCAACGCCATCAGTACATCTACTACAGATGTCAACTAACTCCTCTTGGCCAGCATCTCCACAGATATCACAAACTTTGACCTACAACCATATTGCATTTGGAATGTCACACTTCAAATAGGAATAGCATCATGAAAGGGTAGAAAATTAAGTTGCATACACTACTCTGCAAGCTGGAAGACAGATGGAGAAATCACCATTATCAGAGGATTAAGGTATAATAAATAGCTTGCAATAAAGTAAGGAACCTGCAGGGGCTTTTCCCACCAACTGCAAATAGATATCTCATACAGCTGCAAAGTACAGCAAAAACCAGTAGCAAACAATGAACTTCCAATAGTCCTCCGTTGCAATGACAAATGAACTTAACCCACTTATGTAACAGAATAATGACGTATCCTTCAAAAATCTTTAATAAGTCCTTTACTTACTAGAGTAGCTTAATAAGATAGAAGGAAAAATGACAAAGGAAAAAAGAAAAGAGAAAAAAATCTGCAACTGGAACCAGAAAAACTAATAGACGACTAGTCTTTAAGACCTTGAAGAGTGCAGCACGCCCCTTCTGAGCTTTCCTAAGTTTAAAGTAGAATGGGACTAAGTTCTTTCCAAGCATACAAATGATAAAAGATGACTAATAAAAACAGGAGCCTAGCACGAAAAATTTACTGTAAAAAAATAGCTATAACTGAAAAAATTTACTGTAATGATAAAAGATGACTAATAAAAACAGCTATAACTGAAAAAATAGTAAAGAAATTACCTTTGAAACTTTAAGATCTTCTCTCTTCAGTTCATTGGCCTGAAAATGATAACATAAGCAGAGAAAATGATAACATAAATAGCTCCAAGAGGTACATAAATTAGCGAGAAGAGGCTCAGATTCAGCTTCAGTCCATGATTACTCACTCACAATTGGAGGTGGACCCCCACTCTCATCATCCCTTCTTCCAACAAATGGCTGCAATGGAGCTGCCTCGCCATCTGAAGGAGCAGCCAAATCATCATTGCCAAAAAAAAAATTTGTTCTTGTTCTTTTCCTTTTTCCTTTTCCTTTTTTTCCTCTCCTCTCCTCTCCTTAATTCTAATTCCCCTGACAAGTAATGGCTGCACTGTGTGCCTCGCCATTGGCCGAGGAAGAGAAACAGAGAAGAAATTGAAGGATAAATGAGAATACAAGACGAGAAAAAATGGTAGTCTAAAGTATGAATTCAGACATCATATAATACAATGTTAATTTTCTCTACAGTTAGCAAAAATTGCAAGATTAATGGCACCAGCTCCACAGCAAGTTGCAAAAGAATGGGAACTCATCACTTGTTCTATGACCATTTTTTTTTCCTTCTATGACCATTTACAACCTATGGATTGAGCTTTTGGTCATCCTCCATTATGCCAATTTGCTCCAACTATAAAATATTTCAAGAGTGCCATTCCAAGACAACTAATCTAGTTTAAAATCAAATATTCAATACAAACCACAAGTATGATAGAAAATGTGCAGTCATATACTTAAACCCTCTAACAGTTTCAGTTGCGTACGGACCGAAGAAAGAATGTAAGTTTTCATATGCATTCCATGTCAGATATCCCCTGAAGCAAGAAGCGGTACAAAAATAGTATTTTCTACATGAAAACAACACAAGGAGGATGGATACCTTTATGACAAGGTCATAATGAAATTTGCTTTCATCCAAAAGCTTCTTGTAAATAATTAAGTTTGCTTCGTAACCTGTCACCATTATGAGTAATGTTAAAAATTTAACAGAGAAAACTAAAGGTAACGTACTAGGTATATTAATTTCACAGGATACTCACCATACAGGCTTTTCCACACGAGTATAGGTAGCCAAATTGTTAAAGAGAAGGCCTTTGTAAGCATTTTCACTCTATATCAAGCTATACCCTTATATGAACTGTTATAGAGAAGGCCTTTGTATTCTTAGAAATATATTTGACGATTCAAATGTAAGGGGAAAAAAATAATTGTTGTAGCATAGGATCAGTGTTTATTTTAGTAGTAAAAATGCACATAAATGAAAACACAATGAGACTAATGCTCTGGTTAGCTGAAATCAATGAGACCAATGCTCGGGTTAGTTCCAAATGAAGGAAATCAAATCAACAAACTGTTCTCCCCTAAAAAATAAAGAAAATAAACAGAAAGAAACTCAAGTAAAAATTTTGCATGTCATTGTTGTACTTATCAAACATCTATAGCAAAATCAAAAATTTTCCTTTCCACAAGCGATCATGCATATAAGAAATTACCCAAATCATATGATAAAGTTAATTAATCAGTTAAAATGTAACTAGGTCAGTCATCGACTTCGTACAATATCACTGATAGCACCTAAACCAAACTACAACAACTTCATTTCATTTGAAAGATAGAAGAAGTCCAATGAAGTAGCATGCGGTTTCTTTCTCCTTATTTCCTTCCTAGTATTCTTCTTCATATTAATTTGTAAGCAACCAAGCCTACAAGTGATAAGCTGACTGGTATTCTTCTTTCATATTAATTTCTAATTTACCAAGTCGTTGCGGGTATGGGCATATACGGTCCTAGAACCCATGAATTCCTCTTCTGGATGAAGGTGGGTGTTATTCTGGTTGATATTTAATGATAAAGTTGAATAAAAGTTCACTGTGTTTTGACTACACCAAACTGGACAATTGTTTTGTTGTTGTTATATAGGGTAGAAATCTTCAGATTTCAACCGATATAGCTCAAAAAAAGAAGGTAGTAAGTAATTACCAGAACTTGAACTCGGGAAGGCGGCGCATGAAGGGCTTGAACTCGTCGGACCCCCTCGTCGGCAGCGAGGCCCCGTCCAGTCCCTCAAACTCCGGATCCACGACCGGCGAGAGGAAGCCGATCAAGAGGTTGAGCAAGTAGATCCCCAATCCGTCCAGTCCCTCAAACTCCGGATCCATTTTTTTTTCCTTTTTCGGGGGAGGGATGGGGTGGGGTTAGGGTTAGAGTTTTGAGCTCATTTGTGGATCGGAGTGGGGGAAAGAGGGAGAAGAAGGGGAATCGACGACCCGATCCGAAGCCGACCCGCGCCGCCAGCTCCCTCCCCATCTTCTTCTCCCTTTCTACCTAGGTTTAGGGTTTTGTATCTAGGGTTAGGGTTTTGGAGTTGGGGGAAAGGAAGGAGAAGAAGAGGAGGAGAGGAGGGTGTTGCTAAACTAGAGTTAGGGTTTTGGATCTATGGGATTTTGGAGTTGGAGGAGAGGAGGGAGAAGAAAGGATCGGAGAAGGAGAAGACCAGAACCAGAGGGAGAGAAAAAATTGTTGAAGCGCGGGATTTTGTCAAAAAATGAACTTAACAAATATTACAAGTTTGCCTCCGCTCTAAACTATTAATAACGCTTTGTTTTATAAACGTTATAAAAAGCCCAGAATTAGCCCAAACTGTCATAGAAAAAAGGTTTTTTCAACTTAATAACGCTTATGTATCAGCCGTCATTAAAACTCCTTGTCGAGCGTCATTAAAAGGGTTTTTTGTTGTAGTGGTCTTACATGTTCATTATCCAGTTGTCTTATTTATACATGTTCTTACCAGTGGTCTTCTTGTATGTGTTTACTGTTTCCAGTTCATATACATGTCATATTTATTATTATTATATTGCACCTCTATCTAGCTTTATTTTGTGCTGAGTTACATTATTGCAATAGGGTTGTACTTTTCTTATTCCTTGACTGGATACGTTGCAGATAACTTGTTGTATTGCACCATGTACTTTATGGGGAGGTAGAGTCATTTCGAAGTCCAATAGTTTCTAGACAAATTTATAGAGTGAATTGAAATATTTAGCGAATTTGTTCCTGAATATTATTTCGATGTATTATTGGATTTGTAATTTGAATAATTATTATGAATGAGCAAATAGATATAATTTTTTTGTATTTGAGATTGTCATTCAGGTTTAGACAATGTACTACCGCCGATGTTGTGGCATAGGTTAGACTTGTCCATGTACTTGTATTCCGAAAGTGGAAGCGGATCGTGACAGAACCATACACCACCTTACCTCCATATATATGAGTAAAGACTACTTTAATAACTCAGAACCTGCATCCTCCAAATACATTTAGCAAGCCTCTATTTTTGAGACACTAAGGGCCCGTTTGGTTTGCAAGATTGGACAACGTAATGTAATTGGCATTACGTTGTCAATCTAACTTGGATGTTTGGTTGGACAAAAAAAAATAGATGTAATGTAATCGCGATTACAAGTTTGATTATATTACATCAGTTTCTTCTAAACTCAATTACATCATAAAACCTATGTAATCGCAATTACATTACAACTGGAAGGTTGGTATGCTATAATTTGGTCTTTTTGTTGTTTTTTGTTCGTTTTTGGTCGTTTTTGTCGTTTTTGTTCGTTTTTGGTCGTTTTTGTTCGTTTTTGGTCATTTTTTGTTGTTTTTGTTTGTTTTTTGTCATTTTTGGTCGTTTTGTTCGTTTTTTTGGTCTTTTTTGTCGGTTTTTTTTCGTTTTTTTGTCATTTTTTGTTCGTTTTTTGTTGTTTTTGTTTGTTTTTTGTCGTTTTTTGTCCCTTTTTTGTTGTTTTTGTCCGTTTCTTGTCGTTTTTGTACGTTTTTTTGTCATTTTTGTTCGTTTTTTTGTTGATTTTTTTTGTCGTTTTTGTCCTTTTTTGTTGTTTTTGTCCCTTTTTTGTTATTTTTGTCCTTTTTGTCGCTTTTGTACGTTATTTGTCATTTTTGTTCGTTTTTGGTTGTTTTTGTTTGTTTTTTGTCGTTTTTGTACTTTTTTTTTGTTGTTTTTGTCCCCTTTTTTGTCGTTTTTGTTCGTTTTTTTGTCGTTTTTGTTCGTTTTTTGCCTCTCTTTTTAGTTTTTCGTTGTTTTTTATCGTTTTTGTTTATTTTTTGTCATTCTTGTTCAAATTTTTTTGTCGTTTTTGCTTGTTTTGGGGCTTTTTTCGATTTTTGGTCGTTTTTGCACATTATTGGCCATTTTTTGTCGCTTTTGCACTTTTTAAATCTTTTTTGTCGATTTTGTGTTTGTTTTTTGTCCTTTTTGTTCGTTTTTGTTTATTTTTTTTCGTTTTTTGCTCGTTTTGGGCCTTTTTTTATTTTTGGTCGTTTTTGCGTACATTCTTGGCCATTTTTTGTCGCTTTTGCACTTTTTTATTAGTTTTGCTTTATTTGTACGTCTTTTGCCTTTTTGCACGTTTTTTTATCGTTTTTGGTCAATTTTTTACATTTTTATCGTTTTTTGTCGATTTTGCACATTTTTTGCCATTTCTGCATGTTATTTATCGATTTTTGTCGATCTTGTACGTTTTTGGCCATTTTTCACGTTTTTATCGTCTTCTATCGTTTTCGGTCGATTTTGCACGTTTTTTGTCGCTTTTTTTTATCATTTTTTTGTTTTTTGGGGTCTTTTTCACTTTTTTTTGTCGTTTATGCTCGTTTTTTCTTTTTTGTTTATTGTTTTTGTCGTTTTTGTTCCCCTTTTTTGACCATTTTTCACGTTTTTATCGTCTTCTATCATTTTCGGTCGATTTTGCACATTTTTTGTCGCTTTTTTTATCATTTTTGTTTTTTTGGGGTCTTTTTCACTTTTTTTGTCGTTTATGCTCGTTTTTTCTTTTTGTTTGTTGTTTTTGCCGTTTTTGTTCCCTTTTTTGTCGTTTTTTGGATTTTTTTTGTCATTTCTGTTCCTTTTTATCGTTTTTTATTTTTTATTTGCTCTTTTTTATCGTTTTTTTTTTTTCATTTTTTTCTTTTATTTGTCGTTTTTGATCGTTTTGTTCGTTTTTTGTCCTTTTTTTGTTTTTGGTCATTTTTGTCTTTTTTTCCTTTCATTTATTGTTGTTTTTTGTCATTTTTTTGTTTTTAGTCATTTTTTTATCATTATTGGTCACTTTTTATGGTTTTCACATTTTTGATTTTTTTTTGTCGTTTTTTTTTATCGCTTTTTCATTTTTGGTTTTTTTTCTTTCTGTTTTGTTCGTTTGTTATTTTTTGTATTTTTTATTTTTTGTCGTTTTTTTTCGTTTTTGGTCTTTTTTTTAGCAGAAAACAAACCATTTTCCCCTTATTTATTTTTTATTTTTTTATTTTTTTATTTTTAAATTTAAAAAAAAATTAGTGATCCACTTTTTTAATTTTATGTTGTATTTAAAAAATATTAAATTAGAAACTTAATTACATTACATGGTAAACCAAACATATGAATGCAATTGACATTACATTACATGGTTTGATTACATGCTTCAACTAAACATAGTAATGTAATTGTAATTCCATTACATTACAAACTCAATTACATTACAAATCCAATTCCATTACGATTACGATTACATTACAATGATCCAAACGCAACCTAACATTGATATATGCACTAAGAACTTGCTTTGCATGTGCAATTCATAGCTCTCAGTGTATCCTTCTCCGTATCAACACTCAACCTAGTTCAGTATTTGATCCACAAACATGGCTTCTCCTTCTCCAGCTCTCTTCTTGTGCTTCTTAAGCCTTGCCGCTGTTGGCACAATGGTCGCTCCACCGAGGAAGCCTATTAACGTCCCATTCAAGAAGAACTATATTCCTACATCTGCTTTCGACCACATCAAGTAGTTCAATGGCAGCAATGACATCCACCTACACCTTGATAACTACACAGGTATGGTGAGGGTGAAAATGTTCCTCTTTGACATATTGTGCTCGATAATACTTTTATATGTGTGTGTGTGTGTCACTTCAGCATGCATATCAAGATGGTCGGAGGGGATTCTGCCGAGACTGTCACGACATTCTATGCCAGTGGTTTTTCTTCTCAAATTATAATGAGATTATTAATTAGCAAGTTATTGTTCCTTCACACTCTATCTGCCATTAATGTTTTGTCTTCTTGGTTTTTTCTAGCTCTCGTCACAAAACTCAGAGCACGACGAGAAAGACTTCGAGTTCCTTGGCAACATGAATGGCCAGCCCTACATTCTGCAGAGCAATGTGTTCACTAGTGGCAAAGGAGATAGGGAGCAGAGGATCAACCTCTGGTTTGACCCAACCAAGAGATACCATTACTACTCCATCCTTGGAACCTTTACCAGATTGTGTAAGCATCTATCTCTTCCTCAGTCAATCTATGTGGGTGATTTAGGATTATATATTATTATCCTAACGATGGAGTGGTTTTAAAATCTGCTTAAAGTGCACGAAAACGTTTGATAACATGTTAAATTCTCAACCACTACATCAATGTATATAGTTAATAGTGAATTGTGAGGGCTTTCAGTTTTTCCCCAATGTACAGAGTTAACATGTTAAGCATGGCTTCAATGCTGAATCAAATCTCATGTTCTCATCAGAGCAAACTACTTGCGTAAGCATCCTAAAATATGCAATACATCATTAATCATGATGCATAAATTTATTTATTGGTTAATCCTCATTTTCATTAATTTAACTTGTAATTTGTCCATGTAAACGTAAAATTATTATATTCATACAGAAATTCTCTCAATATGCTTTCAGTTCTCTCATGTTTGTATCTTGTATATGTCTATCGTTATCTAGGAATCACAGATATCCCCAAAAGCGTGCTCTCGTACCCATGTTGCATTGTTATACTTGTGTAGGACATGAAAATTGACACTCTAAAATATACTAGGGAATAGTGAAAAAAGGTGTTAATAAATGAAATTTGAAACTAAAACTGAAACAAGAGGTTTGTAATATCCGGGCTCACATGCACCTGTGCTCTATTGTGAAAGGAGATAAATATGTCATCAACGAGCTAGAGAGAACTCCTGCAATCACAAATAAAATCACAAAACTATCACTATGGATACGGACATCGCGATGAAAAGTCCGAGACTAATAACAACAACCTGAAGAGGAACACAGAAGACGTTGACAGCCATGCGTTCGTCTGTTTTGGGAGCCATCCCTGCCAGGCTCTTGTGAGCGGCATCGAGAAAGTGGGGCGCCGGCTCGACCAGATCAACTTTATGGAAGTGCCTGAGGAGGAGGTTCTTCGTGACCCTCCCAATGTCTAGTAGTAATCTAGGGCTACGGCGGCTGGTACTGAAGAATTTGGAGATTAGGGTTTTGAGGAAGGCATCACTGGCGGTTGAGGAAGATACATTATAGAAAATTTTGGAGATTAGGGTTTAGATTACAGAGCAAAATTTTGGCCGCCAATTTTTTTTGGTCCCGCCAAAGTTTATAGAAAAAAAATACTTAACTGTCCTGAATAAGATACATTATTATGTTCCATTTACGAATTCGTCCTAAATAATAATATTTTTTGTTACAAAATAATATTTGTCCCTAATGATAATCTTTTAGGACTTCAAAGTAGTATATCTAATAGTGTCGTCCAAAAAATTATCTTTTTTTGTAATGCTGCTTGTCTAATGTCACCCAACGTCGCTAAATTTGGGAATACTACCGACGTTTTAGGAGTTGCTAAATAAATTACGAGAATGACGTTTAGCAATGTAAGGAGTAATGTTTATGTGACTCATTGTAAACATCGCAAAATGTGTCTCTACATGACATTAATGCTTAAATATTAGCGATATTTTTTTAGCGTTGCTAATTTCTCTTATTTTGGTAGTGATGTCGAACATGAAGGTGACATGTTCAGGAGCTTGAATCTCAAGGAAACTGCCATGTCCGCGTTGTTGGGCCATCAAAGGGTAAGGAAGCTCGATGGAACGGGAGCACATTTCGGTCGAAGACGGAAGTCAGAGACATGCAACCAAGACTTGCAGTGAGGCTGATGGTCATGGACTTCGGTCCTAACCAAGTTATTAATATTGACAAGATCACAGTTATTGAGAGGTGCTACACATGGTAGCTAGCATCAATGTGGTGGTCGAAGAGCTGAAAACAAAAGGTGATGCAAAGCTGCCCGAGAAATTCGTAATTGGTGACAGTAGGGAGTACGAGTTTTGTCGTAGGGTGAGAAGCATAGAGTCCAATTGAAGGAGACATGGGACCAACACCTCTCATCATACTAGAGTCAGACTTTGTTAGGAATACTTCCTAAATTCAATGTTGGAGAGACTATCTGGAGTTTCGTGGAGCATTGACGAAGGCGATGGAGTATCGTAGGATGTCCTCGGACATGTAAGCTGATACAGCGGAACCAACAAACTAGCGGTATGCCACCAACATGCTTAAATCGTCAAAAATGTCAGGTCGCTTCTAGAGCAAATTAGGTGCTCAAAAAAGCATACTGATAGCATGTCGTTCTCGGAATTTGGCACAAATTTGGTTTATTTTCAGCAGGATTTTTGGGCCTTGGATTTATATGGAGTGTCGAGATTTGTGCTGGGACTAATTTATGTAATTCATATATCTAAATTAGGATTTCATAGTCTATATATGGATGATAAAAGGGCTCTCTTTTACAATACTTATTAAGAAGATTTAAGGAGATAGTCCACCAATTCTTTAAAGAGAACCGTACCCGTTCGTTGGGCTCGCACTTCAAGACAACATGAGAAGGAAGCTATGTACGGAGAATCTTCTGCGTCGTTTAGGAAGTCGTCATAGGGTGGTGAGTGACCTCATTGCAATCTCCTTATTTTCTTCTTGAAATTTAACATGACTAATTGAATCTTAGGACAAAGAATCCAACATATATTATAATCAATCTTTTATTATTTTGATAATAAAGAGATTATGATTTATCCTGAACTCAACCATCAATCCCGAATTCAAACTCAACCCACATAAACCAAAATTTAAGCCATATCCCACCCCCAACCCTTGGATCCTGCACTCAAGTCAACCCCAACTTGAGTGCAAGATAGCATGAAGTTAAATACACACCTTGCTTTAACCTCCTCCTCGCCTAGCTTCATTTCCTTATTGACTGCACTATCACCACCCTCAACTTCTACTGGCCTTAAGCACCCCAATTCAGAAGATGTTGTTTACTGCAATGAGGAACGAGATAAAACTCCTCCGATATCTTCTGCCAACGTACTCTGTAGCAAGATCAAATGCTCACGACCTAGAATCAAAGTAGACGACATAAAAAAGTAACTGCTAGACCATATAAGAGATTACAGCTAAACAATATAGATGAACAAGGCTCGAGTGGCCTCGAACAGCCTACATAGAAATGATCCTCTCATGGAATTGTCGGGGTATGAGGAATAATCCGACAATTTGAACCCTCAAATAATTCCTCTGGGCATCTAAGCCTAATATTTTTTTTCCTGACTAAAACTACATGCTCGTCTTCTGTGGAAACTTTCACCTCATCCGCTATGGGCTTTTATCTAATGGCATGTCATGCGGCTTATTAGTTTTCTGGAATTTCAGTAAATCGTTGAATGTGATCTCGGTGCCTGACAATTGCATTCACACATATCTTCATCAAACGAACAACTCAAAAGCATGGCATCTCTTTTTTGTGTACGGTCCTCCCATGGTAGCATAGAGCTAGATGTAATTTTTGGGCATATATATATGGAATAAAAAATAGCCTCAATTACTAAACCATGGATCTGCACTAGTGACTATAACTCTATTCTCTATACCGAAGAAAAACGTGGAGGCAACAAATTTAATTTTTATCATCACAAGATTTTATTTTTATCATCACAAGTGTTTTATTAAGTAGTTTAACCGATCAGAAGTTATGGATATCGGATATTCTGGACCTACCTTTACCTGGAGTAGCTGAAGATCTTCTAAACAGAATGTAGCAGAAATACTTGATAGAGTTGTTGTGGAGACCCAGTGGCGATTCCTACATCATAATGTCGGTATCCTACATTTACCCTGCCTCAATAGCGATCACAATACAATTTTATTAAAGATGAACATTACCTCTAAGAGAAAGAAATCACTAGCTCAATTTGAAGCAGCATGGCTTCAAGACCTTGATTTCAGAAGGGTGTTAGCAGAATCATGGGAATGCACTAATCCTGGAGACCTATAACACAAGCTCAAGAGAATTCATCCAATGCTCCATGACTTGGGGTAAGAAACGCATTGGAAATCTCAGTCATGACATCAAGCATCATGAAAATAGGCTACTGCATTTCCAAAAACAATCATTTTCTGATGCAAAACTTCATTGAAGAATAGAGAACCCAACTAATCCTCAACAAATTGTTACTACATAAAGAGCTATATTGGAAACAAAGGTCAAGTATTTTCTGGTCAAAAGGAGATAAAAAACACACGATTCTACCATATGATGGCAACCAACAGAAAACATAAGAACACCATCTGTAGTCTCACGAAGGATAATGAAGATCAAGATGTTGATCAGGAAAATATTGCTATCTTGTGTCACATTTTATTCATCTTTTCAAGGCTACTGAAACCAATCCAGTTCCAACGCACATCCTAGCAGTACTCAACCAGATTGACCCTCGAGACGATGATGGTATATGCTTGGTTCCATTTGAGAAGAGATCAAATCAACCATTAAAAATATGAGCCCCTACAAGTTTCCATAACTAGATGGCTATCCAACTCTCTTCT
The DNA here is from genome assembly GCA_029216955.1 of Iris pallida. NCBI lineage: Eukaryota > Viridiplantae > Streptophyta > Magnoliopsida > Asparagales > Iridaceae > Iris > Iris pallida. The sequence goes on along the minus strand of JANAVB010024400.1, from coordinate 32,468,630 downwards.
ACTAGAAGTGTTGGGAGTCTGTTGGTCTCGAGGTGACCTCACTCGTTAAGAAATTCTTTGTTTCTGGTGTAGTGCGTCCATCTCTAAACCATACATTCACAACTCTTATCCCTCACATTTAAAGCCCTACAAAACCAATGGATTTTGCCCTATATCCTTATGCAACGTTGCTTACAAGATTATCTCAAAGATTTTAGCTAACAGAATCTAACCATTCCTTGACAAAATGATTAACCACTACCAAAATGCATTTGTACCTGGTAGATACATTGGGGACAATGTAGTAATAGCCTAGGAACTTCTCCATTCTATTTTGAAGTTCAGCCCTAAAAACAGTTCATTCGCTCTGAAAATTGACACGTCCAAAGCTTATGATAGGCTTAATTGGAGGATCATTAGCCATGCTCTCTTTGGTTTTGGCATTTTTGGGAAATCCTATGATATCATCATGAAATGTACATCTACTGCATCCTTTTATATTTTAGTAAATGTTTTACCATCTACTACATTCTACCCAAGTTGTGGCATCAAACAAGGGTGTCAACTCTCACCCTATTTATTCATAATTCGAGTGTGGAGATCCCTTTATACACTCATTCTCATTATGGAGAGGAACATGTTATATGATAGTATAAAAATTAACCGATCATCTACTACCTACTCTCATCTAGATTTTGTTGATGATCTCTTGTTATTTGGAACTGCCAACCCATTAATTATCAACCTATACACCTGCTAAGAAAGTCGCAAAGACATTGTTTAAGCATCAGATGAATTTCTGGTGGGGTAACACTGACATTATTAAGAGAATCCACTACACAGCATGGTCGAGTTTTTACAAAACCAAAATTTCAAGGAGGCTTGGGTATTAGGGACCCCCGTCACGACTCGCTCCCGAATAATCGGGTTCGAATCGAGTCATGCCCGACCAATGCTGTCATTGATAGTGGTAGTCAGCCGTCTAGTCTAGTCATCATCAATAACATTGTATACTCATCACAACGTCTATCACGATATAACTACTAATACGAAACCATCATAGGTCACTATGCAGTTATTACAGCCTTATACATGAATATCCGCGTACAAAGCCGATAAATAATACAAAGACTATCTGTACTTGCAACATCCTCAATCTCAATGCATCCAATCAATCCTATACATGAATCTACATCAGCATCCGGAGTGAGCTCCGCTGCTAAGTCTCCCTACTGGCCATAATACTCTAAGGAATCAATCTCACCTATAATCAACGATCCAGTCAGGAAAGGAGCAAAGCACAGTGTAACTCAATAATACTTACCAACAGGATATCAAGAAAACAGATAAAGCATGAGTAAATGAAAGACAAGTAAATATGAGAGAATCAGAATATGCACTAGCTACGTGAACATGTGTAATTGGACATCATCAATATATGGGGACTAATATGTATCAGGCCTATTAAATGAATAATGCTATCAGTCATATAAGAATCATGCATGTCTAATGACAATGCTATCAGTCACGCAATAATCAGTCATGTCTGACGACAATACTATCAGTCACGCATGTAGTGGATGTTACGCATATAATAATACGCTATCAGGCATGAGTTGTCCAATATTAGTCGACCACATATTTTAGATTGTCCCCCATCCGAAACGAGAATCATGGGAACAAGTGAAACCAGTAAAGCAAGTATCATGACAACAAGTGTGTCTGCTCATGCATGCAAGTGGCAGTAAAATCGAGGTACATGTACTTGCCTTTTCTCGAGAATTGGCAATGTCTTCTAATCCCCTAAAACTAGGAAAATGATATTTAGAAATATTCTAAAAGAATTTTCTAATTAATCTAGTGACTAATTTATCCCACAATATAATACTAAAATATTCTAGCCTAGCACAATCCATGGGCCCGACCCCTAACTCAACAATTTTGTCCCCAATAATAGCAACTAAAAACTTAGAGGCCCGAGAATGAGTCCATCAAAATTTTACATGTATGCAAGCCCAATCTATTCTACTGGTCTAAAACTCATAACCAAATAATACTTTGATTTCCCTGGCCCAATATTGTGAAGTCCCATCATTCATAATCAGAGTTATCAAGTAAGCCCATGGTTCGGCCTAGGACCAATCCTTTAACAAATTCTCAAGCAGTCCAACATAATCCAAACTCAGATTAAATTGGAAACCCTATTCCAACAGTTACTAAACAGTAACACCATAATTCGATTCAAAATGCCAGATGAACCCAAAATCATTACACTTAATACTTGCAGGATAATCTCGACAAATACAAGTATGTGTCCGATTTGAGTCCCCTGGACACGACGGAATCCTAAATACAATCTCACATTTGCCTATGACACATAATCTTCCGTCGTTATCTCAACTCAATTGAACTCACTATAATCGAAGAGAGGAGAAGTATAGGAAGTACCTATGCAGTCTATAGGGTCAGATACATTCTTCGTGTCTGATACTGATGTTCCCTCATGTCCAGGCTGATGGCAAAATTGATTCAAGCATTTTGACGAACATTGGATATGCGAGAAAGGAAAATTGATTTGAATGTTCTAGATTGAATAATCAAGAAATAAAAGTTTCCCAAAAGGATCAACTAATCCAAATCAAATTAGATATATGTGAGATTGCTTACGAATTCAAATCTAATGGACCTCTCCTCAGAATCAGAGTACCAGCAATCGTCAAGAACAGGGACTGGATCAAGAGAATGAAGATGAACAAGGTCACTCACCATAGTTCGAGCTCTTCGTTTAACTGATTTTGCGGATCAGTGAAGGTAGACGATCAATTTATTGAGCTCGTTGTCACCAATGTTGCATCATCGTCGAAGAAGAAGAGCATCGCCACCTCTTGCTCTACTCATCGTTGCGAAGGACGAAGGAGCTACGCCCCCGAACTCTAAGTCCCTGCCTCAAGTTGACTCGATGCCGTGCCACCACTAGAAGGAGGAGATCGCCATGGCTGCTAACTCAAAGCGAAAGGAAGAATGGAATCATTCTGATAGGGCTTCGCCTACGGAAGAGGGGTGAAGAAGAATGGAGGGGAAGTCCTATTTATAGGCCGGTGGTGGATCATCGGCCGTTAGCCACCGACGGCGAGAATTAGCCAGAGTATGTCGATCGGCAATGAACGGGTGAGATGACTCCGGTAGGTCGGTGGAGGAAGCTTCGAGAGAGCTCTAGAAGATCAAGGCGTCGTGCCTCCGCACGTAGACAAAGCACCCCTTTTTGCCGGCCATGAGTCGAAGGGGAAAGAAGAAGGAAGAAGTTTTGTGAACAATTGGTTTTAATCCCCAACATTGGGCTTTACAAGTGGTTGTTTGAATGGGCCGGCTAAAAGGTATAATTAGAGGGTTACGAATTAGGTGGCCCAATCTAATGAATGATCTAAATAATTGGGTTGAAGGCTAATTCCCAAAAAAGATAGGGTGGATGATTAATAAAGATGGGCCTTAGTAATAACGATAGAATTTAATAGATGGTCTTGGGTTAATAAGGCCTGATGTAATAGAGGCTTTAATTGGTAGGCTTTCTAAGAATTGGGTTAGTAATAGATTTGGTTTATTCCAAATAGATAGGCTAGGTCTTAATAGAGGCTATGGACTTAAGAGGATTTGATTTAATTAGTGGGTTCAAAATAATGACCTAAATAAATCAGATAGAATAATAGCTAAATAGTCAAAATAGATAAATAGAAGAAATGATTAAATCTTTATTTGAGAAAAAGTGAGGTTACAAATCTACCCACCTTAGAAAAATTTCGTCCTCGAAATTTCGAATCGCACAATAGGCACGATTATGAATATTCAAGTACGTAAATTTTAAAAATGACCAAACCAAATAAATGCGAAATGAAATCAAAATAGACAACCAATATCACATGCATGATCAAAATGGAAATTTTGATGATGGTGAACTTGATATGATCAAGAAGTAAATCGGAATTTAAACACGATTATAAACCATCTAGTCACGATCAAGAAACTAAACAGAATCAATTATAGAATAGTGATCAAAGTCTAGGCATGGTCAAAACCCTGAGTGGTCAAAATATAGGTATGATAAAGATCAAAATTAGTTGGTCTCAGAACAGAAGCAAAGTTTAGTCATGGCTTAATTAAAAGAATCAAAATTATCTACACACGATCTTCTAGGTATGATTGACACCAAGTTATAGTCATGATCAAAATAAAAAATAATGGTATCGTCACGAACATGATCGAATCCTAAGTATAATCAAAATTATTTAGATATGGTAAGGTACAAGAATGGAATAATTGGACATGTCCAAAGGTAGAATACAATTTGTTTTGGCGCGATAAAAAATGTGATCGAACTATGGATTTAGTTAAGCACAATAGATATAATCATCGCTAATAAGATCAAAACTGCTTAAGCACGATCAAATATAGAAATGTTGCGATCAGAAACATGAGGTTGGAAATAGTATAAAGTGAAATCAAATTCTAGGATAGAGTCAAAGGATAATTAAATTGTTTAGGCACAATTAAGTCAAAATCATAATCAATTCAAAAAAAATCAATTAGGCACGATAAATATAGTTACGACAACAAAAACCAAAATTGCCTAAGCATAATCAATTACAGAAATGAGGTGACGAAAATAGTAATTTGGAAATAATGCCAATTGGCATGATCAAGAATCGAATACAATCAGATTCTAGGATAGAATTGAAAGAATGATCAAAATTAAATAGTTTTGGCATGATTGGATTAAAAATCAAATAACTCAGGAATAAATTCCAGATTATATATGTAAGATCATGTTTATACATGATCAAATTATGATCAAAATTCTGAGACATGATTAGAGGCCAAGTTACGACCAAATAAAAAACAAATTCCTTAAGGCACGTCTACGATAGAAAGAAATCTAGTCACGATCGAAAATCATATAAGCATAAAGAATTGTTGTCTAAATATGATCAATATTCAAATTTACGCACGATAATATAACCAAGATAGAGATGAAATCTGATGTTTCTATGGATGACTGAATGATTATCCGATAGAATATCAAATCACTACAATGAGTAAAGAAAAATCAAAACAAAATATTTAAAAAAAAATTATCTCATTAACGCCCTACAGACTGATCCTCTAAACTTGCTAACTAAACTCAGCACCAAGGAACATAAGTTAACTACCCAGTTATTACAAATAATTCTATTTGGGACCAAGGAACATATTTAATTTGATTACATCAACTTATGTACAGCCGTTCCATATAATCTGTCAATTTGCTTTTCTAAATCAAACCATTTTTTAGACATCAACTTTCACTCCCCCCCTTTCTGACTTCATCAAGGTTACAATCTCGACTGTCTATAAACCCTTACCAAGTCGACTCATGATTTGTGTATCCAAAAAATCTCATTCCTCAAAATTTAACTCCTTAACCAAATTTGAATCCCCAACATTTGTTAATCATCTAACAAAATTTTAACTTAACTATCCTTCTTTTCTTTAATCACTAGCCAACTATTCCAAGAGTTGTATGCTAATATCTTGGTCCTAATTCTCATTATTACTTCGACAACTATTCCTTTCAATCATACTATGGTCATATCCATCCTTTACATATCAAATCTCAAAATTAATTCTTTTGAATGTTTTGCAACTTGATCATTATATTCTCAAGTTCACCCACTTTCTCTGTGGAAGAACCTAATCTTTCTTCCCCAACCTTTCACTTACAGATTTTTCTATCCTTCCATATAATTCCCTGGTTCTTGCCTTTAATCATAAACATCATAATTCTTCGCGAATCTGATATTACTACTAACTGTTCTGTAATTCTCCTCCAATATAAGCCATCAAAAAGCCTCTCAAAATTTACTACCAAACTTCCTTACTAATAATCTTATTCTACTATCTTTCTACTCTTACATGTCTAACCATGGATCTCAAAGATGCCTTTACTAGAAATGAGCTAGCAGGTAACTATATATATATATATATATATATATATATATATATATATATATATATATATATATATATATATATATATATATATATATATATATATATATATACCATGGCAGAGGAAACCAAGAACCTCACCAGAGCCAACTATGCCAAAGTCTGAATGGAACTCGACATATCCAAAGAACTCCCTAAATTCATTAACATCGAGTTAGGGCAGAAACCCATACCCAGCCGCTTATCTACGACAACAATGTCCTGTTTTGCAATTATTATCACATCAGAGGGCACCTCACCAAATTCTGCTACAAAATTTGTCGGAGTTGAGACAAAAAAAAGGATATAAGCTGCAAGGAAACAAACACGCAGATACAACAGAAGGAATTCCCTCAATCAAAACCACCCTCAAACTCATATCTCAGATTTGAAGATAGCACTGATTTAACCTGAGCGGTCACCTCACCCCCTCCCCCACAAGATAGTCCCACCTCACCAAAATCCAACCCGATATCCACCACTAACAGATTTGAAGCTCTGAGCATGGAAGACACCACCAACGAAGGAGAGACACAAGTGATCCCACCCATGGTGGTCACCATCCTTAAGCGCAGAGATCCAGAAGACAAGACAAAGTCCATCACTCCTTCCAGCAGTTCTTCCCTCGTCAGCAGCGAGACTCATATCACAAAGGCCCTGAGCTCCGAGGAGGGGTCCAAACCCCGAGTCTCACAGAGCTAGAGACATGTGACATTCAACCAACCTCCCCAGACATGGCCAAAGCTACCCAACACCCAATGGATCAGGAGACCACAGACAGGATTCGACAAGCTGAGGAAGCAGGATTCTTGGATCCCGACAACCCGATGAGCGCCATCGCGGACTCCGATGGATCCGAAAATGTGGCTGACTACACAAGGATGGAAGAACACAGGAGCAACCCTGGAGTCAGCTCCGGGACCACATCAGATCCTCCAGAAAGTAGCACCAATATCACTAATAAACCCCACAAGAAGGGCAAGAACAAACAAGGACAACACCCGACAAGGACCACGAGGTCAGCTGCGAAGCTCCACAACTCAGACCCCTTTTCCATACTTAATGCTTAACATCCTTTCAAGGAACGTGAGAGGACTGGTGAATAAACCGACGCTGAATAGAATCATCAGCCTCACTAAAATCCATCGTATCGACATCCTTGTCGTCACTGAACCCAAAATCCCTCAGAAAAGAATTAACGAGATTCGGCTCAGTCTCAGATTCGCGGCTGCCATCGTTGGATGCCACGACATCTGGATATTCTTTTCTGCTGGCATCAAGTTCGGCCTGGTTCAGGACTCCAAGCAGACCCTTTCGTGCTGGGTCGAGCACCCGAAGATGCGATCCCGAGCCCTTCTCTCTGCAGTTCACGGCAGCTGCGACTTCCCAGAGTGTAGACTACTCTGGGACCAACTTTAGCCGCGCACCTCCTCCCCAACAACCTCCCGTGGATCTGCCTCAGAGATTTCAACACTATCACCTGCAGTTCTGAGAAGTCCGGGGGCCGTCCGTCCCTCTTCCGGCCATGGAAGAATTTAACAACTTTATCTTCAATGCACAACTCACCCAACTTCCCTTTTCCGGCAACGCTTTCACTTGGTACAACATGCAGGAAGGACATCACAGGCAATACTCTCGTCTGGATTGAGTGCTGATCAACGGTCCATAGGCAGATATAGGAATCATATCCAATATTTCTCACCTAAACTCCACGGAATCGGATCACTCCCCCCTCCTCATCGAGAGAAAAAGTAACTCCCAACACATCAAAAAACCATTTCGCTTTTTGAACTTCTGGAGACACCACCCTCAGTTCATCCCAGTTGTTACTGCCTCCTGGAACTCCTCTGATGACCTAGATCCCCTGGTTAGCGTGGTGCACAAACTCGTCGCCACCAGCAAGGCCCTTTCCTCCTGGAGCAAGGCTGCGTTCGTGTAACGCCCCAGTTCCAAAATACGTAGGACTAGAACGTAATCATGCCAGCTGTATACATACGAAGTACATGGACCCTCGTATATATACATAAGCTGTAAAATACAGTAACCAAGGTACTAAATCTCATCCACAAAGATAAATATGATATAAAAGTAACTAAGAATTTGTCATGTACACAATAGTTGGGTGGAGACAAAGTCCACTACCAACCAAATTAAATATGGAAAAATATACAAGGAAAGAATTTAGCAAGCGAGAGCAATGGCGAGTCCAAGAGCAATCACCACGAAGGAAGGAATGGCCTTAGCTAGAGCACCTGCAAGAAATCACGGAACACACACCTGGCGAGATAACCAGGTCCTCAGAGGGACGTAACAAGATACATCAACATGCCACATAACTGAATATATACTATGTCATAAATCACAAGTAAAGTAAATAGTCACACTCGTAACAATTTCTAATACCTCATCATCGACACAGTGGACTACCCCTACAACCAAAGAAGGACAAGGGGTAGTACACTATACCGCGATGCGATATTGTCCCAAGCTACTAATGGAACGGGGTGATATGACATTGACGAGGGTTACCTAACCATCTAATGTGTCTATGCAGTAAGAACAAACCTTCAACGCATGAGCCCTGGCTGTAAATAGGATCGGCATAGTTCCCATATAGGGCACCATGGGCCTACGTCCATAACGCCCGGGAAGCGTCAGAGGGCACCATGTGCAAGGGGCTACGTCCATAACGCTCTGGATAACGTCAGAGGGCACCTGGAGCCTGCGTCTCCGGCGGAGCGCACAGGTAATAAAGGAAGTGCATAGAAGCCCATACGTCAGGTAATGTTCTCCCCACCCAATGTACCTGTTAAGTCGCATCCACGACCATGTACCTCTACTAACTGCCAAGTCTCTAACACGCCTCTATTAGCAGTTAGCCCTAACGCATGCGCATGGGGGATCAGCCCACACGCAAGAACCTCTACATGATACTCATCTCACACATTCTCGTGGTACAACTGTGTCAAGGTATATACAATACACCACAACGGTAGTCCCTTAACTCTAGGTCAACATGCAATCAAAGGATACTAACAAAGTAAATTATTAATCACTGAACAGGCAGTAAATCAGGAACTGTAAGAACCGGAAATAAAGAACAGTGATATATAAAATAAATGCAGACTGAATATAAACAGTTTAATGGCAAGGTATCTTGCCTGTTGTTACGCCGGGTGTGCGATGTTTCCGACAAGTCCTGATTGTCCACTAGCCATGGTCATTGCGTACGGGTCCAAATTTCACGAGAACATAGGAGTGGAGATTAGTTGTGATTAACTAAGATAATTTAGAAGAATTTGTGAAGACAATTACATATGCCAATTTTAGAATTATTTTATAATACTAAAATTATGTTTTGATACTAGTTTTAAATAAACACTTGAAATAAAAATCTTTTTAAACTAAACTAGGTTTTACAAACTTTTTGATAGGGAAACTACTATCATTATTATTGTAATAAATATATGGAAATACTAGGAAATTGTTTTATATTTTTATACACTATATTTTATAATAAAATCTTTCTTGAAAAAAACATATTTAACCCATTATATAATAATAATAATAATAATAAATGATAAATATCAGACCATTCACTCCATCCCCCCTTCCATAATTCGTACAGAGAGAGAGAAAAAGAGGTGAATCGAAAGAGGGGACGAGGGTCTTACCGAGGGATGGCGGCTCCGGCCGGCGGTCGGTGCCTGAGGAGATGGCGGCGTACGGGGCTTTAATGGTGGCGGCTAGGCCGGACCAGCGGTGGTGGCACCGTAGAGGCTCGACGGACGCCGAGATTAGGGGGCGGCACGGAGAGCCCTCCGGAGGACGCGGCCACGGCGCTCAGGCACGGCGGCGTCAGATCTGGCGGCCAGGTGGGTTCAGATCCGGCGAGCGTGTCTGGTCGGGGGTTGGCCGCTGGAAGAGGCGCGGTCAGCGAGGTTTCGAGGCGGGCAGGGGCTCGACGAAGAGGAGATGCGACGGTGGCACTGAACGGTGGAGCGCGGCTCCGGCGGCCCTGCTGTGCGAAGGCTGGCGGACGCTCGGCGAGATGCGGACAGGTGAGGGTTTCCCTTCCCTTCTCTTCTGGTGTTCTGGGGATTTTCGGTGGTGGTGACGATTTGGCCGGGAAGGAGTTAGGGATTTTGGCCAGAGATGGTGGGCTGTCGGTGGAGTGACGGTCGGAGTTGCGACCGGGTGATGGGATGGTGATGCGTTGGACGGATTTGGGTGGTTGTGGTGGTTCAGTTGGTTCTGGTGGTAGTGTCGACAGGGATTCGATATAGATGGCAGACGCCGAGGAGGCATAACGGCCAGGCTGTGGGTATCGCCACGGTTGAGGGTGCGGGTATGGCGGAGACAACGGGGTCGAGTCGAGAGATGGGGTGACGACGGTGATGGTTGCTGTGGTTGAGAACGTTAGAGGTGAAGGTGGAGGCGATGTAGCGAAGGTGTGTCCGGAATTGTCGGACACGGGATGGAAAAATATTGTATATGTACATGAAGGATATAGTGGATATGAGTTGGGCACGGACACAATGCACATACTCTCTGAGTTGTGGATGAAGAATTTCTGGAGGAGTACCTCTCCTTTTATAGGAGGTGGGAATGCCCAGTTGGATATAGATTAGGATTCGTTTAAATCCCGATGGATAATTCCATCTATTTATTTAAATCGATTTAAATCCAAAACAATCTAGATAACTTCCCTTTAAATTAAATGCATGTTTAAAATAAAATCTTTTCCACATTTAAATTATAAAAATAACTCAAATATTCAATAAACAAAATCTTAAATTATATTTCCATAAACATTAAAATATAGCATTTAATTAATTTTGAAAATCAAGTTAATTACTTAATTATTAAATCATAAGTTGCTTTCTATAAATAAAATATGTTACTATACAAATTTCGAATTTCATAAAGTATTAAATAAAAATTTCCAATCACAATTTATGTTATAAAAATATTTATTACCTTTGTTTGAACATGGACTTTTATATAATAAATAAAATTTATAATAAAATATTTTTCTAAAATATGTAGCTCGACGTATCGCATTTGAATGCAAATCTCGCATGCTACGCAAAGATGCGAACTCGTATAGATACGAAAATACAATACAAAAATATATTTTAGATAAAAAAAAATTAGTAGAAAATTAGGGGGGCTTACATCCTACCCAACTTAAAAGAATTTCGTCCTCGAAATTTAGGAATAGGTAGGGTTCAAGAGTTTAACGATAAGAAGTGAACAATTCTTTTGGCGAGACAAGAAAACGGTGTTTAACATAAATGTTAAATAGAAAAAAAAATCACGAATATGGTAATGGACGAGGGTCGCTAGCTAAGATAATCATGATAACACAAATCAAAAAATATTAAGGCATTGGGTAGATCAAAAAGAATAACTTAGGGACTTGGAGTTGTGGTTCCTTGAGAAGATATGGTCGTCTGGTTTTAGGTTTGATGAAGGAATTGGTTTGATTCATTCTTAAGTCTCATGAATGATTAGAAAGTCATGAAATGAATCTAGTGTCACGAGGAGGATGGTTAATTCAAGATGGGGTTACAGTCAAATCGGTTGGTAACTGGCTAACTATCTTGGCAATAGACAGTGGACAACTAAGAGAATATCAAGTACGGGTGTTTGTCTTTCTAAAACAGGCGAAAGGCAAACATAAAGAGTTCGAAGAAGGCATTATCGAATTCAAATGAGTGGTTCAAAGACGACTGGATAAGTTCCACAAGAGTTGCCAAAACAGTCGCGGATGAGATTCCAGGTCAAGTTTAACTATGTCTCTATCCACGTTGAATAATATACAAAAAGCGAACCAAGTGCACTATGGTTGATCAGACCATAATACGTCGGTTCTGATTAGACAATGTATTAGTGGGCGCCCACAATAAACATGTCACGAACAAGCTCGATAAAGAGTAAGCTTGCAAAACTAGATTATAATAGCAACATAAGATAGTAAAAATATAAGCAGTGGATGATGAAGGAATTTAAATAGTCCAAGATCCTTTAGAATTGAGTCTTGCCCGAAGTTCGGGCCTATACAAGCGGCTCGGTCCACTAAATTCGATAGTCTAAGTGAAGCTATCAATATGGTCCACAAGGAAAAAGGTTGGTTAGATCGTGAGGTATTTTACTCGACTTACAAGAGTTAATCTAGTAGTGTGATGGAACAATGAGTCAAGCAATCAAAATACCACAAGGTTAAGCATTTTATGAAGAACATAATTATATCGGGTCGAATGAATTGACGCGAGGTTGAATTCCTAATTGAAGCCATAAATATTTTGGGTACCATGATAATTGTTATAGTTTAGTCTTTTTGACCAGAAAGTCGTATCAAGAAAATAGAGTACAAGGAGGCGGGTTTTAGTGGGACATGATATACCTACATGAAGGTGGGTTCGTCTAGGTCTTGCATATGAAATTTGTGGGAAGGAAAAGCCTAGTGTTGTGCTCCAAATATCAAAGTCACGATAGGGAGCGCCGAATAAAAAATAGAAAGTGGGTTTTCATAAGATACTAATTAATGCACAAAAATAAAAGGGTAAAGCACGAAGTAAAGATAATTTATGAAAGCTCGTAGATCAAGGTAAAATAAGTTACAGTTTCTAGAGGGAAGATAGTCTCATAGATAAGGGTATGGTTAAGGGAATGATTCTAATCATTTCTAAGTTTCAAACAATTAGATGGTCACAAATAATGATCTAGGATTGAGGGAAGGTCGAGTAAGTCAAAGATATGTTCATTAGTTTAGTCGATGGCTAACTATACTTGTGTATATGCAATATTATAGGCATATATGGCATGGCAATCAAATGTGAAATACTTCTATCTCACTAGGGTGACCTTACTTGCTTCTTGGTCTTCTACCAATATATGATCTAAAATTTTTCGAGTTCCTCGAAATTTTTCCAATAAAATTTTCAAGATACTTCGCCAAATTTCAATTATCTAAGACTGTCAACTTTAATCAAAATTTTAAATCTCTTAGTAAATCTCGAAACAACCCTTGTATATCGCAACTTGAATAATAACCTTTTTTTTTGTCTCTTTTTTTTTCCAAAATTTAAATATCCATAATCAAGGATTTAAACTCGAAATCTAAATAACTCTATAAATCATAGATCATAGAACAAAATTTGAAATTTGAATCTTCCCTTCAAGTTGATTTCGTATCTTCTAAAATATTTTAAATAATATTTTTTACCATCATCTCTTCAGACTCAAAATTAAATACTTAAAATTCGTAAATCGTAGAATCAATTTAAAACCTCAAGCTCTCTAATAAACCATAAATCATAAACCCTTCATATTCTCTAGTCGTTACAAATCATAACTTATAATTTAAAACACTTTAATAAATTCAAGATAAACTTTAACATATTCAATCCCAATCTTGAACTAAATCGTAATCATGGGTCGCAATTTAAAGATGTTACTCAATTCAGTTTCATATCCCAAATAAATCATAAACTATTTTGCTATTTCCAAAAATCATAATAAATTTTTTTTTTCTTCCTCTTGTGTACACCACCTTGTAATGGCAAAATAAAATTCCAACTATCCATTGAAGGCGGTACTATGATACTACCCAACTTGAAATTTACTAATCCTTAAAATCATACTTTCTAGAAAAATAAATTCTTTTATAACTCAAATAAAATTCCAATGCATATTAATTGCCAATGGCAATCCATCTAGCCATGTGTTTTAACCTATGGGCATATACTAGTTTAGTCATCTTACTAAACACGAACTAAGAATTTACGGTAGAAGGAGTCAAGCAAGATGCAAATCAAGGAGGTCGAACGAGAGTTCGGAATTTAAAGTCAAGGAAGGATGCCAAGTGGGTGGATGAGATTCTAAACTCTAATCCTATACTGCAGGCCCGTTCGGTACAGTCATGTAACCGAAACGGCAAACTAGACCTGCATGGGCCACCACAAAAACATGTAACGCCCCAGTTCCAAAATACGTAGGACTAGAACGTAATCATGCCAGTTGTATACATACGAAGTATATGGACCCTCGTATATATACATAAGCTGTAAAATGCAGTAACCAAGGTACTAAATCTCATCCACAAAGATAAATATGATATAAAAGTAACTAAGAATTTGTCATGTACACAATAGTTGGGCGGAGACAAAGTCCACTACCAACCAAATTAAATATGGAAAAATATACAAGAAAAGAATTTAGCAAGCGAGAGCAATGGCGAGTCCAAGAGCAATCACCACGAAGGAAGGAATGGCCTTAGCTAGAGCACCTGCAAGAAATTACGGAACACACACCTGGCGAGATAACCAGGTCCTCAGAAGGACGTAACAAGATACATCAACATGCCACATAACTGAATATATACTATGTCATAAATCACAAGTAAAGTAAATAGTCACACTCGTAACAAGTTCCAATACCTCATCATCGACACAGTGGACTACCCCTACAACCAAACAAGGACAAGGGGTAGTACACTATACCACGATGCGATATTGTCCCAAGCTACTAATGGAACGGGGTGATATGACATTGACGAGGGTTACCTAACCATCTAATGTGTCTATGCAGTAAGAACAAACCTTCAACGCATGAGCCCTGGCTGTAAATAGGATCGACATAGTTCCCATATAGGGCACCAGGGGCCTACGTCCATAACGCCCGGGAAGCGTCAGAGGGCACCATGTGCAAGGGGCTACGTCCATAACGCTCTGGATAAACGTCAGAGGGCACCTGGGGCCCGCGTCTCCGGCGGAGCGCACAGGTAATAAGGGAAGTGCATAGAAGCCCATACGTCAGGTAATGTTCTCCCCACCCAATGTACCTGTTAAGTCGCATCCACGACCATGTACCTCTACTAACTGCCAAGTCTCTAACACGCCTCTATTAGCAGTTAGCCCTAACGCATGCGTATGGGGGATCAGCCCACACGCAAGAACCTCTATATGATACTCATCTCACACATTCTCGTGGTACAACTGTGTCAAGGTATGCAATACACCACAACGGTAGTCCCTTAACTCTAGGTCAACATGCAATCAAAGGATACTAACAAAGTAAATTATTAATCACTGAACAGGCAGTAAATCAGGAACTGTAAGAACCGAAAATAAAAAACAGTGATATATAAAATAAATGCAGACTGAATATAAACAGTTTAATGGCAAGGTATCTTGCCTGTTGTTACGCCGGGTGTGCGATGTTTCCGACAAGTCCTGATTGTCCACTAGCCATGGTCATTGCGTACGGGTCCAAATTTCACGAGAACATAGGAGTGGAGATTAGTCGTGATTAACTAAGATAATTTGGAAGAATTTGTGAAGACAATTACATATGCCAATTTTAGAATTATTTTATAATACTAAAATTATGTTTTGATACTAGTTTTAAATAAACAATTGAAATAAAAATCTTTTTAAACTAAACTAGGTTTTACAAACTTTTTGATAGGGAAACTACTATCATTATTATTGTAATAAATATATGGAAATACTAGGAAATTGTTTTATATTTTTATACACTATATTTTATAATAAAATCTTTCTTGAACAAAACATATTTAACCCATTATATAATAATAATAATAATAACAATAATAATAATAATAATAAATGATAAATATCAGATCATTCACTCCACCCCCCCCATAATTCGTACAGAGAGAGAGAGAAAAAGAGGTGAATCGAAAGAGGGGACGGGGGTCTTACCGAGGGATGGCGGCTCCGGCCGGCGGTCGGCGCCTGAGGAGATGGCGGCGCGCGGGGCTTTAATGGTGGCGGCGAGGCCGGACCAGCGGTGGCGGCACCGTAGAGGCTCGACGGACGCCGAGATTAGGGGGCGACATGGAGAGCCCTCCGGAGGACGCGGCCACGGCGCTCAGGCGCGGCGGCGTCAGATCTGGTGTCCAGGTGGGTTCAGATCCGGCGAGCGTGTCTGGTCGGGGGTTGGCCGCTGGAAGAGGCGCGGTCAGCGGGGTTTCGAGGCGGGCAGGGGCTCGACGAAGAGGAGATGCGGCGGTGGCACTGAACGGTGGAGCGCGGCTCCGGTGGCCCTGCTGTGCGAAGGTCGGCGGACGCTCGGCGAGATGCGGACAGGTGAGGGTTTCCCTTCCCTTCTCTTCTGGTGTTCTGGGGATTTTCGGTGGTGGTGACGATTTGGCCGGGAAGGAGTTGGGAATTTTGGCCGGAGATGGTGGGCTGTCGGTGGAGTGACGGTCGGAGTTGCGACCGGGTGCTGGGATGGTGATGCGTTGGACGGATTTGGGTGGTTGTGGTGGTTCAGTTGGTTCTGGTGGTAGTGTCGACAGGGATTCGATATAGATGACGGACGCCGGGGAGGCATAACGGCCAGGCTGTGGGTATCGCCACGGCTGAGGGTGCGGGTATGGCGGAGACAACGGGGTCGAGTCGAGAGATGGGGTGACGACGGTGATGGTTGCTGTGGTTGAGAACGTTAGAGGTGAAGGTGGAGACGATGTAGCGAAGGTGTGTCCGGAATTGTCGGATACGGGATGGAAAAATATTGTATATGTACATGAAGGATATAGTGGATATGAGTTGGGCACGGACATAATGCACATACTCTCTGAGTTGTGGATGAAGAATTTCTGGAGGAGTACCTCTCCTTTTATAGGAGGTGGGAATGCCCAGTTGGATATAGATTAGGATTCGTTTAAATCCCGATGGATAATTCCATCTATTTATTTAAATCGATTTAAATCCAAAACAATCTAGATAACTTCCCTTTAAATTAAATGCATGTTTAAAATAAGATCTTTTCCACATTTAAATTATAAAAATAACTCAAATATTCAATAAACAAAATCTTAAATTATATTTCCATAAACATTAAAATATAGCATTTAATTAATTTCGAAAATCAAGTTAATTACTTAATTATTAAATCATAAGTTGCTTTCTATAAATAAAATATGTTACTATACAAATTTCGAATTTTATAAAGTATTAAATAAAAATTTCCAATCACAATTTATGTTATAAAAATATTTATTACCTTTGTTTGTACATGGACTTTTATATAATAAATAAAATTTATAATAAAATATTTTTCTAAAATATGTAGCTCGACGTATCGCATTTGAATGCAAATCTTGCATGCTACGCAAAGATGCGAACTCGTATAGATACGAAAATACAATACAAAAATATATTTTAGATAAAAAAAAATTAGTAGAAAATTAGGGGGGCTTACAGTTCGACAACATCTTTCAAGCGATCAGCACCGCTGAAGATGATGTCACCAGAGTGAAAAGCCGGTTCGTCGTAGAATGAACCCCGGAGGCTCGGGCTTCGCTCAACCTTGCCGAAGCCATCCTCAAGTCTCGAATGAAGGTCGAGACTGAATTCTGGAAACAAAAAGCCAGGCTTGCTTGGGATCTGAAAGGGGATCGCAACTCAGGCTTCTTCCACGCATGTGTCAAGAGTCATAGACGACAGCTTAACCTCCATCGTATCATTGACGACAATGGCACCCAGCTACACGACCAGAAGAACATTCAGGAGGCGGCGGCTCGGTTCTTCTCGTCGCTCTTCACCAAAGAGGCAATCCTCAAGGACGGCGACTTCCTCTCCAAGGTCCCCGTTATCATCACCGATCTTGATAATGACATGCTTATGGTCACCCATCTGCTGAGGGAGTTAAGGCGCCTGACAGATTCTCTGGGATATTCTTCAGAACTTGTAGGGACATCATTACTTCGGATTTGGTCGAAGCCACCATTGTTTTCTTCCAAGGTGCGAGATATCCGACTGTTATTGCCAGTGCGAATCTTATTCTCATTCCTAAAAAAGAAAATACAGAAACCTTCAGAGACTTTAGACCCATAAGCTTATGCAACTTTACCAACAAGATCATCTCGAAAATCATTGCAAATTGCATGTCTAACCTACTACCCAAGATCATCTCCGAAGAGCAGAGCGGATTCGTTAAGGGGAGGAACATCATGGACAATATCCTTCTCGCCCAAGAAATGGTCACCTGTATGAAATTCCCTGCTAGAGGAGGCAACGTCGCTATCAAACTTGAAATAGAAAAGGCGTACGACCACCTGGACTGGCAATTCATGATCTAGGTGTTCAGAGCCTTCGGCTTATCTGAACCATGGATTGTTATTGTATACAGGTCAATCAGCAATTCTAGGTTCTCCACCGTCATCATCGGTCAAGCAGAAGGTTTCTTTTCATCAAGTCGTGGCGTACGCCAGGGTGACCCTCTATCTGCTACCATATTTAACATCACTGCAGAAGCGCTCAGCAGAAACCTCAACAACATGACCAACAATAATCAATTCCATCACTATCAAACCACCACCGGATGCCCTATTATCACTAACCTTGCCTACGCTGACGATGTCCTCATCTTCACTTCTGGCGACATCGGTTCGGTGAAAGTTTTCCACAAAATGCTTGAGAGATACGCCAAATGCTCCGGTCAACGGATAAACAAAAGCAAGAGTGTCATCTACACCCACCACAAAGCGGACAGGATCCACTCCAAAAGGCTGTCCAACCTGACTTCATACACCATAGCTTACCCTCCATTCTTCTTGTTAGGCTGCCCGTTGGTGTACGACAAGTCGAACGCCAGCATTTTCGAGTACATTGTGACTCTGTCAGAAAGAAGATTGAGAGCTGGCACAATGCCACTCTCTAGCCCGACGGAAAGCTGATTTTGATTAGGCATGTCCTCTTCTCCGTTCCCATATACTCGCTGGCCGTATACGGCCCCCCAAGAAAGTCATCACTTTGATAGAAACCCTATTCGTTAGATTCTTTTGGGGGAGCAGCCATGGGGAAGACAAACACCACTGGGCCAGTTGGATCACTATGGCTAAACCTACCGGGGAGGGCAGGTTGGGACTTAGCCGTTTGGAGCACCAAGTGCACGCATGCTCTATGAAGTTATGGTAGAAGATGCGCACGGACAACTCTCTCTGGACCAGATTCATGAAGGCCAGATATTTCAGATTCTCTTACCCGACGATCGCTTTAGTGAACAGCAGATTCTCGGCCACCTGGCGACGCATGCCCCACGGTAAAGCGCTTGCCTAACCTCTAATTCGACTGCAGCTGGGTAACGGCCACGCTTCGATGAGCTACGAGCGATGGCTGGACGACGAGCTATACAACACTCAACATCCCCATATCGGAGAGATTTACGATCTGTGGGATACCGATTACGGTTGGAATTGGAATAGAGTGCGAGACAGGCTCGGACAGGAAGCGACAGACAGACTTGCTGCCGCTCAGTTGCAGATTTCCAACGAGCCGGACTCCCTACGGTGGACCTCGACTCAGAACGGCACTTTCTCCCTAGCGTTTGCCAGACTCATAGAGAAAGGAACAGGCACTCCATGTCCTCTCATTGCCCCTTTCTGGCAATCTTGCATTCCCATTAAATGGTCAATCCTGGTCTGAAGAGCTCAGAGAAGGAAACTTCCCACTGACGACTCAATCGCTTTTTTTGGTTTCAGCCTGGCATCGAGATGTCACTGTTGTGCATCCACTAAAGAAGAGTCGGTGGAACACGTCCTCCTTGTTGGCGATCTATCGATGCAGATGTGGAACAGCCTCAGCAACAGGTGCGGAGTGCATCATCCTCCCGGGGGCTTCAACGATCTACTGGCCAGCTGGGGAACCTCCCAAGGTCGACAAATTGTTGCAGCTGCCGGGATTTGGGTCATGTGGAAGAACTGAAAAAAATTTATATACGAAGGTCGCCAACTCCAACCTCATCTTCTGATCTCTGAAGTCCTGTGCCAGATCAGTAGAGTCCGGAGGCGTTGCTTCCACTCCGCAGACAGCTTTTGGGTAGCCTGGGACTAGTCACCTCTGGCGTGGTGTTTTGTTTTGGTTCTTTTCTCTGTTGCCCTTTCATTTCTGGTCTTTTGCCTTCTTGTATGTGGCATGTTTACTTGTATAGGCATCGACATTTTGCAACTTATACATCAATAAAGTCTTCTTCTTCTTAAAAAAACAATATATATATATATATATATATATATATATATATATATATATATATATATATATATATATATAGCAAATGACCTCTAGCCTAGTGGTTAAGAGAGATGCATGCGGCCCAAGTGGTCAGGAGCTCGAGCCCTAAAGTTTGCCACAATTACCCATTGCTTCAATATATATATATATATATATATATATATATATATATATATATATATATATATATATATATATATATATATGTATATATATATATTTATATATATTTTTATATATATATATATATTTATATATATATATATATAAATATATATATATATATATATATATATAGTCATCCACAATATGTACATTAGTTATCTAGTATACATAGCTATTTGTAAAGTATTACATATCTATCAAATATATGTAATTATCAATAAAAAATATACAAACACCTGAGTTTGAGTCTTGAAATAGATTGGGAAAAAGGTATTTGAAATGGTCTTAATAAACTATAAGGAAAATCACGTAAAAAATTCTAGAGGAATCCCTATTCCTATTCGATCTCTGGATGGAAATAGAATACTCTGGTTAGAACAAAATCAAACAGATCAAACTAATTTCGGTATGGTTTCCCAATGGAGCTAAGAGCCCAAAAATCTAGAACATGGATATAGTCTCAATAGTATACAGTACCCAAGCAT
The DNA here is from genome assembly GCA_029216955.1 of Iris pallida. Taxonomy (NCBI): domain Eukaryota; kingdom Viridiplantae; phylum Streptophyta; class Magnoliopsida; order Asparagales; family Iridaceae; genus Iris; species Iris pallida. The sequence continues at coordinate 32,447,938 of JANAVB010024400.1, read as the reverse complement.
ATCCAAAATTACTTACCTAGAATTTATGCCCTGCTAATGTATACCTGGCTGCAGTGAACTCTTGGCAAAGTGACACAATAATGTAGATACCGAATAATCTCTCAACTTTACCCATTTTCAATTGATATAGATAGAACAACTTCAAGTGATCGAAACATGATGTATATAGGATATAGTCTCAATTGTATATGAAGATCTATACATACCTAAAATCACTTCGACTCAGAGCCTATGTCTCGCCAGTGCGCTGCTGGCTGCAGTGGACCCGTAGTTTCTATAATTCAGATAAATGGTTGCAGTTTACGACTGCCATGCCGTAGTAGGTCACCGAATATTCTTTCAACTTTTTCCATGGGAGTCTCAATGGTGCACCTTGATAATTCAGTTTCAAATAATCTTTCCAATTTACTAAGGAGATTTAACCACACTAGGAAGGACATGTAGTGTTAGTGTGAATATCGTTTCTTCACGGTCAAGGGATCGACTATCAATAGGAAGAAAAGAATCAAGAGGGTATCCGCTCTCCATCTATCCTCAGATATTCAAGGATCGAGGTCAGAAGTTTATAGACACCAAAGTGATAAAAAAATTTGACTATAGATAATTGAGTTGGATTCAGGGTGAATAGAAACGATGAAGTTTTGAGTGGAAAAAACCAATGAATGGAATTGTTATTGGCCCTTGGAAATTGTTTAGGGAATATTGTCCTATACTGGAATTATTTTGGGAAAATAATTCCTTACAACCAATGAAAAATGTTAGGGAAAAAATTGGATCAAATAGCTAGGATGTGAGCTCTATGGCTCTAAATGAAATACTTGGGTTTGGAATGGTTAGAGAAAATCAAATAGGATTCTTAACCAAAATCAGTAGAGAAATTTGAAATGGCTATTTTAAGAGATCTGCTAAATGAGGAGTTAAAGCTCTAAATGATTCTAGATTCTAAACAGAGATAGAAAAGTAGGATTCTGATTAAAACCAATAGAGAAATTTGAAATGGTTTACTAATAGTCTTGCTAAAGGAGGAGTTGGAAAATCTGACTTTAATCTCTAAATAGTAAGGAAGCCTAGATCTTAAAGGATGTTAGAATCTGATGGGGGAGAATAATTCCCAAAAGTCATGGAATTATAGCTACAACTATATAGGGGACACTAAGAGATACATAAAAATTTAGAAAACAATATATATAGTACTTATACAACCATCAGCCCATGTTGTGATGAGTTTGTATTTAGTAGGCTACCAATGGTACTCTAGTCCTAAGCACCATTAGATAAACATGCATGGGCCACCACAAAAATATGTCACGAACCGCTTCCGAATAATTCGGTATGAATTGAGTCATGCCTGGCCTATGTTGTCGTTGACAACGGTAGTCAGCCGTCTAGTCAAGTCATCATTAATAACAGTGTATACTCATCACAGCGTCTATCACGATATAACTACTAATATGAAACCATCATAGATTACTATGTAGTTATTACAACCTTATACATGATATCCGGGTACGAAGTCGATAAAAAAATTTAAAGACTATCTATACTTGCAACATTCTCAATCTCAATACATCCAATCAATCCTATACATGAATCTACATCTCAGCATCCAGATTGAGTTTCGCTGCTAGGTCTCCCTGCTGGCCATAACACTCTAACAAATCAATCTCACCTGTAATCAACGATCTAGTCAGAAAAGGAGCAAAGCACAGTGTAACTCAATAATATTTACCATCAAGATATCAAAAAAAAGGTAAAGCATGAGCAAAAGAAAGACTAGTAAATATGAGATAATCATAATATGCACTAGCTATGTAAACATGTATAATTGGACTTCATCAACATGTAGGAACTAATATGTATCAGGCATATTAAATGAATAATATGCTATCAGTCATGTAAGAATCAGGCATATCTAATGACAATGCTATCAGTCACGCAATAATCAGGCATGTCGGATGATAATGCTATCAGTCACGCATGTAATGGACGTCAGACATATAACAATATGCTATCAGCCACGAGTTGTCCAATATTAGACTATTACATGTTTTAGATTGTCCTCCATCCGATACGAGAATCATGCAAGCAAGTGAAACAAATAAAGCAAGTATCATGACAACAAGTGTGTGTGTGTGTGCCCATGCAGACAAGTAGCAGTAAAATTGAGATACATGTACTTGCATTTTTCCTGGGAATTGGCAATGTCTTCTAATCACCTAAAAATAGGAAAATGATATTTAGAAATATTCTAAAAGAATTTCCTAATTAATCTAGTGAGTAATTTATCCCTCAATATAATACTAAAATATTCTAGCCTAGCATAGTCCATGGGCCCGGCCCTTAACTCAAAAATTATGTCCCAATAATAGCAAGTAATATCTTAGAGGCCCGAGAATGAGTCCATCAAAATCGTACATGTATTCAAGCCCAATCTAGTCTAATGGTCTAAAACTCACAACCAAATAATACTTTGATTTCCCTGGCCCAATACTGTGAAGTCCCATCATTCATAATCAGAGTTATAAAGTAAGCCCATGGTTCGGCCTAGGACCAATCCTTCAACAAATTCTCAAATAGTCCAACATAACCCAAACTCGAATTAAATTGAAAACCCTATTCCAATGGTTACTAAACAGTAACACCACACTTCGATTCAAAATACAAGATGAACCCAAAATCAATACACTGAATACTTGCGGCCTAATCTCGATAAATTCAAGTATATGTTCGATTTGAGTCCCATGGACACAACAAAATCCTAAACACAATCTCACATTTGCCTATGACACATAATCTCCTGTCGTTATCTCAACTAATTTGAAATCACTATAATTGAACAGAGAAGAAGTGTATGAAGTACCTGTGCAGTCTATAGGGTCATATATGTTCTTCGTGTCCGATACCAACGTTCCCGCGTGTCCAGGCTGATGGCAAAATTGATTCAGGCATTTTTTTCGAACATTAGATATGCGAGAAGAGAAAATGATTTGAATGTTCTAGATTGAATAATCAAGAAATAGAAGTTTTCCCAAATGATCAACTGATCCAAATCAAATTAGATACATTTGAGATTGCTTACAAATTCAAACTTAATGGATCTTGCCTCAGAATCAAAGTGCTCACAACGGTCAAGGATAGGGACTGGATCAAAAGAATGAAGATGAACAAAGTCACTCACCAGAGTTCGTGCTCTTCATTCACTACCAAAATATATCATACAAGCGACACAATTAGCGACTCTAGAGCAAAACGTCGCTAAAATTTTGAACTTAGCGACTTATATAAAAGACGACCAATTCTTCGAGCTCATTGTCACCAATGATGCATCATCGTTGAAGAAGAAAAGCATCGCCATGTCTTGCTTTGCTCACCGCTGCAAAGGGCGAATGAGCTATGCCCCCAAACTCTGAGTCCCCGCCTCAAGTTGACTCGACGTTGTGGCACCACGCGACGAAGGAGATCGCCATGGCTTCTAACTCAAAGCGAAAGGAGGAAGAGTGGAAGAATTCCGATATGGCTTCGCCTACACAAGAGGGGTGAAGAAGAATGGATGGAAAGTCCTATTTATAGGCCAGTGTGTCACGACCCGTACCCACTGTGAGGGTACAAGAACGTAACAACGCCCAGCCTACGCCGCAGTGTCGGCGATAGAACGCTGTCCTAGGTCACAACCTCTAACAATATATATCTAAACAGTTTATACTCCCCGAATGGGGGTGACATAGCAGTAAAACTCAATCACAACTAAGGAAGAGATAGCACGATATGAAATAGAACTCAAGGAAATAAATAGATGAAATAGTAGTAGTCTAAGATAATCCCAGCAATATCCAGCAGTACAAGGTCTCAGATACAGAATAAAAAAATATATACAACTCTGAACTCCAAATAAAGTCTAGCTAACATGTCCCATGACTACATAAAAGATAGATAAGCCTAACTAATCTAATCTAGGCAATCGGGGTGATATCCTCAGCTAGAGCTGGGTCCTCCTGAGGGTCCAGCTCGCAGGTGTCATCTAAGGCTGCCCCGTAGTAAGTGTCCAGGCAAGCCTCCTCATCGTCCTCTGTAATATTTTCAACAGGTCCAGTCAGGACAGGAGCGAGTACAGTACATCTCAACAGTTCATAGCAGGTTAGAATATATAATCATGCAGTAAAGTAAGATACAAGTACTGAAAGTAGTGCAATATGTAAACAGAGAGAGAAAGCTGTAATAGAAATATCTACTATACATAGAGAATTATCCTGTGACTAGTGAATCAAAGTACAACATAGACATGTAAATGGCATAGGAGATTCTGATAAGTCACTATGGAAGAGATTCTGATAAGATACTACTTGGGTATTATTCACATGTCCATTTCTACTCTCCCGTACCCCCAATCAATACACAAGGATCCAGCCAGGTTATGTTATGATTCCATGCAAGGCCCCCGAAGGGTGATACATGGATGCCCATAAATGGATGATTCTAGGAGATTCTAGGATACCCAGTGAATGGGATAAGAGATTCTAGGAGACTCTGCGATCATAAGAGTATATGTCGCAAGTGATCAAAGAACCAATGAAGCATAGTGATACGCCATGTAAATGAAATGCACAGAACATGAAGTACCCGATGCTCCCTAAGGATAACATCTCAAGAAGGGATCCATATAGTACCAATCCGTGTGACCATCGTGACAGTACAAGTAAAGTAATCTACTGCAGGAAATAATTCTAAGTAGGATATGAAATGATCAAAGAATGTACTCGCTTGTATCTGAGTGTCCAATATGAAACGTACTGTCCAAGGAGTGGTGTCTGGCTCCTAATCAGAACAGCACAAGTCACAACAAGTAAAGAATAGTATAATGAAGTTCTACTATACATTCTACATGAATCTAGGTCAATCTAGATCAAAGTCAACTCTTGGTCAACTCTGGTCAACCCTAAAGTCAAATCTAGTCAAAAAGTCTAATCTAGGTCTAACCAAACTATTCTAGGTTATACTATGACTAACTAGGCAACACCATGCCAAGCCATGCCTATACACATAACCAATAGGCTTGACTATGACTAGTAGTCTATTAGGAATATCTATCCTATAGTCACTATTCAAACCCACCCATATATCATAACATATCACTAATATCCCATATTTATATTTACAATCATATTCACAATGTATCATGTATATATATACATTACATTCACTTCATACATTCCTATATATAACAAACATGTATAGGTAAAATACTATGATACATTATATAGATTACAAGTGTATATAACAATGCACATATTATATATCTATAGGGAATGAGAGGACACATAAGAACAGCTGTGAGTGTGTGGGCTAACACAAGAGTGTGTGACAGGGAAATCAGTGAACTAGAGAACCCCCAACAGTCCCAATATAAACCCAGATCAATACACACTGTTGATCCCAAAACCAGTTAACAGTTCACCAATAAAATAGGAAACTGGAATCAATATTCTAAACCAAGTTAATACAACATAGGTAAACAATGAAAGTGAATCATTTAAGTGGCAGTCCAAAACAGGAAAACTGGAACTCAGGTTTCAATTGGCAGGACACATCCCATCTCAGGTTTCATAACAGTGAAACTAAATCTCAGGTTATGAAGAAGTCTCAGGTTCTCCCTACATAATCTTAGTTAAACAGTGAGAACTCTCATGAAGCAAGGGAATGTAACATTAGTTCATAACAGTTAGAAACTAACTTGGATACTAAATCCCAAACTTCAATTCCAGGTTAAACAAAGAACTCAGGTTTCAATCAATGCACAAGGAAAAAGAATTCAAATTAGGCACACATAATGCAAAAACTGGAAATGTAAATCAGTTAACAAATCAATCTAATGGTTTAAAACTAATCACAGTTTTATACAAATTTTAGTTTTAAGGAGAAGGAAATAATACTAGCTAAACATGTTATTTCCAAACAAAACCAATTCACTTAACACATCACAGTTGAACCAACTCAACAACTAAAATCCTATTTTCCCATTCCAACAGCCTACACTTGAATGAATATCCTAGATAACATAATATGTAACATGTAGGGATCCAAAAATCAATTGAAAACATAACACAATAGGGAATTAAACTGTTTTGGGAAAAACTGGAATACAGTGTCAGTGATGTATCAGGAAATGCACTGTTCAACCGAAAATCGAGCCAAAACACAACCTAAAACCCAAACAATATGTAAACCTATAATAACAGAGATTAAGCATGATATTTAGGATCTAACTAAACATTAAAACACAATTTAAACCATTAAAAATCGAATTAAAACAAGGCCAAACACTCTGTGCACTGAACCATACAGCGCAGTGCACGTGCACGTGCAAATACGTGTCCGACACGACACGAGGACTCATGAAACTTTGCGAGCCTCGTGTCAGACAGTGCCCCATGCTACGTGTCGAGTTCTGTGTCCATACAATACGTGTCGTGTCCGCTACAGACCCCGATAGACAGGGGAGCACTGTAGCTGTGCGTGCGGTCGTGTGCACGTGCGTGTCCAAGCCGTGAATCCGACACGAAATAACACTAAAAACACCACAGAAGATCAGGAACCAATAATCCATGATAAAACTATACTTCCTATTTAAAAACATCAAACAAACAAGATCGAAATGCCCTTTGAGGTATTTCGACAAACAGTTCAGACTAGGTCTGATACGTGTCCAGAACGGACACGAAACCTTTGATACCCAACACGAACCCTATCCAGATTCTTAGGGGACCCTTAGGGCTACCTATTCATGAAGACAAAACAAAATTTCATGGAGTATTGAGTGAGTTACCTCTTGATGAACTTCAATGAAAAAAATCCTCTTTGTGAGCTCCTCTCTTAATGTCCCAATCAAATCAAAACATCCTCAAACTGAACCAAGGTTCCAATAACAGCAAGAACAATGATATTAGAATCTAATGCAACTAGTTTGGGGGAAAAGGACCTAAAATAGATTTATAATGAATTTCTAAAGATAGGAACTCACCTCTTTCTTCTTGAAATAATTTTCCTAGGGAAAGGAGACTAGCCCTAGAATTTAGGAGGGGTTTTATAGTGGGGGAATCCTAATGTGGATGGGATGGCCGGCCATGATGGGCTAGGGGTTTGGGTTTGGTAGTTTGGGCTTGGGCCATGTTACATAAGCTATGGTTGATTTGATTATTAAGGACTCTAAATCATAAGTCATGGCTTATGGCTTTCTAACTTCTATAGCTAAAATAGGTTCTAATGACCTAACCATAGATTAGGCTAGGTTAGACTAGAGTCACAAATCCTAACCAAGCTCATACTAACTAGGGTTAGCTCCTAGGTTGATCTACATGGGTCCAAACTAGCCAAAATTAACCTAGCCCAAACTATTCCAAAATAATTCCCAAAAATTCTAATTAATTCTAATAAATTTAAAATACCCCAAAAATGATAAAAATACCCTCATACTAGAAATGTGGTAGTGACAAATCTACCCTCCTTAAAAGAATTTTGTCCTCGAAATTGAAAGGCGAAATACAACTGATGAGAAGGATAGAAAGCATACCTCACGGTCCAAAAAGATAAGGGTAGCGCTCGCGCATCTCATCCTCCCGCTCCCAGGTAGACTCTCCTGGAGAATGATGCCTCCATGCGACGCGCCCCAAGGGTATCACCTGGTTCCTCAGAACCTTCTTCCGTCGATCCAGAATCTCCACTGGCCGCTCTGGATAGCTGAGAGAAGGCCCAACCTCTATCTCTGAATGATCGATCACATGGCTAGGGTCAGCCACGTACCGTCTCAACTGTGATACATGAAATACGTTGTGGACCCCCACTAGTACAGGCGGCAAGTCTAGCCTGTATGCAACGTCACCGACTCTTCCGCTGATAACGAAAGGGCCGATGAAGCGCGGGCTAAGCTTCCCACCTCCACCGAAACGTATCGTACCACGAGTCAGAGATATCCTCAAGAAAACCTGGTCTTCAACCTAAACACAAGCAAGGTCTCAATTAATATAATAAATAAACATGATCAAAAAAATCACAACAAGGAAACCTAAATCTAATCCTACTCTAATCTGTACCTCAAACTCCAAGGGCCTCCGGTGGCTATCGGCCCAGTGCTGATGTATATCCTGCGCCACGCGAAGTCTGTCCCTGATGAGCTTCACCTTCTCGGCCGCATCAACAACCATCTCTGGCTCCAGTAAAGCTCTCTCACCAACATCATCCCAGGATAAGGGTGTACGGTACCTACGCCCGTACAGAGCCTCAAAAGGTGACATCTCAATACTGGCCTGGAAACTATTGTTGTAGGCAAACTCCACCAAATGAAGGTGATCCTCCCAGGAACCTCGAAAGTCCAGGACGTACGTCCGCAGCATATCCTCAAGGGTCTGAATAGTCCACTCCGACTGTCCGTCTGTCTGGGGTGGTATGCAGTACTAAACTTGAGCTGAGTGCCCAAGCTGGTCTGCAGAGCAGACTCCTCCAGAAATGGGAAGTAAAACGGTTATCCTGATCTGAGACGATACTGACTGGAAGCCCGTGAATCCTGACTATCTGTCGCATATACAACTCCGCCAGCCTCTCTGTAGACGTACCCACCTTGAATGGCAAGAAGTGGGCCGATTTGGTCAACCTGTCAACGATGACCCAAATCGCGTCTTTCCCTCCTGGAGTACACGGCAATCCTGAAACGAAGTCTATAGTGATATGCTCCCATTTTCACTCGAGAATGGGCAGCGGCTGCAACAATCCACCGGGCCTCTGTCTCTCTGCCTTGACCTGCTGATAGACCAAACACCTAGCCACGAAGCGGGCCACCTCCCGCTTCATTCCTGACCACCAAACATGCTCCCGCAGATCTCGGTACATCTTGTTGGCACCCGGGTGTATAGAGTACTGAGATCTGTGGGCCTCCTGCATAACCTGCTCCCTGAGATCTCAACTGGGCACACATAACCTGGAACCGTGCCTCAAGGCACCATCCTCTGTAAGAGAAAACTCGCCCTCCAGCAATCCTGCCCGAACCTGCTCTCAGAGACACCGCAGAGCAACGTCCTCAAACTATGCCGACTTGATCCTCTCCACCAAGTCTGACTGAATCTGCATCCCCCATAGCTGCACCTGCACTCCGGGCACGATCACCTCAATCCCAAGGCTCTCCAAGTCGGCAAGCAAATACCGATCCATGGTCAAACACATGGCTGTCGGATACCTACTCAAGGCATCGACAACCACGTTGGCCTTCCCTGGATGATACTGCAGTACAATATTGAAGTCCTTCATCAACTCCAACCATCTGTGCTGCCTCATGTTCAACTCCTTCTGAGTGAACACATACTTTAAGCTCTTGTAATCTGTAAATATCTCTACCCTCTCACCATACAGATAATACTTCCACAGCGTCAGAGTAAATATCACTGCTGCCAGCTCCAGGTCATGGGTAGGGTAGTTATTCTCATAGGGACGCAATGGCCTGGAAGCATAGGCAATCACCTTCCTGTGCTGCAGCAACACATAACCTAGCCCCTTCCCTGAAGTATCACTATAAATAGTGAAACCACATGATCCTGAAGGCAACGTCAGAATCGGAGTTGTCGTAAGCCGCTTCTTCAACTCATCAAAAGCTGCCTGACACTCCTCTGACCAAAGGAACTCAGCATCCTTCCAGGTCAATCGAGTCAACGGCTCTGCAACCCGAAAGAAATCCTGCACAAATCTCCGATAATACCCTGCTAGCTCCAGGAAACTCCTGATCTCTGCAACTGAAGTCGGTGCTGCCCATGCCTCAACTGCTACAATATTCATGGGGTTAACTGAGATACCATCTCCAGTCACCACATGCCCCAAGAAGTCCATCCGATCCAAGAAGAACTCACATTTGGAGAGCTTCCCGTAAAGCTGCTCCTTCCTGAGAGTCTCCAGCACGATCCTCAAATGCTCATCGTGCTCCTCCTCAGTCTTGGAATATCCCAAGATATCGTCAATAAACACCACCACAAACTGATCCTGATACTGGTGGAACACCTTGTTCATAAGGTTCATAAACACTGCTGGTGCATTGGTTAGCCCAAATGGCATAACCAAAAACTCGAAATGCCCGTACCGCGTCCTGAAAGCGGTCTTGGGAATATCCTCCCTCTTTACCTTCACCTGGTGATATCCTGACCTCAGATCAATCTTGGAAAATACCCAAGCTCCGCTCAACTGGTCAAATAGATTGTCGATCCGCGGCAGTGGGTATTTGTTCTTGATTGTGAGGTTGTTGAGTGCCCTATAGTCAATACACGTGCGTACTGACCCATCCTTCTTCGACACGAACAACACTGGTGCACCCCATGGCGACGAACTCGAGCGGATGAAGCCCTTGTCCTGTAGCTCATCCACCTGCTTCTTCAGCTCCACCAGCTCGCTGTTGTTCACCCGATAGACATGCTGAGAGATGGGTTCCGCTCCTGGAACCAAGTCTATCGAGAACTCTATGTCTCTGTCTGGTTGCAGTCCCGACAACTCCTCTGGAAAAACATCCATATAATCTGCTATCAAGGGGTGTGGAATCGTCTGCTCCTCGACCGAGACTCCACAGAAGACTCCGCTGCTCTGCTCTGCCTGACGTCTGGAGTACTCGAACTCTGGCTCCCTCGGTGCTCTGAAGAGAACTCTACCCCCTCTGCAATCAATGCTGGCGTGGTGCCTGCTCAACCAATCCATGCCTAGTACTATATCGTAGTTCGGCAATGGCATTACGAGCAGGCTCACCTCCAACTCACGGCCTCCCAAAACTACTCTCTGACCCTTATAAACATCACTCACGAGGATAATGCCACCCCCGGTCGTGATCTTGTACGTCCTAGGCAACGATTCAGCTATGATACCGTATCTAATCGCAAAAGATACTGATATGAAGCTACGCGAAGCACCGGAATCGAATAATGCAAATGCTGGACTGGAGTCGAGAAGAATCGAACCTGCAATCAGCTCTCCTATCACCTCTGCATCCCCAGCTGACATGGCAAAAGCTCGCCCCTGCTGGCCTCTCCTGGCCTGCTGCTGGTGCTGGACGAACCTCTGTTGCTGTGTCGGTGGGGCTGGTCCCCTCTGCTGGCCTGCTGGAGCTCTGGCTCCTCCTTCCGGGCCTGCTCGTGCTATGCGGCACTCTTTTATCTGGTGGTCTGCTGAGCCACACACCATGCACAGGCCCAGCCTCTTCCGGTACTCATTGAAGACATGCCCAGGCTTCTTGCAGTAGGCACAAGTGACTCCCTGTCTCTGACCCTGATGGTGCTGTCTCGGCTGCTGCTGCTGAACTGGCCTCTGCTGGATCGGCTGCGGCTGAAACTGCCTCAGCTGCTGATGCTGAAAGTGGGGCCTCTTGGCCTGGCCTCCGCTGCTACTGCTGCCCCCAACTGGGTCTCTCCCCCTCTTGAGCCTAAGCTCAAGATCATCCTCTGCTAGCAAGGCTCCCGTCAAGATCTCTTCAAATGTAGCATCTCTGCTGCCCTTGGTCAGGGACTTGACCTCCTTGACCAGACCCTTCCGGAACCTCTGGGCCTTCGCCGTCTCGCTCAAACCCTCTACAAACCTGCCGAGACGACCAAACTCTCCAGCATACTCCTCTACTGAGAGGCTCCCCTGGACCAAGCTCTCAAACTGCGACTCTAAGGCTCTGACTGCTGAATCTGGAAAGAACTTCTTCTTGAAGAAGCCCCTGAACTGCTCCCAAGTCTGCCCTGGTACCCCCACCCTGGGGTCTGACTGATACCAGGTGCGAGCAAGATCTCGCATCCGGCTAGCTGCAGCCCCGATCTGAAGGTCTGCTGGAATCCTGGCCAAGCGGAAGATCTCCTCTATATGGTCGATCCACTCATCGGCATATAGGATCCCCTCTGTCCCCAGAAAGTCTCTGGGGCTCATCTTCTGAAACTGCTCGATTCTCGGTGTCCTCGGCTGCTGTACTACTGGTCGAGCTGCGGCTGTCGTGACGGCCAACTCCATGCCTCTGTCCTGTCGAGCCTGTTGTCGGTCCATGAACTGCTGGAAATACGCGAACATCTGAGCTGCGTCCACAAACATGTATAGGCAAAATACTATGATACATTATATAGATTACAAGTGTATATAACAATGCACATATTATATATCTATAGGGAATGAAAGGACACATGAGAACAGATGTGAGTGTGTGGGCTAACACAAGAGTGTGTGACAGAAAAATCAGTGAACTAGAGAACCCCTAACAGTCCCAATATAAACCCAGATCAATACACACTGTTGATCCCAAAACCAGTTAACAGTTCACCAATAAAATAGAAAACTGGAATCAACATTCTAAACCAAGTTAATACAACATAAGTAAACAATAAAAGTGAATCATTTAAGTGGCAGTCCAAAACAGGAAAACTGGAACTCAAGTTTCAATTGGCAGGACACATCCCATCTCAGGTTTCATAACAATGAAACTAAATCTTAGGTTATGAAGAAGTCTCAGGTTCTCCCTACATAATCTTAGTTAGACAGTGAGAACTCTCATGAAGCAAGGGAATGTAATATTAGTTCATAACAGTTAGAAACTAACTTGGATACTAAATCCCAAACTTCAATTCCAGGTTAAACAGAGAACTCAGGTTTCAATCAATGAACAAGAAAAAGGAATTCAAATTAGGCACACACAATGCAAAAACTGGAAATGTAAATCAGTTAACAAATCAATCTAATGGTTTAAAACTAATCTCAGTTTTATACAAATTTCAGTTTTAAGGAGAAGGAAATAATACTAGCTAAACATGTTATTTCCAAACAAAACCAATTCACTTAACACATCACAGTTGAACCAACTCAACAACTAAAATCCCATTTTCCCATTCCAACAACCTACACTTGAATGAATATCCTAGCTAACATAATATGTAACATGTAGGGATCCAAAAATCAATTGAAAACATAACACAAAAGGGAATTAAATTGTTTTAGAAAAAACTGGAATACAGTGTCAGTGATGTATCAGGAAATGCACTGTTCAACCGAAAATCGAGCCAAAACACAACCTAAAACCCAAACAATATGTAAACCTATAATAACAGAGATTAAGCATGATATTTAGGATCTAACTAAACATTAAAACACAATTTAAACCATTAAAAATCGAATTAAAATAAGGCCAAACACTCTGTGCACTGAACCGCACAGCGCAGTACACGTGCACGTACAAATATGTGTCCGACACGACACAAGGACTCGTGAAACTTTACGAGCCTCGTGTCAGACAGTGCCCCATACTATGTGTCGAGTTTCGTGTCCATACAATATGTGTCGTGTCCGCTACAAATCCCGATAGGCAGGGGAGCACTGTAGCTGTACGCACGATCGTGTGCACGCGCGTGTCCAAGCCGTGAATTCGACACGAAATGACACTAAAAACACCACAGAATATCAGGAACTAATAATCCATGATAAAACTATACTTCCTATTTAAAAACATCAAACAAACAAGATCGAAATGCCCCTCAAAGGGCATTTCGACAAACAGTTAAGACTAGGTCTGATACGTGTCCAGAACGGACACGAAACCTCTGATACCCGACACGAACCCTATCCAGATTCTTAGGGGACCCTTAGGGCTACCTATTCATGAAGACAAAACAAAATTTCATGGAGTATTGAGTGAGTTACCTCTTGATGAACTTCAATGAAGAAAATCCTCTTTGTGAGCTCCTCCTTTAATGTCTCAATCAAATCAAAACATCCTCAAACTGAACCAAGGTTCCAATAACAGCAAGAACAATGATATTAAAATCTAATGCAACTAGTTTTGGGAAAAAAGGACCTAAAATGGATTTATAATGAATTTCTAAAGATAGAAACTCACCTCTTTCTTCTTGAAATAATTTTCTTAGGGAAAGGAGGCTAGCCCTAGAATTTAGGAGGGTTTTATAGTAGGGGAATCCCAATATGGATGGGATGGTCGGCCATGATGGGCTAGGGGTTTGGGTTTGGTAGTTTGGGCTTGGGCCATGTTACATAAGCTATGGTTGATTTGATTATTAAGGACTCTAAATCATAAGTCATGGCTTATGGCTTTCTAACTTCTATAGCTAAAATAGGTTCTAATGATCAAACCATAGATTAGGCTAGGTTAGACTAGAGTCACAAATCCTAACCAAGCTCATACTAACTAGGGTTAGCTCCTAGGTTGATCTACATGGGTCCAAACTAGCCAAAATCAACATAGTCCAAACAATTCCAAAATAATTCCTAAAAATTCCATAAATTCTAATTAATTCTAATAAATTTAAAATACCCCAAAAATGATAAAAATACCCTCACACTAGAAATGTGGTAGTGACACAGTGGTGGATTATCGGCAGTTAGCCACCGATGGCGAGGATTAGCCAAACTATGTCGGTGGGCAATGAATTGGTGAGATGACTCCGGTAGGTCGATGGAGGAAGCTTCGAGAGAGCCCTAGATAATCGAGGCATCGTGCCTCCGCGTATAGACAAAGCACCGTCGTCGGCCATGGGTCGAAGGGGAAATAAGAAGGAAGAAGTTCTGTGAACAATTGGTTTGGTTCGAATTGACCTAAGAGTAACTTAAGGTTACTGGGTTTAGTCCCAACCATTGGGCTTTACAAGTGGTTTTTTGAGTGGGACGACTCAAAGGTTTAATTAGAGGGTTACGACTTAGGTGGCCCAATCTAATGAATGGTCTAAATAATTGGGTTTAAGGCTAATTCCCAAAGGAGATAAGGTGGCTAATTAATAAAGATGGGCCTCAGTAATAACGATAGGATTTAATATATGGTCCTGGGTTAATAAGGCCCGATGTAACAAAGGCTTTAATTGGTAGGCTTTCTAAGAATTGGGTTAGTAATAGATTTGGTTTATTCTAAATAGATGGGCTAGGTCTTAATAGAGGCTATGGACTTATGAGGATTTGATTTAATAACTAGGTTCAAAATAATGACCTAAATAAATTAGATAGAATAATAGCTAAATAGTCAAAATAAATTGATAGAAGAAATGACTAAATCTTTACCGCATTACCAATACGGCTCTACTGGTTAAACTTGTGTGGCGGTTTCTCACTTGCTCAAATTCTATGGGTAAATCTTCTCAAGAGTAAATATGTATCATATACAAACTTCTGAACTGCTAAATTGTCACATTCTTCTTCATGTATTTTGTCTAGTATTCTTTGTAGTAGAGACAACCTATTTAATAATGTTATCTAGTCAATAGGGAATGGTACGCGCATCAATATTTGGCAAGATCCATGGGTTCCTTCCCTGTCTAACTTAATTGTATTAAGTTATCAATTTGCCAATCAAAGGGTAACTGTTGTGAGTGATCTTATCAACAAAGATACTTTCGGATACACACATGAAGCAAAAACTATTACATAGATTCTGCTTTTAGCTACTTGTACAGCCGACCAATTGATATGGAAACATCCAAGGGTGTTAAATACAAAATCAGCATACATGCTTATTCATGAAAACTAAAACAGAGTTCATAGCTTAGATGATCAATCCAGATTTAAGGATTGGAGTAAACTTTGGAAACTCAGTCACATCTATCTACGTTTATTGATGTTTGCATGGAGGGCACTTACAAACTCTCTTCCATCAAATGCTAATATTCATCGAAGTATCCAGGACATAGATTCAACATGTCCTCTTTGTAAGGTACACCTCGAAACTCTTGACCATGTTCTTCTTCATTGTCCTATTTAGGTTATTCTTGTCATGGGAACAAGAAATGTCCAAGCACATTAAGCCTCAGAATACTATCTCTAGCTTCTTTACAAACATCCTCAAAGTAGGGGATCGTGATGTTGTGTCTTCTAGTTTATTCCTTATGTGGATCATATGGAAGGCTAGGAACACAACAATCTTTGAACTGAAGACCATCAGTATCAGTTCCATTATCGAAGATGCTCAAAATCTGCAAGAAAAATATGAAGTCTATAATATAGATGCTGTTCATACGTACCCCTGCTTCAGTCAGCAATTCTCAATCCAACAACTCATGGAATCCCCCTCCTGATGGCAAATAGAAAATTAATTATGATGAACCTTTCCTAGATGATACGATGGCTGCTGCTTCCAACCTCAGGGATGAAGAAGGAAATTTCTATGGCGCTCTATCGAAGTACCAAGAAGCAGGGCCGATTTTAAGGGAGTACAATGGGTGCGACCGCACTAGGCCTCTCGAAGTCGTAGGCCTCCAATTTATATATATATGTATTATGTATTCTAAACTAACTTATGGATAAATAATTAAAAAAATCCAAAAATGTCAAACTTATGAATGCATAATTTTAAAATTATGAATAAGTTAAACATGTATATGTATATTTATTATCTATATTATAATACTAAACTAACTTATGAATAACTAATTTATACATTTATTGGCCTTTCTTATGTATATTAAGCTAATCAAGTGGGGATTCTCTCAATTAACTAAGGCTATATCTATTTTCAAATAGGGAATCAATTAACAAAGGCTTTCACTATTTCCAATTAAAAAATTAAGTCAAAGATTCTCTCAATTCCATTCAATACTATTCAAAATTAGTACAAATGCTAAGACTTAATAGAAAAATCCTAAGACATAAGATTCAAACAAAATTCTATGAATCATTGACTTTATCGACAACCTCTCTCCTCCCCTTCAAAAAAAATGCCCATAAATTCCAACTCTCTACTCCTTCAAAAAACGTCCATAGATCCCAAACCACCTCGTTTCCAATCCAGGATGCTTCACCAATACCCCACGAGCACCCAGAAGCCCTAGAGCCATCGACGAGCCCGCTCATAAACTGCCGTCAGAAGGCTATGCACAAAGAAGACTATTGCACATAATAAGCGTTGGTTTTCAGAAAGTTCATGCGAGCAGATCTCCACACTTGTTCAATGAAATCCCAAAATAATTGTATACGATCTCCAACAACTCTAATATAATCCTCTAAAATTTGGTAGGTTAATTTGAGCTATAAAAAGAATAAATCATTAGCCAAAGTAGGCCTCCCAGAATTATAATTTTATCTAAAAACTTGTCGAACAAGGGTTGTCCCAACAAATCGGACCACCCCAACTCGAACTGTTTACATCGATACACACATATGGTATTTCACGAGTGTGGAACCTGATGGAATTAAAATTTGTCGCTCGAGTGCGACGACCGTCGAAAATTATTGTATCAAAGATTTTGTAGCTATGAATGCTAAAAGATCGTTCATAATGTAACGATGGCAAAAGATGCTTGTTTGTTTTGCTTTATTTTATCTTCTTTAGTCAAATATTGAAAGATATTGTGGTTGAATATTTTTTCTTAATTGATGTTAATTTTGGATTATTTAAATTCTGAATTTTTTATTAAATTTTTTTATATGAGAATAGGCCTCCGTTTAATTTTTGCACCAGGCCCAATCGTCCTTGACGAATCTCAGCTCCAGCCCTGCCAAGAAGGAAGAACACCTCTAGAAGCAAAAGCCATGAGCATTAGCAATGGAGATTTACATAAGAAAGGAACTATCTGGAGTCATTATAAAATGTGATTGCAAACCATTAGTCGATTAATGTATTCACACAGTGTCGTATATCCTATGGCATGCACGTCACGCAATTGAAGAAGCACAATCTGCTCAAAACCAAGGCAATGGAGTCTTATTCTCCCATAAGTGCCAACTGTGTAGCACATTCCTCACATTCTTCAGCATACAATACTTTATGCACAATCTATCAGATTGCTTAACTTTGTATGAATAAACTCCAATATGTATTTCAAACCATATAATGAGAGATATATCATCTTGTAACTCTCTAAATTTGTAATGAAATACCTTTATAAAAAGAAATATCAAAATACTTATAAATATAGTTCCTACCAGGGGCGGATCTACTGGTGGGATGGGGTCGGCTCCAGCCACCTGCCTATCCAGCCAACCCAAATATTTCTTTTAAGACTTGTCCATACTTATCCCATCCACCATCCAAACTAAGAAGATGGAAGCAATCGGTCCCTTAGGGTGGGCATGTTGAGAAAAACAAGACCTTTTTCGTCTTTGTGATGAGATGAGAATAAAAAAATAGAAATTGGAAGAGAAGAGAAAACTAAAAGATTGCACACACAAGATTTACCAACGTTCGGCTCAATGTGAGCCTACTACCTCCGCCCCTTCTCCGCCGTTTTCACTATAATCAAATGAAATATTACAAGAACATTCTCTTAAGTTGGTACAACTTAACTTGAGGATCACTATCTCTCTCACAAACTCACTTTGAGTGGATTACAAGTGTGAGGATTACAAGTTGTGTTGTTCTTCTACTTGTTGTGTGTGCAATCTTTTTAGTTTTCTCTTCTCTTCCAATTTTTTTTATTCTCATCTTATCACAAAGATGGGAAAGGTCTTGTTTTTTCCAACATTGGTATCAAAGCTAGGTTGCTAATCTTCTTGTGTTGAGATAGAGACTCCCATTGGGGGCATTCGTATGATCAGCTTGAATGGCCACAACTGGATGATATGAAAGGCAAAGATGATGGACCTTCTTTATTGCAAGGACCTCTATGCACCGGTTGAATGTGAATCTTCCAAGTCGGAGTCCATGATGGCAAAAGAGTGGAATAAGCTCGACCGGAAGACCATCGGTACCATTCGACAATGGGTGGATGACACTGTATTCTACCATGTGTTAAATGAGACTTCGGCAAACAGCTTGTGGAAGAAACTTGAAGATCTCTACGAGAGGAAGACTGCCGGCAACAAAGCTTGCTTGATCCGAAAGCTTGTCATTCTCAAGTTCAAGGAAGGTGATTCCATATCTGAACATCTGAATAAAATTCAAAGTATTGTAAATCAACTTGCAGCCATGAAGATGGTGTTGGACAACGAGCTTCAAGCCCTTCTTCTACTTAGCTCGTTATAGGATAGTTGGGAGACACTGGTGGTGTCTCTTAGTAACTCTGCACCTGACGGAGTTGTATCAATGAACCAAGTTACAAGTAGCCTTCTGAATGAAGATATCCGATGAAAGTCATCCGGGTCCTCCCATTCTCATGCCCTTGTCACCGAGAATAGGGGAAGGAGCAAAAGCCGACAACCTTAGAACCGAGACAAGTCGAGAGGAAAATCGAAGGCCAGAAAGGATATTAGTTGCTATCACTGCAAAAAGAATGGACACATAAAATGGGAATATCGCAAGCTCAAACGAGAACAAAAAAAAGGAAGGACCAATGAGAAGCAAGAAAAGAATAAAAGTGCAGTCGTTGCCACTGACAATAAAATTGTACTTTTCTCGGCATGTGAAGAAGAATGTGCAAATTTTACTTGCCAAGACTCAGAATGGGTGATTAATTCTGGTGCCTCCTACCATGCTACTCCCCGGAAGGACTGCTTCACTTCTCTTTGTGAAAGTAACCATGGAACGGTAAAAATGGGTAAGAAAGACTCTTCTCAAATTCGTGGCATCGAAAATATTTGTGTTACCACTAACCTTGGAACAAAGATGGTTCTAAAAGATGTTAGATTTGTGTCTGATTTTCGTCTCAATCTTCTCTCCACCAGCAAGCTTGTTGAAGAAGAATACGCAAGCAACTTTGGTAAAGGATGTCGGAAGCTTACCAAAGGATCACTTGTACTAGCGAGAGAAAAGAAGTGTTGCACTCTCTACAAGACTCAGTTCCACTTAGAGAATGATGCACTTGGAACAGTGGAAGGTACCTCTATGGATTTGTGGCACAAGCGACATGGCCACATGAACGAGAAATGACTACAAACTCTCGCAAGGTGACAACTAATTCCATCCATACAAGGTACAACATTATCTCACTGTGATCATTGCTTAATTGGAAAACAACACCGGGTTGCTTTTGTTAAAAATTATAACAAAAAGCAAACCGACGTATTGGACTTAGTCTATTCGGATGTGTGTGAACCCATAAATGTAAAAACCTTTAGTGGTGCCTCTTACTTTGTGACCTTCATAGATGATGCATCTAGAAAGGTGTGGGTATATGTCACAAAAGCCAAAGATCAAGTCCTTGAAGTTTTCAAATACTTCCATACCCAAGTTGAAAGAGAAACTAGGAAGCTCTTGAAGTGTATTCACACGGATAATGGTGGTGAATATACTTCAAGGATGTTTGAAGATTATTGTTCTAAATATGGTATTAGACACCAAAAGACTGTCCCTCACACACCACGACACAATGGGGTTGCAGAAAGAATGAACCGCATAATTGTAGAAAGGATAAGGAGTATGCTATCCTTAGCTAAATTAACAAAAAAAATTTGGGGAGAAGTAGTACGAACCGCCTGCTACTTGATAAACTAGTCCCCCTCAGTTCCTTTGGATGGAGATATTCTAGAAAGGATTTGGAGTGGAAAGGATATTTCCGATTCCCACTTACGTGTGTTCAGGTGCAAGGCATTTGTGCATGTACCTAAGGTGAAAAGAACAAAACTTGACGATAAAGCCATTCCATGTATCTTCTTAGGATATGGAAATGATGAATTTGGATATAGGTTGTGGGATCCTATAAACAAGAAAATTGTGAAAAGCAGGGACATTATATTTTGTGAAGATCAAACACTTGTTGATTTTGAAAAAGAAGAAGAGCCACAAAACACTCACATCGTTCCATATCCAATTTCCATACCTGTTGTTGTTTCTTTTCCTATGCCAGAAAATAATAATTTTCAAGATATGCAGGAAGAAGAAGAAATTACAGGTTCCCCAGGTATTGATCAAGGGGAGCATGAACATGCAGAGCCACCAGATATGGATCAACCACCAGTACCTCAGTTGAGACGGTCGGAGAGAGAACGACAACCATCAACTAGATATCCTGCTTCAGAATATAATTTGGTGACAGATGCAGGTGAACCAGAAAGTTTTCATGAAGCACAAGTACATGAAGATCATACGAAGTGGAAGAAATCTATGCAAGAGGAGATGGATTCTTTGCATAAGAACCACACTTATGACTTGGTGGAGCTACCAAAGAACGGAAAAGCCTTGAAGAAAAAATGGGTGTTCAAAATCAAGAATGAAGGAAATAACCAAGTCAAGTACAAAGCTCGCCTCATGGTGAAAGGTTTCAGTCAAAGGCAAGATATTGACTATAAAGAAAAAATTTCTCTTGTTGTCAGGATTTCTTCTATTCGGATTATTCTTGGTCTTGTTGCTTCCCATGATCTTGAAGTGGAGTAGTTAGATGTGAAGACTGCATTCCTCAATGGTGGCTTGGCGGAGAAAATTTATATGGAGCAGCCAGAGGGTTTCAAGGTAAAGGGCAAAGAACAATTGGTTTGCAAATTAAAGAAGAGCTTGTACGGGCTCAAGCAGGCACCGCAATAGTGGTATAAAAGGTTTGATTCTTTTATGCTTGACCATGGGTACAAGAGAACATCTGCAGATCACTGTGTTTATGTCCAGAAGTTCTCTGATGATGATTTCATTATTCTCTCTTTATATGTTGATGATATGCTTGTTGTTGGAAAAGATATGTCTAAGATTGATAGGTTGAAGAAAGAGTTGAGCAAGTCCTTTGACATGAAGGACTTAGGAGCAGCACAACATATATTGGGAATGAAGATCTCTCGGGACAGAAGTGCGAGAAAGTTGTGACTATCACAAGAAAGATATATTAAACGTGTTCTAAAGAGGTTCAATATGGAGAACTCTAAGCCAGTCAGCACACCGCTAGCAGCTCACTTTAAGCTAAGTACAAGACAAAGCCCTTCAAGTGAGAAGAAGAAGGGGGAAATAAAGAGCATTCCATTTGCCTCAGCCGTCAGAAGTTTGATGTACTCTATGGTTTGTACAAGACCCGACATAGCACATGCAGTTGGAGTGGTAAGTCATTTTCTTGCCAATCCTGGTAAAGCACATTGGGAAGCAGTAAAGTGGATTCTAAGATATCTTAGAGGAACCTCTAAATATTTTTTATGTTTTGGAGATGGAAAACTATCTTGGAAGGTTACACTGATTCTGACATGGCAGATGACATGGACAAAAGAAAGTCCATATCAGGATACTTATTTACCTTTGTAGGGGGAGCCGTATCATGGCAATCAAAGATGCAAAAGTGTATCTCTCTATCCACCACAGAAGCTGAATATATCACTGATACAGAAGCTAGCAAGGAGCTCTTGTGGATAAAAAAATTCTGAAGGAGTTATCTCTCAAGTAAGAGAAGTACATGTCATATTGTGACAGTCAGAGCGCCATTGACTTGAGTAAAAATGCTACCTATCATTCAAGAATAAAGTACATCGATGTATGACATCACTGGATTCGAGATGCTTTGGAGAATCGCCTGATGCACATTAAGAAGATTGATACAAGACAAAATTCGTTTGGCATGATGATGAAGCCTCTACCAAAAGAGAAGCATGACTTCTGCCGTAGGAAGGCAGGTATGACTATTGTTTAAAAATTTTCTCCTCATGAGGACGGAGGGGGAGATTGATGGGAACGGGGTCCATCCCCATGATGAAACAATATGGATTTGATCCATGGAAATCGATCACTCATGGTTGGGTTTGGCCAAGTACTTAGCCATTTTTTTTGGTGCAGTTTTTATGACAGGATTCAGTTTTGGGAGGTTATTTTGGATATGTTGCAGTCATTCCTTGGCTCGGTCTTCAATACAAAATTTGTTGAGAAAAGTTTTATCTTTCATTTAAGCTTTGAACTAGATCACTTGAAGGTGTATTGAAGAAGTTATGATCATCTGAAGTAGCCTATATATTAATATTTTGCATGCATTCAGCTTGTATGCAATATTAATGTATTGCCTTTCTCCATGCATTAGGGGTAATGGAAGAACGAATCTTGGGAGATGGAAGGGCTGACCTTTGGACTTCTCCATGCAATGAATGTGGTGTACCCAAGAGGCATATCCTCCCTATAAATAGAGGGGAGAAGGTGAAGGTTGAAAAAAAAGGAACAACACAACTTGTAATCCTCACACTTGTAATCCACTCAAAGTGAGTTTGTGAGAGATATAGTGATCCTCAAGTTAAGTTGCAGGGGCGGCCCTGATCTTTTTTGTGCCCGGGGCAAAAGTTAAAAAAAATGCTCTTCATAAAAATTTGACTCAAAAAGTCAAAAAATTCATAGCAAAGCAACTAATAAGCTTAAGTGAAAAAAATTAGAATTAAGCAAGTATCATAATGAAGTAAAATCATCTTTGTATCAGCATTAACAAAAACAAAGAATATAAAAATTAATTAGTGTAACATAATCAGAGTTTTTGTTAATGTTCTCAAAGAAAATAATTTAAATATCCGACCCCGCCTCTGATGTTGTTGTGTAAAAATTACCTACTCTCAGGTTTGTTGATGAAAATGCAACTCAGTAAAAATTAAGTATAGGTAATGAAGGAATTAACATTCAATAGTTTAAGCATCCCTCAAAGCAATAACTTTTAGAGCTGATTTTTTTTTCCAAATGTTGCTAACCTGTTAGCTCATGACCAAGTATAGTAAAAGACTGCAAAGAGTTTGTGCCTGTGGCGAAGTAGCTACTGGCTAGCTAGGCTTTGATTTGCACTAAAAAAATAACATTCTAAACCTTTGTTTGCATTGCATCTCTTCTATCAATCAGATGTTTGTGTGCAAGTTTCCTTCTACTCCATGCCATTCGAAAAAAGGATATCTTAATATTTTCTATTTTGTTGTGATTGCCTCCCTTTCTTGTAATTGCCTCCATGTTCTTTCCAGTTTGTCATATGCACTGCCTAGATGGATTCTGAAGATTCCAATATAATTTATTGAATGTGATGTTTATGTTGCCATGACTTACTAACCTTTGATTCGAGTATCCAAAAGGCAAGATGGGAATGAAATGGAGAATGTTTAACATTGAAATCAGAATTTTCATCTTACAGTTTTTTTTACAGTTTGTATTTGATTTCATTATTTGTGTGTATTATATATGGAATAGATTATTGTCTGATACATGGCAATAAAAGTCAGCATAATAAATAAATAAAATTAAAACATATATTTGATGACTCTTGGAATCTAAAAGGAAGCATGACATGAAAGGATTGCTCGAGACAAACACGGTTGGTGTTTCTCGCTTTCTAACATTATTTTTGAAGTATAAAATCAAATTTTAGTGTACCTATGCTATCATAACTATTTTTTTCAAAAAATATTACCTCTTTCAAACGTTGGAAGTTAATTGTCACATTCTTTGACAAATCGTCCCACTCCAAGTCGCTACTGAAGTGTCGACTTCTCCGATTACTTCCGTGATAAATCTCAAAACTTTCTCTACTCTCCGACTTTCGATAAAGAAGAAACAAATAGAACTGTATATTGGAGGAGAAAATGATAGTAGAAGTGAGAATAGATTGAGAACAATCAATAAAAAGGGAAAAGTTTGTAGAATTTGATTTTTCGAAGGACCTGCTAGTAGTGCTTGGAGGAGAAGAAGTAGGGATTAGAGAAGAAGAAGAATAGTAGGTCGCGCCATCCCGAAGTAGAGATTAGAGGAGAAGAAAATGAATCGTCTTTTCCAATTCCCGAACCTGCACCGTGTCACGTCCCGCTCCCGTAGGAGCGATCGTCCTCTCTAAGGTGTGATGCCGCACGAGCCTAGATTGCGCTCGTGCAAGGCGGGTTCCACAACGGCCAATTTTAGTGGCTGCGACGAGGTCATCACACAGAAGTCCCTTGCAGAGACATTGAATAATAGCATCAAAAATTAGAACGAAACACAAGTTATTTAAAGAAGCTCTTTATTGATATTAAAAACAACGGTTACAATAGGGCGCAAGGCCAAGATTACAAGTCTCTCAAGCTCACTTTTCTTACATTTTACAAGTTCACTCAGCTCTCTCTCATCTCTCAATACATGTCTCGAG
Source organism: Iris pallida (assembly GCA_029216955.1). Classification (NCBI taxonomy): domain Eukaryota; kingdom Viridiplantae; phylum Streptophyta; class Magnoliopsida; order Asparagales; family Iridaceae; genus Iris; species Iris pallida. The sequence continues at coordinate 32,423,051 of JANAVB010024400.1, read as the reverse complement.
CCAGTGAATGCTTCGGAAGGCGACGTCCATACATTATGTCCCATATAAGTCTTGACTCCATGCGGCCGCACGCTTCGAATCGCCAAGGAACTCCGTGCCTCGACGCATCCAAGCGAGCTCCGTGCCACGAGCTTCAACCTGTGCCTGTACATGGAAACTATGTGGGTGTCAGTACTCAACTGTACTGGTGGAATGAGCTCATCGCCCACCCATACAAAAACCAACACGTTTGATTTACTTTTTGCAACATAGTCCCTTTTTATCAATTGTTTTTCTAGTCTTACCTTAGGATTATTTTAGGACGGACGCCTTGGCCTATTTCGTGTCTCTAGACCATCCCGTGCTTGCACCAACGATGTTAACTCATACTTTGCCTTAATACCCTCATCGTGCCAACAACGTTAACTTATCGGGTCGTGATTGCCTTACGGCCCAAAATTAGAGACGTACTATACGATAGACTCCATTTCCGTGTGACCGTGCTACAAACCCTTGCTGAGGCCGTACCTCGCAACTCAGTGAGACTTAACCATATCGCCGCCTCGCGGCCCTTGCTACTTTGATTACCAACTGACCCAATCGAGACTTGTGAACATAGTGTCACTTAACCAACTTACCTTGCGGCGATTCCTGACTTAAACTCGAACAACTCAAACTCAACTTTTGTAACTCACATGTCCACACTTGAGACTCGACGCCACATCTCGTGCTGAAGCACGACGCCTATGTTGAAATCCAATCTTAGGTCCAAACTTTGTGTTCTAACTGTACACACATTCAACTCGACTCAATCCAAAGGCATACACGCGGATAGCCGCTATTTGCCAACATCTATATGAACTTGGCCACTAGCATCACAAGCTATCCTGACACGTATAGCTTGGTTAAATCGGGGACCTTTCAACGCAAGTAGCTAGCTCCGTTGCAAGCCCCCGATTTAACCCGTGCTAAAACCTTATGCACGACTATACCCTATTTTTTCCCAGGCCGAGTCGGTCCCATGGCCCAGGGTTGTCGCTCGAGGAAACTTTGCCCTTGTCGACAAGTTGTCCATGACCATGCAAGACTCGACTCAAACTGACGTCTCACACAGTCATCCTTCTTTCAGTGTTGCCCTCTCTTCCAAAACTATGTTCAAGACTTCTATCCTTGAGATCCCTCGATAACCCACGGTCGCGAGCCTTCTCCCTTGATGCCATATCCTGTTTACTCAACTTAGGAATACCCATTTGATAGCCCTTTTTCTAAACTCGACTTGAAACCAACTGTAGCTCGTGCCTTAAATACTAAGTCCGTGCCTTGTGTCTTAAGCCAACCGTGTTCTATGCTACACTCCTGCCCAAATCGACGGGCCTTGAGATCGTGGGACTACTTAACTTTGACAAACCGCGAAAGAGCGGGACAGTACTTGTAACGTCTTAGGTCGATCGACATAACTTAACTTTGTAACAACTTAACGAGCAAAGGCTGCATCAAGCTTTGCCTTAATGGATCGTGCCGTGCACGCATTCGACTTGAACGACCAAGTCACTCGGGTGCCTAGACTTAGGTCACAAGCCGCTCAACGCAACTTAACTCATGGGCAAGCCAAGGCTATGCCAAGCCGTGGACGACGGGACCGTGCATGCTTTATGAAGGCTACGATCATAACTTCGCCTACTCAACCAACTTTTCTTCTTCCAAGCCACGGGACGAAGGACCGAGTGTCATTTTCAAAGCACGCCGTGCACCAACTCTAAGCCGACCGTGGGACCTTTCAATATTCTAACTCAATTCGACCTGTCGGGATTATTCCCTTTAGCTATGTGGATTCGTCTCTTTTATTATCAAGCCTACTTGTGCAAGTTGAAAACATGCGATTTATTATGTAAAGGCTAAGATGAGGCAAGTTTACCGAAACTATCCCACCTGTGCGAGCGGTCGCCTCGACCGAGCGATGTCTTCGAGCAGCCGTTGCAAGGCTAAGTTCGAACGCCGTTAGCGTTCCGATTCCTCCGATTGACTGAGCGAGATAGGGCATTACATCATACCCCACTCAGAAAAAAATTTCGTCCTCGAAACTAACTGAGTACACTTATCGACTTATCACTTTACTCAACATTCAAGGACTCTCGCACACACTTCTTCTATGCGTTCCCCCAAATCCGAGCCACGCTCGTGCTACTATCAATCTTTCCTTCAATACGATTTCAAAATCCTCGACACTTTTCTATTCCTCAAGTCTCACTTGATTCAACGTATCACTTAGTTGGATCGTGCACATATTCTAGGCGTCCCCAAAATATATGTATTTCAGCCAAGCCTTGTGATAGAGAATCCACCATTGTAATGTCCCAGAACCAGAATACTAAAAAGCGGGGGCGTACATAGCCAGCTACGTATATTGAAGTGCAATCCACCTCGCTATACGATCATGGCTGTCTAGATACATGAGGGTTTAACTACAAGCCAATAGTCTTCTATGGTCATGAACAAGCCTATTGTCTCAATCTCAAGCAAGCAATAATAGTTACAAGATGTCAGAGCACCAAATATATAATAGCAAGGCGTCCCATACATTACATATTGGATGATCATGAAGCTAGTCGTACAAAATGTTAAGACTAGCAAGAGTTCAGTCGTACATGATCAACCCTAGGATCTGTCAATTATGTTACAGCACGTAGGCAGACAGTAAATAAAGATACAATACGAGCTAACACGTGCTCGCCGACTAAATGCCTCAAAAGAATAATTTTTACAATAAAGTGGGAGGACAAAAAGAAATCCACTCGTTGCCAGCGTTACGCCTGGTGGTCACTATCTGGCTGGAAGACAGGTGGATCCTCTGGTGCTACTCCGATATCTGGCCACACAAAACCAGCTGGGTCAGACCCCAGAAAGAGCAAGTGCCACAAAGGAGGCTTCACTTAGGAACTAAAACCAGCATATCATAATAGAATATTAAAGATAATAAATAAAGAACTGATGATAATAGAGATAACAACAGTAAACTGAGTACGAGGAAACCATTCAAGTAGCTAGGTTACAATCCTTAAACTAAACAAGGACCGGGATTGCATCTCTTCACCTGAATAGAAATCCGTCTCAAATACTATTGGTACGGTGAAGACAATAAACGAAGAGAGGACACAAAACTGCTCCGGGAGCCAGGTTACAACCCTTAAACCAAACAAGGACCGGAGTTGTAACCCTTCGCCTGAACAGAACTGGACCCCCGATCTTTATTGCTAAGGTCAGTATAAATCATCATGGTATTAAGGTAAGGTAAAACATGACGAATATGGCATGGGGTTGCAATAAGACAAAAAAAGAAGAGAGGACACATAACTGTTCCGGGAGCCAGTTACAACCCTTAAACCAAACAAGGATCGGGGTTGTAACCCTTCGCCTGAACAAAACTGGACCCCCGATCGTTATTGTTAAGGCAAGCATCAATAATCATGTCATGTCACAATCTTGCACAGGATCAGGATAAGACTAAGATAGAATAAACTCCATCCAATCAATCACGACCAATCAAGAGTACTGCTTGATACTTTTAACTAACTAGGGTTATCACAGGCCTAGTTATTAGCAAGATACAATGAGATTATCCCAACAGCCACAAGCCCTGCAGACCATCCGGTTATTCGGGTCGAATGTCCGTTTGTGAAGAATGCAACACGTGACTGTGTGCTGGAAATGTGCCCTACTCGTATGTAGGCTACAAGTCCACTTAATGCGCCCAGATAATGGGATTGCCTGTAGCTGGGAATCTCTTCATGTCTACTGAATTATTCTAGTTTATTAGCCTTAGACAATTACTGTAGGTATCCCTGACCGTGGTACTCAGGGATCCCTATCCTAGACATGATGCAAGACAGTACTGGTTTATTTTGTACAAACACAATCACCCATGGTGTCCAGGCCATTCAATTCTGTCATGACATGCTAGCCGTCGTACCAGAATTCGAGATATATATCATGTCAAATTCACTGTCAAGAGTGCACCACAACGGATCACCATTATGTCATGGAACATATTTAAAATTAACATTTAACCTGGTATAAGCGTATATGCAATAACTAAATATAAACAGGGTACAAGAGTTGTGGAGGAATCATGCTGCTCAGGGGAGACGGGGCATAACTTCCACATACGAACTCAAAATGAGGTGCTCCGGAGATATTCGAAAAGGCAAGACAAAGATCTAAAACTTTCATGTTTAAAGTTTTTCGAAATTCTGGCTAAAAAATAGCTAAACTTGGCAAAAACAGTCATTCTATGCACTTTTTACGCCAAAATTCAATTCTGCGTAAAATACGCAAAGGGGAGGAATCCAGCGTAAAATTTCACATTCTGGGTACCATCCAGCGTAAAATACGCAATTTCAGGGTTTTCTGCGTAAAATCTTACATTCTGGATACTATCCAGCATAAAATACGCAATTTCAGGATTCCCAGCGTAAAATCTTACATTCTTGAAGCTATCCAGCGTAAAATATGCAATTTCAGGGTTTCCAACGTAAAATCTTACATTCTGGATGCTATCCAGCGTAAAATATGCAATTTCAGGGTTCCCAGCGTAAAATCTTATATTCTGGATGCTATCCAGCATAAAATACGCAATTTCAGGGTTTCCAGCGTAAAATCTTACATTCTTGATGCTATCCAGCGTAAAATACGCAATTTCAGGGTTCCCAGCGTAAAATTTCACTCAGCCGACATAAAAAATCCAGAAAACTTATTTTGGCCATAAAAACTTCATTTTAACTCGAAATGAGGTGAATCAAAAACCAAATTCACACGAAATTTCGTGCTCTTGCTCATGGAACTATTAGTTTTCGAAAATAACAAGTTTTAGTAGATTAAAACCAAGAAAAACTCCATGAACTTATGAAACCCTAAAGTTATAATGTAGATCTAGAAGAATCTATCCATAAAATCAAAAACTCCAAGTTCTAAAGAGGCTTATAATCATGTAATGAAGAGAATGGAACAATAAAACTTAAGATCCATCATGAAGCAAGTTGCACTTGCCTAGGGCTCTTGGGTGTAGGTGGAGAGTAATTGTGAGGAAGAAGAAGAGTGAATAAGGAGAGAGAAAGAGGGTTGGGTTAATAAATGGAGATGGTGGTGGTAGGTAAGGATTCTTCCCTTGGTTCATGATGAACCAATAAGCAACCCAAGTCGAACCAAGCCAACCCAGACAAGCCGAACCAAGCCAGGAGACATGCAATACGAGTCAGATACGTACACGTATTCCAAAATACGTAATTACGAACTATGGTCATCACAACTCTACCCACCATAAAAGAATTTCGTCCTCAGAATTTAATTAAGAGGCTAGAGAGGCATTGACAAGCTATATTCAAGCAATCTACCATGCAATCATTCATTTCAAGCAAGAAATTTAGAGCGTAAGGCATAAGAAAGATATTATACCTTACGAGTCAAACAGGTCGGGATATCGCGATCGGATATCATCCTCACGCTCCCACGTTGACTCACCCAAGGAGTGATGACCCCAAGCAACACGGACTGACTTGATAGTCTTGTTCTTGTGTATCTTCTCTATTTGGTCCAATATGGATACGGGCCTCTCCTCATACGAAAGGTTGGTACTAACAACCAATTTTGAATGGTTCAGGATTTGGCTCGGGTACGGGATATACCGTCGCAGTTGGGATATATGGAACACGTCATGCACCTCACTCAGAGACGGCGGAAGAGCGAGACGATAGGACACATCTCCTACTCACTCCAGGATATCGAACGGCCCTATATACCTAGGACTAAGCTTTTCTCGTACGCCGAAACGAATGCCGCCACGGTTAGACGAGATCCTAAGGAATACATAGTCGCCGACAGAAAATTCAAGGGGACGTCGATGAGAATCGGCCCAATGGTGCTGACGATCTTGTGCAACGCGAAGATGATCTCTGACCCTCCTGACCACCTCAACTGTCTGAGTGATCAACTTGGGACCAAGCATCTGTCTTTCTCCAATATCGTTCCATGCCAGTGGGGATCTGTACTTTCTACCATACAGTGCCTCGAACGGTGCCATCTGGATACTGGCTTGGAAACTATTATTATACGAGAACTCCATCAGGTGCAGATGATCTTCCTACGAACCACCAAAGTCGAGCATACAAGATCTTAACATATCTTCAAGAGTCTGTATCGTGTGCTCCGACTGACCATCTGTCTGCGGGTGATAAGCTGAGCTGAACTGGAGGTGAGTTCCCAAACTCTCTTGCAGACTACGCCAAAAGTGTAACATAAATCTTGAATCTCGATCCGAGGTGATACTGACTGGAATACCTTGCAGCCTGACAATCTGCCTGAGGTACATTCCTGCTAGCTGAGCCGTCGACTGACCAACTCTGAATGGAAGAAAATGAGCCACCTTCATGAGCCGATCAACTATAAGCCATATAGCATCTCTACCGGTCGGGGACCTAGGTAATCCAGTCATAAAATCCATAGTTATATGCTCCCACTTATATTCTGGAATTGGCAAGGGCTGAAGAAGTCCAGCTGGCCTCTGATGTTCAGCCTTGACTTGTTGGCAAACCAAACACCGAGAGACAAACCGAGATATCTTCCTCTTTATGCCATTCCACCAAAAGTGCTGACGGATATCTCGGTATATCTTCGTGCCACCGGGATGAATCGAATACTGAGAACTATGAGCTTCCGCCATGACTTTCTGTCTGATATCTCCACTGGGTACACAAAGACGCTTCCCATGTCGAAGTGTACCATCTTCATGGATACATAACTTTGGTCTTCGTCCTGCCTCACACTCTGCTCTGAGTCGCTGAAGCTTGGAATCTGCTGACTGCACAATCCGGATCCTCTCGACTATAGTGGACTGACCTTGCATGCTGGCCATCAATGCCACGATGGAAGGGATGACAACTTCTATACCCATTTTCTGAAGATCGGCTAACAGCTCTGGTTGCGCTGTTAGGAAATAAACTCCGGCTCTCCTGCTCAATGCATCTGCAACGACGTTGGCCTTCCCAGGATGATACTGCAGGTTGACATTATAATTCACAAGCAGCTCTAGCCATCTCCTCTGACGCATGTTAATATCCTTCTGAGTGAACACATACTTCAGGCTCTTGTGATCGGTGAATATCTCTACCCTATCTCCATATAAGTAGTGTCTCCAAAGCATAAGTACAAACACTACTGCTACCAGCTCCAAGTCATGGGTTGGGTAATTCCTCTCATTATCACAAAATTATCGTGACACATAAGCTATTACCTTCTCGTGCTGCATCAGAACACATCCTAAACCTCGGCCTGAATCATCACAATACACTGAGAATCCTCTGGTCCCATCTGAAAGCGTGAGAATAGGAGCCGTCATCAAGCCTCGCTTCAACTTCTCAAAAGAATCATGATATTCTGTTGTCCAAGCAAACTGTACATCCTTGCGGGTCAACTGGGTCAATGGCGCTGCAATCTGAGCAAAGTCTGAAACAAATTGCCGATAGTAGCCGGCCAAGCCAAGAAAACTGTAAATTTCTGCCACTGTGCTAGGTACCGGCCACGTTTCAATGGCCACGATCTTCTGGGGATCCACTTTTACTCCTCCTCTGGTGATGATATGGCCCAAGTATGAAATACGATCGAGCGAGAACTCGCATTTACTAAACTTGGCATACAACTGGTGCTCTTTGAGAATCTGGAGGACAACTCGGAGATGCTGCTCATGCTCCGCTTCACTCTTGCTGTAGACCAGGATGTCGTCTAGGAACATAATCACGAACTGATCCAAATAAGACATAAATATACGATTCATGAGGTCCATGAATACAGCCGGCACATTGGTTGCTCCAAAGGGCATAACAAGGAACTCCCAATGCCCATACCGGGATCTGAAAGCTGTCATCGGGATGTCTTGCTCTCTGACTCTGATCTGATGGTACCCTGACCGTAAATCTATCTTCGAGAATACTGCTGCTCCTCTGAGTTGATCAAACAAGTCATCTATCCTTGGGAGAGGATATCTGTTCTTGATTGTCACTGAGTTTAAGTTACGATAGTCAACACATAATATGGACGTACCATCCTTCTTTTTTACAAGAAGCATCGGGGCTCTCCAAGGTGATCCACTAGCACGAATGAATCCCTTGGTTCTGAGTTCTTCAATTATTTTGTACAATATCTCCAATTCTGACGGCGCCATCCTGTAGACTCTTTCTGACACAGGTGCGGTCCTGGGGACCAAGTCTATGGTGAACTCGATCTCTCGCTCTGGCGGCATTCCTGAGAGCTATTCTGGGAAAACATCTGGAAACTCCTCAACGATCCGGGGTAATTGCACTGCTGCTACTTCCATCCATAATACGGTAGGAGAAGGTACAACTTCGCCTCGGAAGAAGGAAAACTTCGGCTCGTCTGGGATGCTAAAAGCAACCCTGCCAATATGGCAATCTATCCTGGCATACTGGTCCCTCAACCAATCCATCCCTAAGACCACATCATAATCGGCCATCGGGAATTCTATCAACCTAGCGGGAAACTCTCTACCGCTAACTACGACCCGACACGAGGAAAACACTCTATCTACTCCCACAAGACCGTTACCAGTAAGTATATTGAGCCTTACTGATAATGACTCGGGCTCCAGCCCTATCCGTGTCGCGAATCGTGCAGACATAAATGAATACGAGGCACCAGAATCAAATAATACTGAAGCTGGAAAGGTGTTGACGAGAATAGTACCTGCCTCTACCTCACCGGGTGCTATTTCTTCCTCTTCCATGGTCAAGGCCAACACTTGACTATGCCCTCTGGGTGCGGGTCCCCTCTGCTAAAAATTCCTCTGCCTGCTCTGGATCAGGGCTTGGGCTTGGGCATACTGCTACGGTCTCTGCTGCTGGAATGCCTGGGCCTGCGTCGGCAATGGCCTCGGGAACGGGTACTGCAGCTGCTGCTGCTGCTGGACTGGTGCTGGTCCTCTAACTGAAGGACTAGAGAAGGCCGATGAACTCTTCCTGTTCGGGTAGTTCCCAACCCTGTGGTCCGAGGCACCACAAACCAAGCACAAACCCTGTGCTTTGCGACACTCTGATACCACATGTCCTGGCTTCCCGCAGTGTGAACATCCCACTGCGGAAGACTGCTTCTGCTTCTGCTGCTGAGGGTGCGTCGGGATAGAATGTTGAACTGACGTCACTGAGGCCGCCTGTCTCGGAGCTCCAATGGTCAAAGTCCTGGCTGCCGGGACTGGTGCTGATGACTGATTCATCTGGCCGTGAGATCGCTTTCGACCTTCGATCCTGTCCACAATCCTCTGGAAGGTATACTCATGCCTCCGGGTTGCCCTCAGTACTTTATCAAAGGTCTGATGCTCAAACTGCTCCACTGCCAACAAAATCTCTAGGTGGAACCCCTGCTGGAACTACTGGGCTCTATCGAACTCGGTTGCTACCAAGGTGGGAGCAAACCGACTAAGTCTCAAAAACTCGGCCATATATCCGTCGACCGTCCTGCCCATCTACTTCAGAATGGTGAACCTCGTCTGTAGATCATACCGAGCTACAGCATCAAAATACTTGGTCTGGAATCTCTTCCTGAATACTGCCCAGGCAATATGGGCCACTAATCCAACGGCCTACGCCGCCCACCAGCTGCGGGCAAGATCCAATAGCTGTAGGTACACCACGGCCACCTTCTCGTTCTCTGGAGTCCTGGCTACTTCTAAAATCACCTCTGTGTCCTGAAGCCATGCATCTGCAGTGATCGCATCTTCACTGCCGTCAAAGAAGGGAGGGTTCAAGCTTGAAGCTGTTGGCCGCACTATTATCCTGATGACCTCCTCTGGTCAAAGCGTCTGCCACCGCCTGGTTCAAGGCATCTCTTCGACGATCCTGGGAGGCTAATAGTGACCTGATGAGACCCACCAAAGTGCCATCATCAGGCTCTGCAGGCTGGACGAGCTGAACTGGTGGCTCTCCTTCAGTAGGTATGACTCTGGAGGCTACTCCTGGATGTTGGGCTTGATATCCGGGTTGCTGCTGGTCCACGGGAGGTGCTCCGCCTTGCTGATCGGCAGGTCCAGGAACAATGCCGCTGAAGAAGACGACATAGGGAACAATAAGGAAGGACCAAGACAGATCAACGATACAAGCATGTGATCAGGTCGAGAGTCTCAGGGTTTAGAAGATACGGGCAGAGATCAAGGGCGGGTGCTGATTGAGACATCTATTCGGTAAACCCTCACATATCTTGATTCACAAGACCTGCATGGACCACCACTTAAACCATGTAACGTCCCAGAACCAGAATACTGGAGAGCGGTGGCGTACATAGCCAGCTACGTATATTAAAGTACAACCCACCTCGCTATACGGTCACGGCTGTCTAGATATATGAGGGTTTAACTACAAGCCAATAGTCTCCTATGGTCATGAACAAGCCTATTGTCTTAATCTCAAGCAAGCAATAATAGTTACAAGATGTCAGAGCACCAAATATATAATAGCAAGGCGTCTCATACATTACATATTGGATGATCATAAAGCTAGTCGTACAAAATGTCAAGACTAGCAAGAGTTCAGTTGGACATGATCAACCCTAGGATCTGTCAATCATGTTACAGCCCGTAGGCAGACAGTAAATAAAGATGCAATACGAGCTAACACATGCTCGTCGACTAAACGCCTCAAAAGAATAATTTTTACAATAAAGTGGGAGGACAAAAAAAAACCCACTCGTTGCTAGGGTTACGCCTGGTGGTCACCATCTGGCTGGAAGACAGGTGGATCCTGTCATGACCCGCACCCACTGTGAGGGTACGAGAACGTAACAACGCCCAGCCTACGTCGCAGTGTCGGTGGTAGAACGCTGTCCTAGGTCACAACATCTAACAATATAAAGCTAAGCAGTTTATACTCCCCGAATGGGGGTGACATAGCAGAATGTAAACTCAATCACATCTAAGGTAGAGCATAATGGAAGATAGATAAAACATGAAATCCAGAAGAGATACCGCAGATAGAAGTCTAAGTGTCTAAGATACACAAATCCAGAAATACATCTCAAAGCTCAAATACATTAATCCATAAATACAACTCAAGACAACTGAAAACAAGCTATAAGCAAAACCCTAGCTATCTATACAACCTCTACTGTGTCTCCTCTAGGCTAGCAGGCAACCTCCAGGCTATCTGTAAAATTTATCAACTGGTCCAGTCAGGACAGGAGCGAGCACAATACATCTCAACAGTTCATAGCAGGTTAGAAAATATAAACCTACAGTAGAGTAAGATACAGGATCTGAAAGAAATACAGTATATAAACAGAGAGAACTGTAATAGAAATATCTACTATAAATAGAGAACTAATAGTGGCTAGTGATGTAGAGTACAGGATAGCACATGTGAACGGAACAGATTAGTACATGATCTACACTAAAGAGTTTCACATGATCTACACTACTATGGAATTATTCACATGACTACTAGCACTCTCCCATTTTCCCCAATCAATACACAAGGATCTAAGCAAGTTATGTTATTATACAGGATATCACATGGGGCCCATGAAAGGGTGCACATAATAGTATACATGGGGCTCCGTGAACATGAGAGTACATGATTCACAGGAGTATACATGTATGGTGAAAGCACAGGAGTACATGATGAAAGTGAAATGCACATGACACAATGTATCCGATGCTCCCGAGGGGGATAACATCGCATGAAGAGATCCATATAGAACTAATCCGTGATAATGTCGTGACAGCATCAAGTAAAGTAATCTAAAGCAGGAATATAATTCTAAGCAGGATATGAAATGATCAGAGAATGTACTCGCCTGATAACCTGAACAGCTGATAAGTATAGGAAGGTCCAACTGATGCCACAGAGTCCTATTTAAAGCAACACAGGTTACAAGGTGTTCAAGTTGTAATAAAAGAAACCCCACAGCAATCTATGTTATTCTAGGTTCTTCTAAGTCAAAACAACTCTAGGTCAACTTCGGTCAACAATCTAGTCAAACTAGGTCAAATGTTGGCTTATAGTTGACTTTTGGTCAACTGGTCAACTTTAGTCAAACAGGGTCAATTCTAGTCTAATTATTAAAGATATAAAGTGTACTTCGTTATTCGTACGTCGAAACTTACGACACGCAAATCGAGATGAGATGATCAACGGTAGAGTTGATAATCTTATTATAGTGATCCACGTGTCCGTCTTGCCAATTTTAGCGATGTGAGATCACTGGAATTGACTGAGCTCAGTTTCGTTGTACTAATCCCGAAATACGAACATTATAAGAATTAATTATTAATAAATTATAAAAAGGTTAAACTCAGAGAAATTATCAACAAACATTGTAGGATGATAAAATAAACATCGCCAACATGTCCAGAATGGTCAAATTTAGCTAGGATAGCCTACCCGTCGATCCAATTTGGATACAAGGGCAAAAAGGTAATTTTGGGTCAAAAACGGTATCCGTGTCGGAGACGTTTTGCACCGAAAAATGTGCAAGAAAACAAGTCTACAAAATATAACAAATTATATGTTCACGAAACCAGAATGACGATACGAACCCAACGGTATCTCCAGAATTGGATTTCGTTGACCCGATCTCAATTTGGTCCGTTGACCAGAACTTGGAATTTCGGTTTGCACGGAAATGCGTGCCGGAGCCATCATTCTCAAAACTCAGCAATCTATATGTCAACGAGTCCAGAATGACGATACGAACTCAACGGTATATCCGGAATTAGATTCCGATGAGCCGATCTCAAAATGACCCGTTGACCCGGATATTGGTATCTAACTTGCACCGAAATGCGTGCCAGATCCAATGTCCACCAAAACCTAGCAAATTATATGTCATCGAGTCTAGAATGACGATATGAACTCAACGGTATATTCGTAATTGGATTCCGATGAGCCGGCGTCAAAAAGTCCCGTTGACCCGGACTGTGGGACCCACTTTGCACCGAAAAACGTGCCAGGGCCCATGTCCTCCAAATCTAACAAATTTTATATGAAAATAAGCCAGAACGACGCCACGAGTCTACTAGTGGTGTCATAAATGAAATCTCAAAAATAGAATTTTACAAGTTAAAAATTACGAATTCGGACGGCCAACTTTGGCGTCGAATTCAACCAATCAAACAAGCTCACAATAAAACGAAACTGGAGGGACAGTAGGAGGGTTATACCAGCTTCGCACAAGAACTGGTAGCACACCAAATGAAGCTGCGGGGGAGGAGGTACAAGCTGACGAAGTTGGCTCCGCAAAACTGCCCAAAATTAATACAATTTAAAACGGTCAACTTGGTGGCTGGTTTTGAGGCATCAAACGATAAAATCAACGGATGAAAATTGACAGGAGCGAAGGTGGATATACCGAGATTGTGGCGGAGCGAAGAAATCGTCGATCCAACGGTCGAATTTTTAGAAAAATGCGCACGAAGTCGCTGCGACGGAACGCAAATTCTGGATCGATCCCGTGCGCGTCACGACGGAACTTCGTACGAAACGTACGAATCACCTCGACGGCGCGTTCCGGAGGACGGTGGCCGCCATGGGCCTACCCCGGGGGTGCGCCCGGCCTTGTGGGGGTCGGCCACGCCGACCACGGCGGCTGTGGCGCCGGCGACGGTGCCTGCACGCGCACATAGGGCCGTTCTCGGCCGCCCACAGTACGCCTGCTGCTGCTGCTGTTCTGGGCTGCGCTCGCGCTGCCTGCTGCGGCACTCGACGGTGGGGCTGCACGGCCTGGTGCTAGGGGGCGGCGATCTAGGGTAGTGGCCGGAGGATTTGTGTAGGTGGAGATGGTGGTGGTGGTTAAAGGAGATGATTTTGATGGTGGTGATGATGGATTATTTGGAAGAAGGAGGAGGAGAAGAAGGTGGCCGACGGCCTAGGGGGTGGCCGACCGAGCTCGGCCAGGAGGAGGAGAGGTCGGGCTCGGCCAGTCTGCTGGCTGTGTGTTTTTGTTTTGTATGGGGAAAAAATAAGTGAGAGAGAGAAAGAGAGTAATTGTGTGAAATTAATGAGAGAGGAAGAGAGAGAGAAAAAAGGTGGTTCTCTACATAGAATTTAGGGCCGACTCCTATAGGAGGGAAATTTTGTGAGAGTGTTTGGGAAAATGTAGGGTGAGGATTTAATGAGAGGAAACCTAAGGCTAGGATTTAAATATAGGAAAATAGGTCATTCCTAGGGATTTAAATCAACAGAAATTTATACTCAATATTTGGAATAGAAAACTAGGTATTAAATATTATTTTTGGGCAAGAAAAAATAAGGGCGTCATAAGAGTGGGAAACATGAAGCTGGGGTTGGGTTCAGTGGAGCCGGGTTGGATCAAAATCGGACATGGAAAAATAATCGAATTTAAATAGGTGTTGATGATCATGGGTAAATAAGTAGCACATAGGGATTCCAATAAATGGGACACAAGTGGCATGCGGATAGTTGGCTTAATGTGGGCCATGTCCATATTTGGGGCTGACAGGTTTTGGTCGACGGGTACCCACAAATCAAGTTGGAAAATGAATGTGACACCGTGGGATGAAATAAAATCGGGTTACGTGTCAGGAAAGTTGTGCGAAGCAATTGGAGTACAAAATGGCGTGTCTGAGTGGGACACGAAGGTCAAGGGTGAAGAGTGTCTCGAGTAGATCATGCATGAGAAGTTGGTTTCAAGGAAATGACTGGTCTGGTGCTCCCAATTCAAAAGTCACGGTAACGTGCTAAAAATGATCAAGGAAAAGAGTGGGAAAATTAATTAATAATCAAATGGTCTAAATCGACCCGAAGTTCCGTGAAGCAAAAAGAGTACAAGGGAACAAGTTTGGATGGGACATTATATACCATCATGAAGGTAATCACGTCCACTACAAAACTCGTGAAGAAGATTTCCAGAGTTGAACATCCCTGACACTCCAAATATCAAAGGCACGGGAAAGTACACTTAAGGATAAATAACAGAATAAATTATTTATTGAAACTAAATCAATCAGAAAAATAAAATAAAATATAAAAAATCAACCCAAAATTCAGGGTGCTCACAGATCCTCTGGTGCTGCTCCGATATCTGGCCACACAAAACCAGCTGGGTCAGACCCCAGAAAGAGCAAGTGCCACAAAGGAGGCTTCACTTAGGAACTAAAACCAGCATATCACAATAGAATATTAAAGATAATAAATAAAGAACTGATGATAATAGAGATAACAACAGTAAACTGAGTACGAGGAAACCATTCAAGTAGCAAGGTCACAACCCTTAAACTAAACAAGGACCGGAGTTGCAGCCCTTCACCTGAATAGAAACCCGTCTCAAATACTATTGGTACAGTGAAGACAATAAACGAAGAGAGGACACAGAACTGCTCCGGGAGCCAGGTTACAAACCTTAAATCAAACATGGACCGGGGTTATAACCCTTTGCCTGAACAGAACTGGACCCCCGATCTTTATTGCTAAGGCCAGTATAAATCATCATGGTATTAAGGTAAGGTAAAACATGACGAACATGGCATGGGGTTGCAATAAGATAATAAACGAAGAGAGGACACAGAACTGCTCCGGGAGCCAGTTACAACCCTTAAACCAAACAAGGACCGGGGTTGTAACCCTTCGCCTGAACAGAACTAGACCTCCGATCGTTATTGTTAAGGCAAGCATCAATAATCATGTCATATCACAATCTTGCACAGGATCAGGATAAGACTAAGCTGGAATAAACTCCATCTAATTAATCACGACCAATCAAGAGTACGGCTTGATAGTTTTAACTAACTAGGGTTATCACAGACCTAGTTATTAGCAAGATGCAATGAGATTATCCCAACAGCCACAAGCCCTACAGACCATCCGGTTATCTGGGTCGAATGTCTGTTTATGAAGAATGCAACACGTGACTGTGTCTTGGAAATGTGCCCTACTCGTCGGTAGGTTACAAGTCCACTTAATGCGCCCAGATAACGGAATTGCCTGTAGCTGGGAATCTCTTCATGTCTACTGAATTATTCTAGTTTATTAGCCTTAGTCAATTACTGTAGGTATCCCTGACCGTGGTACTCAGGGATCCTTATCCTAGACCTGATGCAAGACAGTACTGGTTTATTTTATACAAACACAATCATCCATTGTGTCCAGGCCATTCAATTCTGTCATGACATGCTAGCCGTCGCAACAGCATTCGAGATATATATCATGTCAAATTTACTGTCAAGAGTGCACCACGACGGGTCACCATTATGTCATGGAACATATTTAAAATTAACATTTAACCTGGTATAAGCGTATATACAATAACTAAATATAAACAGGGTGCAAGAGTTATGGAAGAATCATGCGGCTCAGGGGAGATGGGGTATAACTTCCACATACGAACTCAAAATAAGGTGCTCCAGAGATATTCGAAAAGGCAAGACAAAGATCTAAAACTTTCATGTTTTAAGTTTTTCGAAATTTTGGCTAAAAAATAGCTAAACTTGGCAAAAAACAGTCATTCTATGCACTTTTTATGCCAAAATTCAATTCAGCGTAAAATACGCAAAAGGGGAGGGTTCCAGCGTAAAATTTTACATTCTAGGTACCATCCAGCATAAAATACGCAATTTCAGGGTTTCCTGCGTAAAATCTTACATTCTGGATGGTATCCAGCGTAAAATACGCAATTTCAGGGTTTCCAGCGTAAAATCTTACATTCTGGATGCTATCCAGCGTAAAATACGTAATTTTAAGGTTCCCAGCGTAAATTCTTACTCAGCCGACATGAAAAATCCAGAAAA
Source organism: Iris pallida (assembly GCA_029216955.1). Taxonomy (NCBI): domain Eukaryota; kingdom Viridiplantae; phylum Streptophyta; class Magnoliopsida; order Asparagales; family Iridaceae; genus Iris; species Iris pallida. Next base: position 32,406,280 of record JANAVB010024400.1, on the reverse strand, counting down.
CTTATTTTGGCCATAAAAACTTCATTTTAACTCGAAATGAGGTGAATCAAAAACCAAATTTACACGAAATTTTGTACTCTTGCTCATGGAACTATTAGTTTTTGAAAATAACAAGTTTTAGTAGATCAAAACTAAGAAAAACTCCATGAACTTATGAAATCCCAAAGTAGAAGAATCTATCAATAAAACCAAAAACTCCAAGTTATAAAGAGGCTTATAATCATGTAAAGAAGAGAATGGAACAATAAAACTTGAGATCCATCATGAAGCAAGTTGCACTTGCCTAGGGCTCTTGGGTGTAGGTGGAGAGTAATGGTGAGGAAGAAGAAGAGTGAATGAGGAGAGAGAAAGAGGGTTGGGTTAATAAATGGAGATGGTGGTGGAAGGTAAGGGTTATCCCCTTGGTTCATGGTGAACCAATAAGCAACCCAAGCCGAACCAAGCCAACCCAAATAAGCCGAACCAATCCAGGAGACATGCAATACGAGTCAGATACGTACACGTATTCCAAAATACGTAATTACGAACTATGGTTATCACAACCATTACCACTCGAGTCAGATCGTACACATATTCGGGCATCCCTAATATACATACATGTCAACCAATACTCGCGAGTGGTGCCTCCACATTTCCTATCGCTCCGTACCGGAACGTCTGCCTAACCGCTAGGCTATGTCTTTCCGTCAGTATTGGAATCATAGTTCCCAAACAACGATATCAACACTGACCCCATCCTAAGGTCAAACCAAGTTGATAGTACGAAGTTTTTTCTATCCAAGCTCGCATCACTCCGATTTCTAAACTTCGAGCATAGATTTTCTACACACATCCCAATATTCGTCGCACGGGATCTGAGTCATTCCGCAAAGCCATCCTACGATAACTCATGTTTCAATTAATTACTTGACATATCAATATCACTTCGTTCATCAAGCCATTTCGTATAGTCTATTTCTTCGAATACGTTCGACATAATACGCCTATCAATCCTTCTTAAGTCAAACTCGCTATGACACGATTCATTTCTAAACCATAATTCACATTTCATACTCCCTACGTTGTTTATTCCAATTCACGTAACCGATCACAAGGTCGTCCGACTTAACAATATATTGCACCCCGATCTCACGCGAGTCAGATTATCCACGGTGGGCACGAATCACCATGCACGCTTCCGCGGAGTAAACATCCTCATTGGGATGTAACTCTTGTTTGAGTCTAGACTAATTTATTCTCGATGCGCGGATTGGACCTACTCAATCCTCAAGTTTATTTCATTCATCAATCGTAAGTCCTAACAATCTTAAATTTTCCTTCGCATCAAACCGACAAGTCGAGACTATCAAAGTGGCTGCATCCTGATTTTTTTGAGTTCGATCATTCCCGCGACATGAATCACCATGTCAACGCTCACGCGGAACGATCGCCCCAAATCCGACGTAACACATGTGCGAGGCTAGAGTTGCGCTCGCGCAAGACAAGAATGTCGATGTTGTGGTTATCCGCGTAACCATCAAGACACTTTCATTTTCATCCAGCATTCGTCTCAATCAAAATCCTAAGTAATGTATCCAACCGAACAATAACACTTGCATGATCGTCATTCGCCGAGTCAGAGTACCCCCGAGTTATCGCATATCGATCTTTGATACGCCTCAATACCATCGACGATATGCGTAACCTAACGATCTTCCTTTGCAACCAATTTTGAGTCGTGCGAATGATGCTATCATCCAACTGGATAATCTTCTCGACATTCAACTCAAGTTCGACCGTTATCCCTTTATCTTAAGTCATCGACCAACGTATTTTCTCAATTCACATTATTTTTGCTAACTCAATCGTCGAACGACATCCATTCCAATCCTCAGAGTCATTGCGTAACTTCAAAATTTAACTTTTCATGCACGCTATCTTTCGATCGTGCTAACTTTCGTATATGATTCTTAATGATTTCCACGAACAAGTCATCCTGTTATACACCTTAACTTTTCCTCGATTTAATTTACCTACTCAATCACCTTCGCGTTTTATACCCACGCAATTCTTGATCTCGTGCGCATCAATTTCTAGGTTGTTCGAATCAACTTATCCAAATCTTCAAGACTATATCTTGTTTAACGACACTCAATCTAAGGCTTTGCATAACGTGATGCTTGCTGATAGACTCACCGATACCCCGTATCCTCAATCGATCGATCGACATTCCTGAGACTATTACATACACCACTCAGGAATGAAGTCATTCAACAAATCCTCAAAACTATCATTCGAATCAAAATCGACTTCTTCGAATCCCGTTCGAACCACTCCTCTACTTTCAAGCACGCTCATCTATATCGCACCGACGTTATCGTCGCTCGATAGCACCCCTATCGATAGTCATCTCACTTTACTCAATCGAGTTCAACTCATTCTAGCTCGAAATATTACGAATCCCGCACTCGACTTTTCTAAGGTCGATGCAACTTTGGTGTATCTGCCCAGCCCGAATTAGCCAGCCTGCTGACGCAAACCATCCTTTTGTTTTATCAAAAACTGTTCTCCTATGTTTTGTAAAATAATTAGACTTATTGTATGGACATCCGCGGGACATTTGAGAGAGAGCGCACCAACGATATCAACTTTACGGAAGCAACAATCAGAGTTTGCGGAGACAACAAAGTTAAAGAATTCAATCAATAGTCCAAGGACGTAAAGCCGTGCTCTGATACCATTATGTGACGCCCCACTCCCGTAGGAGCGATCGTCCTCGCTAAGGCGTGATGTTGCACAAGCCTAGATTGTGTTCGTGCAAGACGAGTTCCACAACGGCCGATTTCAGCGGCTGCGACGGGGTCGTCGCACAGAAGTCCCATGCGGAGACATTGTATAATAGCAGCAAAAATTAGAACGAAACACAAGTTATTCAAAGAACCTCTTTATTGATATTGAAAATAACGGTTACAATGGAGCGCAATGCCAAGATTACAAGTCTCTCAAGCTCACTCTTCTTATATTTTACAAGTTCACTCAGCTCTCTCTCATCTCTCAATACATGTCTCGAGCCAGCGGATGCTTCGGAAGGCAACGTCCATACATTATGTCCCATATAAGTCTTGACTCCATGCGGCCGCACGCTTCGAATCGCCAAGGAACTCCGTGCCTCGACGCATCCAAGCGAGCTCCGTGCCATGAGCTTCTACCTGTGCCTGCACATGGAAACTATGTGGGTGTCAGTACTCAACTGTACTGATGGAATGAGCTCCTCGCCCACCCATACAAAAACCAACACGTTTGATTTACTTTGTACAATATAGTCCCTTTTATCAATTATCTTTCTAGTCTTGCCTTAGAATTATTTTAGGACGGACGCCTTGGCCAATTTCGTGTCTCTAGACCATCTCGCGCTTGCACCAACGATGTTAACTCATACTTTGCCTTAATACCCTCCTCGTGCCAACAATGTTAACCTATCGAGTCGTGATTGCCTTACGGCCCAAAATTAGAGACGCACTACACGATAGACTCCATTTTCGTGTGACCGTGCTACAAATCCTTGCTGTGGCTATGCCTCGCAACTCAGTGAGACTTAACCATATCGCCGTCTCGCGGCCCTTGCTACTTTGATTACCAACTGACCCAATCGAGAATTGTGAACATAGTGTCACTTAACCAACTTGCCTTGCGGCGATTCCTGACTTAAACTCGAACAACTCAAACTCAACTTTTGCAACTCACATGTCCATACTTGAGACTCGACGCCACATCTCGTGCTGAAGTACGACGCCTATGTTGAAACCCAATCTTAGGCCCAAACTTTGTGTTCTAACTGTACACACATTCAACTCGACTCAATCCAAAGGCATACACGCGGATAGTCGCTATTTGCCGACATCTATATGAACTTGGTCACTAGCATCACAAGCTATCCTGAGACGTATAGCTTGGTTAAATCGAGGACCTTTCAACGCAAGTAGCTAGCTCCGTTGCAAGCTCCCGCTTTAACCCGTGCTAAAATCTTATGCACGACTATACCCTGTTTCCTCCCAGGCCGAGTCGGTCCCATGGCCCAGGGTTGCCGCTCGAGGAAACTTCGCCCTTGTCGACAAGTTGTCCATGACCATGCAAGACTCGACTCAAATTGACATCTCACACAGTCATCCTTCTTTCAGTGTTGCCCTCTCTTCCAAAACCATGTTCAAGACTTCTATCCTTGAGATCCCTCGACGACCCACGGTTGCGAGCCTTCTCCCTTGATGCCATATCCTTTTTACTCAACTTAGGAATGCCCATTTGATAGCCCTTTTTCTAAACTTGACTTGAAATCAACTGTAGCTCGTGCCTTAAACACTATGTCCGTGCCTTGTGCCTTAAGCCAACCGTGTTCTACGCTACACTCATGCCCAAATCGACGGGCCTTGAGATCGTGGGACTACTTAACTTTGACAAACCGCGAAAGAGCGGGACAGTACTTGTAACGTCTTAGGTCGACTGGCATAACTTTGCCTAACTTAACTTCGCAACAACTTAACGAGCAAAGGCTGCGTCAAGCTTTGCCTTAATGGATCGTGCCGTGCACGCATTCGACTTGAACGACTAAGTCACTCGGGTGCCTAGACTTAGGTCACAAGCCGCTCAACGCAACTTAACTCATGGGCAAGCCAAGGCTATGCCAAGCCTTGGACGACGGGACCGTGCATGCTTTATGAAGCATTCATGCGGACGACGCCTATGACTTAGGCTACGATCATAACTTCGCATACTCAACCAACTTTCCTTCTCCCAAGCCACGGGACGAAGGATCGAGTGTCATTTTCAAAGCATGCCGTGCACCAACTCTAAGCCGACCGTTGGACCTTTCAATATTCTAACTCAATTCGACCTGTCGGAATTATTCCCTTTAGCTATGTGGATTCGTCTCTTTTATTATCAAGCCTACTTGTGCAAGTTGAAAATATGCAATTTATTATGTGAAGGCTAAGATAAGGCAAGTTCACCGAAACTACCCCACCTGAGCGAGCGGTCGTCTCGACCGAGCGATATCTTCGAGCAGCCGTTGCAAGGCTAAGTTCGAACGCCGTTAGCGTTCCGATTCCCCCGGCCCAGGGCCGACCCTGTTAAGTTTTACCAACTTGAGAGAATGTCCTTGTAATCTTTCATTTGATTATAGTGAAAACGGCGAAGATGGGACGGACGGAGGACGTAGGCTCACATTGAGCCGAACCTCGGTAAATCTAGTGTGTGCAATCTTTTAGTTTTCTTTTCTCTTCCAATTTCTTTTTTTTATTCTAGACGGAAAAGGTCTTGTTTTTCGCAACAAGCCGGATCTATTTAATTTGAAGTACATATAGATAAAAGATGGTAGCAAGCAACCTCCTCCTCCTCTCTCTCTATTGTCTCATCCGTTGTCGAGCTGTCGAGCGGAGGGTGGCGCTGGCGCACTAGTGCGGCCGTACGTCTGCATCAAGTACGAGTACGAACACAACACTCAGTTCAGTCCTCCCTCAACCTATCTTTACAGTTATCCTCAGCTCCTTACTGAGAAACCCCTCTCTCTACAAATTGTCTTCCTCTCTCTGCATTCTAACTAGTGTTGGTTTTTCATGTTTGTCTGATACTTAATGAAATGATCTAAATAGTTTTTCATGAAATGATCTAAATATTTTTAAGTTCAGTACTAATGAAATGATCTAGCTTGTTTCTTCATTTTAGTTGTTTTTTTTCATTTTAGTCTGATACTTAATGAAATGATCTCGATTGTTTCTTCATTTAAGTTGGTTTTCTTCGTGTGTAGTTTTGATTGTCGAAATTTAGATAGAAGCGTACTGGAAGCAACGTATCCTCTCAATGTTCCTGAATTACTCTAATTACTTACTGATAAGTTTCTTAAATGCCAAGATCTTGAAAAAAACTAATGATTCATAATATATACTTCTATAGGTGCTCTTCGCATAACAGTTTCATTCCCTTGCATTCAAAGAGACATTCCCTTGCATTGAAAGGGACAGAGCTTGGTTTGCATTCTCATGAATTATGGGACAAATATTTAATTTTTGTAAGCACAAAGAAAATAATACCAACATGTTCCAGTGAAGTGAATCTTCAGTTGCTAAAATCATGTGATTCCTATAAGAACATGTTAAATCATATATGAAGTTGAGCCTTCATTGCTAAAATCATATGCAGGGCCGGCCCTGAGCTGATGGAGGCCCGAGACGAAAGTTCTAAAATGGACCCCCATACATAATATAAAAAAAAAACAAAAAATTGTTGTAGCAAAGATTTGAACCAATGACCTGTTAAATATAAATCTAGCAGTATAACCACTACACCACAATGATTTCTTGTTAAAAAAACACATGATACATATTAGTTCTATTGTATATAGTTCCATGTTGGTGCCGGGCCATCTCTGATCATATGTGAATCCTAAAATCATATATGATTAATATTATGTACACTTAAGTTTAGTCTAGAGTAAACTAAAATTCTGGCTCCGGCCTTGGTTACTATGTAGGACTATTATTATACAAAGTGAATTTATTATTATACAAAGTGGGAGAAGCTGCAATATACAGGGATCACGAGGGCATATTCCAAGGAGCATTTACATGATTCCAAGAGGGTGGAAGCCCCCTAGAAGTTGAAGGTTTAGCTCTGGCATTGGAATACTGCAAGAAGGAGAATTTGAGCTGGAATGTAATCATTGAAGGCGGTTGTAAGGCACTGATTGATTCTGTACAGCACAAGGAGTCGAACATGTATTGGAGAATACGACATGATATCGAGGAGGATGAAAGAGCAATCCAGAACAGTTCTGATGGCATATTGTATTCATTTGCTCCGAGAAAATCAAATATTGTAGCTCACTCTTTGGCTTATGAAGCTATCTCAGCTTCCAAGTCCTTTTATCGGCTCTTAGAAGAGTTGTATTATGAACCATTATCATAAATGCATGCACGTGTGTTGTATATATTTATTATTAAAAATATTAAATAATATTTGTAGTTAAAATTTATTTATTTTTTATTGAATGAATGATGCTAAATAAAGTCTATTTTTTAATACCTTATTTTTAAGATACTAAATACATTTAGGAGCCGTTATAATTAAAAATATCGAAGAACAATTCTTGTATTTACCTAGATATTATATATTAATTTTAATTAATTTTGTTAATTAATAAATATAATAAAAAAATATTTTTGGGAAAAAAAAATACGATTAAACTTAGTTTTGATATTATATAGTAGCATATATATCCGTAATTGTATGGTTCTGAGTCTTGGGACATTCTCGGTTGATGTATGAATGACTGGTTGTAGAAACAAAACTAAAAAAAGAAGTTGGTATATATCCATGCAATTTTTTGAAGGGCATTTAAGATGTTTACAAGTAGGCATGTCAATGGTAGACCGAAAATTTGTATTCGATTCGTATTCGAATCGAAAATATCCGAAATTTTGGATACGGATACGGATACGGATACGAATATCATATCGAATATTTATCGGATATAGGATACGGATACTGTAAGTGTCATATCCGGACCAATAATATCCAAATCAATAATATTTAAATTATTTAATAAATTTAAAATATATTCAATGTATGCATTGGACTATTAGTTATATGTGCTTATGTGAAAAATTTTTTGGGGCAAATATATTGCATGTATGCATGGAAATCTGCTGCTTATGATATTTCAATGTAAAAATCTACACATATATAAGACAAACTCTGCTGTTCAATGTGAAAATCTGCTGCTTCTGATATTTAAATGTGGAAATCTGCTGTTTCTAAACAAAATCTGTCGTTTCAATGTGAAAATATGTTGTTTCTTGACAAAATCAGCCGGTTGATTTTTTTCTTCCCATTTAAATATATTTTTTTAGTAATCTTATTGGTTCGGATATTATTCGATATCCGTTAAAATTATCGGTAACGGATACGGTAGTCAAAACTGATATCCAAACAGATATCGAATAGTTATCGAATACATCCGATAGTTAATGGTTCGGATAAGATAATGTCAATATCTGACCAATAAGATATTATTGACAGGCCTATTTATAAGCCGGCAACGTCAAGTCTTGTACATCAATTACTGTGTTAGTCTGGGTCCCATCTCTTATCTTCATGAAAGGAGTGTGTGTGTTCTTGTTGATTAGCGTTGCTTATACGTCTGTCCTCTGAAATAACGACTAATTGATTTGGATCTCATTTGTTTTGTGGTGGTTACTCTCGAAGTAAGTTTCTAGAACTGTCGTGCGCTCCACAAAAAATGGAATAAGTTGAAAGCAACAGAAGAAGTTGGAGAAGCCCTTCAAGTTATTATTGGCGCTCACTGATGCTGAAGAATAGACTGACAACCCAATCTATCTATATGTATGTTAGCGAGTGCGTATCAATTATATTGACCCCAACGTGGAATCCATCCATCACTGTCTACAGACTACAGTACTGTGATTTAATTGGAGTCTGATTTTAGATTCCATGAGACTGCCATGGAAAAGTTCTTTTGCAGTTAGGGGCTGTTCGGATATATTTAACTCTTTAAAAGTGTAAAAATATTACTTACAGTGTGTTGAGTTTCAATAGACTTACAGTAAGTGACACTTTCTAAAATCTGTTTGGATAGAGTGTCTTTCGTTGGAAGGAAAATGAGTTTGTTGTTTAAATGGTTGTTGAAAGTGGAAGAAAAGAAAAATTCAGTTGTTTGGATGGTTGTTGAAAGTGGAGGTTGGTAACCCATAATTATTAATTACCATAATTCAGTGAAAAACTACCATACTTAAATTAATTATTATAATTAGTTATTAATTATTAACTATTTTAATTGAGGATGATAAAGAGCCACGTGTACACATTAGAAAAAAAAAATAATAAGGAAGAAGCAACAACTTCAACGTTACAAATATCTCTCCCCCCCCCCCCCCCCCCCCCCCCCCCCCCCCCCCCCTCTTTACAACTCTCTCTCTCTCTCTCCCCCCCCCCCCCCCCCCCCACTCTTCTACCTCCTTCTCCTCCTCCTCCTCCTCCTCCTCCTCCACCCCCTCCTTTCGACCCACTTGTCACGTCCCACTCCCAAATATATGGGATTAGGACATAACCTGGCCAGTTGATACGACCTAGAGTGAGTTGTCCAATTTAATGGACTCACTTAGACGTACTACACTGTAAAAGTAACTAACCAACCCAGGCAATTATCTAACATCTCATCCACAGATAACATAAAAGGAAGTACTGAATATACAAGCAGAGTAGTCTGAATGTCCAAATACAACTGAAAGGAAATACAAGTCTGATGGAAACAATCCCACGGTACATCAGAATGGAAATACATGAATGGAATATAACTAGCTAAGAGCAACAGCTAACTATGTAATGAAACTCTCAGCCAAAGTAGCAGCATACCCTAGATCAAGGGAACTTCTCAGGGTAGACCTCGTAGTCCTCTGCACAGTCTCCTGCCTCAGCTCCGGTACCGTAGATCGTCGAGTACAGGTGCTCGTCGGGATCTGAAAATGAACCAGGTACTCAGGGGACATAGCAAGATACAAATAGGAACATGCCATAAAGTAAAAACTGATATAAACATAAGGGGTGTGCTAACCAGTCTACGTGAATGCATATGAAGACAACTTCGGAACGTACGGGTGGGTAGATAAGGGAATGGCATTGGAGCACGAGCCAACGTCGGATCACGAGCCGATATAAACATACAAACACTAGTATACCTTCCGACCGTACCTAGCGCGCAGCTAGTGGTCGCTGCCGGATGTATCCCCTAGTGAGTGTATGGCCTATAATCGGGTATCCATGCCCATAACCGGGTATCACTGAGGCTAAAATAGTGTAACAGTCTAACCCATACGCCTATTGGTTGTCTTTCTCGTCCAGTGATATACAAGTCGCATCCACGACCCAAACATCTGCTCTCTATGAAGAGTCAGCTATCTAGAACCATCACTACCCTATATGTGCCGTCACACGAGCCACTCGTACTGATGGCCAGTCGAGAGCGACAGTGCGTGCCATGATTTGCTCTCACTCAGTACCGTATTGAAATACGTGTCATAGTCAAGGGAGTTGTAACAACAACTTCGCAACTAAGGACATGTCGCCTACTTCTAGGTCAAGTGTGTAGCCCTAAGTGTCGATGCCAGCATCGACTACGCCCGAGATAATTCCTGGTCTCTACTAACCAAGTCTACGCTAACAAGAGTATAACGATGCATATGTCAAACAGTAATGCAAGGCAAGTTATACTTGTCTTCAATCCCACAATGCGCAAATTAATAGTGCTCTGGTCCCTGCTGTCTCGATCACGCCGTCCAAGAGACCTACAATCACACAACCAAGACTCATGATATGCTAAATGAACATTCAGGACCACACATCTTTCATTCATAAAGTAGTGGGTACGTTATCTATACTAGACTCGTTGTGGCCGAGTGTGCCTCATCGTGGCTGAGCTCGGCATGCTCGACGTGGCCGCATGGCTCATCGTGACTGCGTGTCTTGTCGTAGCCTCATGACTTATGCGGCCGGACACACACAAATAGCAGTTGCAGCTCACTTCCCCCTTTTTTGGACTACAACTGATGGTTCAAAAAAACCAAATGAGAGTTACTATCCACCTACTGCGATTTGACACTTACCATTCGGTTGCTGCGGCAAACCAAACGCTGCAAGTGGTAAATTCGGTGACCACTTTCATGTGAAAGTGCCACTTTCATCCCACTCTCCACGATCCAAACAGCCCTTTAGTTCTCTCTCTCTCTCTCTCTCTCTCTCTTTCCTTTTTTTCCATCTATCAAAAGTAGTTATACTCAATAATTATCACTTGCGATCAAAACTAGTAAAATATTGATCAAACTACGGACCGAGAGCAGCATATCCATTATTCCAAAAAAGTACTTTTTGTATGCGAGGTTGATGATTTTTTTAAAGTTTTTATGATTATCAGTGTAATGTCCGTAGTTCGTATTACGTATTTTAGAATACGTGTACGTAATTTGACTCATTGTCATGTCCCATTACATGGTTTATTTTGGCATTTTATTGCTTGGTTCGGCTTGGTTCGGTTTTGTTACATGTGGACCAACCCCACCTACCCCCACTCTTTTCCTTTATTAGCCGCCACCCTTCTCTCTCTTCACTTACTTCTTCATTAATTCTTCTTCTTCCTCCATTAACACTCTCCACCTACTAGAGAGAGAGGCTTAGGCAAGTGCAGCTTGCTTCATGGAGAAACTTAATTTTTATTGTTCCATTGTCTTCTCTACGAGATTCTAAGACATTTAGTACTCAGTATTTTAATTTTCATGGTTCATTTCTTGTAGATCTAGGCTTGTTGTATTTTCGGATTTCTTAGATTTTGATCTATTTAACTTCGTTATTATCAAGTTTTGATAGTTCCATGTTGTAGAAAATTTTCTTCTGCCCCATTTTGACCTATGGAAGTCCGGATTCAGACCTTGGATGAAGGTTTAATGGAGCTTGGAAGCCATGGATTTTATGGTTCTTCTTCTCGGACAAACGGGAAAGAAGAACAGTGCTTGACCGCATTACTTTTCATGCGGCAAGTTTTCTCTGGCCGTATGGCAGTCTTAGTCACATGGCACATTGCCGCATGGCCTTCAGCCGCATATGCATGAGCTTTCCCTTGGCCGCATAGGCCTTCAACCGCATGGCTCTTCTTTCCATTGCCGCATGAGCCCCTCTTTTCCTTAGCCGCATGGCTTCGGTAAACTCGAGCCGCATGAGCTCCCCCTCCGGAGCCGCATGCCCCTGTTTTTCCCCATTGGCCGCATGGCACTGTTCCCATCGTCGTATGTCCCGGTTCTTCTCGAGCCGCATAGCTCTTGGCAGTGTTTGCCGTATATGCTCGTTTCCCTTCAGCCGCATATGCTTGTTCTTTTCTGAGCCGCATAAGCCCCTTTCCTTCCCAGCCGCATGAGCCCGTATCCCTCTGGCCGCATGCGCTCTTCTCCCCAAGCCGCATGAGCTTGATCCTCCTCTGTCGCATATACTCGTTTCCCCCATTGCCGCATGAGCCTGTGTTCCTAGAGCCGCATGAGCCTGTTCCTCAGCCGCGTAGCCCTGTACCCTCTTGCCGCATGGCTCTTGTCAATTCTCGAGCCGCATGGCTCTTTGCATAGCTTTTGTCTTTATTATCATTATTATTATTCTTATGATTGGATTGTTCCATTATGCTTATGTCTCTCGACCCCTGTGTAACTTGGGTCTCTTGATAGAATGCTTGTACTATGTTAATTATGTACATGTTCATGAACACGATAGTGACTCGTCGCGGTGCACTCTTGACAAGTAACTTGGCATAATAATTCTCGATAGTGGCCCGTCGTGGTGCACTCTTGATAAGTAAACCTGATATGACATGATAGTGGCCCGTCGTGGTATACTCTTGACAAGTAATTTGGCATAATAATTCTTGATGGTGGTCCATCGTGACGCACTCTTGACATGATAAGTAATCTTGATAAGTAAATCTAACATGTAATCTTGAATGCTTTGCAACAGCCATCTTGACATATTGATAAATGACTTGTCTTGACACCGTAGGTGATTGTTCTTGAATGTGTTTGTATAAGCTACCAGTCTCGTCTTGCATCATGTCTAGAACATGGATCCCTAAGTACCACGGTCAGGGGTACCTACTGAAATTGACTAAGGCTAATAACTAGAAAATTCAGTAGTCATGGAGAGATTTTCCAGCTACAGGAAATCACGTTATCTAGGTGCCCCATCATGGAATTTGTAGCCTGCCGTCGAGTAGGGCACATTTCCAACACACTGTCATGTGTTGCACCCACCAAGCTACTTAAGGGTACATGCGTTTCTTGGATGATGTACCCATATGAATTCAATCCCCTAATTGCGTCTGGATAACCTGGATGGTCTGCAGGGCTTGTAGCTGTTGGAATAATCTCATTGCATCTTGCTAGTAACTAGGCCTGTGATAACCCTAGTTAGTTAAAGTATCAAGCCGTACTTATTTGCTTGACCGTGAATGACGGATGGAGTCTAAGTCTTGTCTTGTCCCGGTACCTGGATTACTTCAATAACAATGATTATTTATGCTTACCTTAACAATAATGATCAGGGGACAAGTTCTGTTCAGGCGAAGGGTTACAACCCCGGTCCTTGTTTATTTTAAGGGTTGTAACCTGGCTCCCGGAGTATTTCTGTGTCCTCTCTTCGTTTATTGTCGTATTGTACCCTACTTCATGCTCGTCATGTTTTACTTTACCAACCAGTATTTGAGATGGGTTTCTATTCAGGTGAAGGGTTACAACCCCGGTCCTTGTTTGGTTTAAGGGTTGTGACCTGGCTACTTGAATAGTTTTCTCGTACTCAATTCACTATTGTTGTCCATGTTATTATCAGATTCTTTTAAAACTATCTTTAATATTCATGTATGTTGTACTGGTTTTAGGTCCTAAGTGAAGTCTCCTTTGTGGCACTTGCTCTTTCTGGGATCTGACCCAGCTAGTTTTGTATGGCCAGATACCGGAGCAGCTCCAGAGGATCTACCTGCTTTCCAGCCAGATGGTAAACACTAGAAGAAATCTTGGCAACGGGTGGGTTTATTTTGCTCTCCCACTCTATTATAAATTATTCTTTTGAGGTGTTTAGCCGCCGAGCAAGTGTTAGCTCGTGTTGAATACTTATATTTCTTGCCTGCCTACGGACGGTAACATGATTGACAAATCCTATGGTTGATCATGTATGACTGAAACTCTTGCTAGTCTTGACATTTTGTATGACTAGCTTCATGATCATCCAAATATGTAATGTATGGGACGCCTTACTATTGTATATTTGATGTTCTAATATCTTGTAACTGTTATTGCTTGCTTGAGATTGAGACAATAGGCTTGTTCATGACCATAAGTGACTGATGGCTTGTAGTTAAACGCTTATATATCTAGACAGCCGTGACCGTACGGCGAGGTGGGTTGCACTTCAATATATGTAGCTGGCTATGTTCGCCCCCGCTCTCCAGTATTCTGGAACTGGGCGTTACATAGTTTAAGTGGTGGCCCATGCAGGTCTTGTAAATCAAGATATGTGAGGGTTTACCGAATAGATGTCTCAATCAGTACTCGCCCTTGATCTCTGCTCGAACCCTCTAAATTTCTGAATTCTTGACCTGATCACATGCTTGTATCTTTGGTCTATCCTGGTCCTTCCTTATTGTCACCCTCGAAATCCGTGTTACATATTTTCGTATACGTGTACATATTTCGGGTCCGTATTTTTATTAGTCATGGTTAGCTAGTCATGATTTTATTTTTAGCATGTTGCATTGGCATGGTTATTTTGGCATTTCATTGGTTATGGCTTAGCTTGGTTCGGTTTAGCTTGGTTTGGTTTGCTTTTGGGTTCATCATGAACCAAAAGAAAACTCCTACCTACTACCACCATCATCATTTAAAACCCAACCACCTTTCTCTCTCATCTTTACTCTTCATTTATTTCTTCATCTTCTTCCTCTTAACTTCTCCACCTACCAAGAGAAAGCTTAGGCAAGTGCAACTTGCTTCAAGGAGAAACTCCATTTTTGTTGTTCTATTATCTTTTTTGCGAGATTCTAAGATACTTTAGAACTTGGCATTTTTCATTTTGATGGATATTTTCTTGTAGATTTAAGTTTATATTATTTTTAATTTTTTTGGGTTTTGATCTATTAAACTTTATTATTTTTATGTTTTGATTGTTCCATGTTGTAGAGAATTCGATTTTACCCAAAACAGACCTTTGAAAAGTTAGATTTCGACTTGTTTTGAGGAAGTTATGGCCAAAAGTATTTTTGGCCATTTCTATGTTCATCTGTCCTGATTTTGGCAGGGACGATGAATAGTGTCGCATGAATAGTATCGTATGAGCATGAATAGTGCCGCAGTCGTATGAGCATAAATAGTACCACAGCCGCATAAATAGTGCCGCAGCCGCATGAGCATGAATAGTGCCGCAGCCGCATGAATAGTACCGCAGCCGCATGAGCATGAATAGTGCCGCATGAGCATGAATAGTACCACAGTCGCATGAATAGTGCCGCAGCCACGTGAGCATGAATAGTGCCACAGCCGTATGAATAGTGCCGCAGCCGCATGAGCATGAATAGTGCCGCAGCCGCGTGAATAGTGCCACAGCCGCATGAGCATGAATAGTGTCGCAGCCGTATGAATAGTGCCGTAGCCGCATGAGCATGAATAGTGCCGCATGGAATGAATAGTGCCGCAGAATGCCGCATAGGGCCTGCTGTTTTTGGCTGTTTTAAGTCCTATTTGGCTGAATTGTGGCCAAAATTTCTCCCAACTCCCAATATGAAAGTTGTAGATCTTTTTCTTGGCTTCAAGAATATGTTATTAGTTATTTTATGCAAGTTTTTCTTATTCATGATAATGTAAGAATAGAAAACGATAGTGGCCCGCTGTGGCGTACTCTTGACAAGTAAATTGACATGATATATCTCGACATATTGTTACGACAGCTAGCCTGACATGACAAGTAGGAATGACTTGGACACCGTGGGCGATTGTATTTGCACAAATAAACTAGCACTGTCTTGCATCATGTCTA
The DNA here is from genome assembly GCA_029216955.1 of Iris pallida. Taxonomy (NCBI): domain Eukaryota; kingdom Viridiplantae; phylum Streptophyta; class Magnoliopsida; order Asparagales; family Iridaceae; genus Iris; species Iris pallida. The sequence goes on along the minus strand of JANAVB010024400.1, from coordinate 32,390,680 downwards.
GGATGGGGATCCCTGAGTACCACGGTCAGGGGTACCCACTGTAATCGACTAAGGCTAATAAACTAGAATAATTCAGTAGTCATGAAGAGATTTTCCAGCTACAGGCAATCCCGTTATCTGGGCGCACTAAGTGGACTTGTAGCCTACTGACGAGTAAGGCACATTTCTAGCACACTGTCACGTGTTGCATCCTTCATAAACGGACATTCGACCTGGATAACCAGATGGTCTGCAGGGCTTGTGGCTGTTGGGATAATCTCATTGCATCTTGCTAGTAACTAGGCCTGTGATCATCCTAGTTAGTTAAAAGTATCAAGCCGTACTCTTGATTGGCCGTGATTGATTGGATGGAGTTTAATCCAGCTTAGTCTTATCCCGATCATGTACAAGATTGTGACATGACATGATTATTGATGTTTGCCTTAACAATAACGATCGGGGGTCCAGTTCTGTTCAGGCGAAGGGTTACAACCCCGGTCCTTGTTTGGTTTAAGGGTTGTAACCTGGCTCCCAGAACAGTTATGTGTCCTCTCTTCGTTTATTGTCTTATATTAACCCCATGCCATGTTCGTCATATTTTACCTTACCTTAATACCATGATTATTTATACTGGCCTTAGCAATAAAGATCAGGGTCCAGTTCTGTTCAGGCGAAGGGTTACAACTCCGGTCCTTATTTGGTTTAAGGGTTGTAACTGGCTCCCGGAGCAGCTCTGTATCCTCTCTTCGTTTATTGTCTTCACTGTACCAATAGTATTTGAGACAGGTTTCTATTCAGGTGAAGGGCTGCAACCCCGGTCCTTATTTGGTTTAAGGGTTGTGACCTGGCTACTTGAATAGTTTTTTCGTACTCAGTTTACTGTTGTTATCTCTATTATTATCAGTTCTTATTTATTATTTATCTTTAATATTCTATTGTGATATGCTGGTTTTAGTTCCTAAGTGAAGCCTCCTTTATGGCACTTGCTCTTTCTGGGGTCTGACCCAGATGGTTTTGTGTGGCCAGATATCGGAGCAGCACCAGTGGATCCACCTGTATTCCAGCTAGATGGTGACCACCAGGCGTAACCCTGGCAACGAGTGGGTTTCTTTTTGTCCTCCCACTTTATTGTAAAAATTATTCTTTTGAGACGTTTAGCCGGCGAGCACGTGTTAGCTCGTATTGCACCTTTATTTACTGTCTGCCTACGGGCTGTAACATGATTGACAGATCCTAGGGTTGATCATGTATGACTGAACTCTTGCTAGTCTTGACATTTTGTACGACTAGCTTCATGATCATCCAATATGTAATGTATGGGACGCCTTGCTATTATATATTTGGTGCTCTGACATCTTGTAACTATTATTGCTTGCTTGAGATTGAGACAATAGGCTTGTTCATGACCATAGGAGACTGTTGGCTTGTAGTTAAACCCTTATGTATCTACACAGCCGTGACCGTATAGCGAGGTGGGTTGCACTTTATTATGCGTAGCTGGCTATGTACGCCCCCGCTCTCCAGTATTCTGGTTCTGGGGCATTACACTTATTGTTCCCTATGTCGTCTTCTTCAGCGATTTTGTTCCTGGTCCTACCGATCGGCAAGACGGAGCACCTCCCGTGGACCAGCAGCAACCTGGAGATCAAGCCCTGTAAACCCCCTAAATTTCTACTTAAATTTTTTTTATATAAATTGAGTATTTCAAATTTTAACTTGGTATTTGTACGTCGCATAGTCGTATTATACATCGCGTATGAACTCAATATTTTCATATGCCTCGTCGAGTGCGAATATGTGCGAGGTACGTATTTTTTTTGTAAAAATATTTTATTTTAGAAGCTTGAATTTTCAAATCATAAATATTTATTTTCGATTAGTTAAAGTTGTAAAATGCGTCGCATTTTGAATTTCCAAAACTTTATTTTACATTATGGAAGTTATATAAATAGTAATTTAAAAACGAGATTTATGCAAATGTTTATTTTATACAAGACATAAATTTAATCCATTTTCAAATTTATTAATATTAATATTTTATTATTCAAGAGGATATTTAAAAATATTTATTATTTTCGAAATTATTTATTATTGATATTTTTGGATAATATATTTGAAAATTTTTATGGCCATTTTAAATCTCAATTTGATTTTATGTATTTAATTTAAAAAGTTTAAAGGTAGAATTTATATATATATATTTGAGTTTAGATGATCTAGATTTAAAATGAAATTTAATTTAAATTTAGATTTGATTTATTTAAATTAAAATTTATATTATCTATTGGGGATTTAATCAAATTCCAATCCCTATCCAACTGGAAATTCCCACATCCAATAAATATGCAGGTACTCTTCCATAATTTTTTCGACATCCACAAATTGTGCATCGTGTCTGTGTCTCCCATCCACTATATATTCTCCTCTATTACTGTTACAAATTTTTGTTCAGTCCAACAACCCCGGACTCGACACCTTTTCGTGTCTCGCAGGACACGTGCCAACACAACTTCTAAACCTAAATCCGAACACCTATTCTACCATCATCTCCGTCGCCGCCAGCCTTCTCCCCTAACCCAGCAGAACCATCGCGGCCTCCTGTCGCATATCCAACTGCCAGAGACCCCCATTTCCACCACCGTACGCACCGCCACCTTCAACCCGATCACCACCATCTCCTTCCCCGTCCACAATCCGACCACCTTGCGTCGACAGCCCTCGCTGCCCCACCAGCAACTCCGACCACCATCACCAACCTGGCTTTCCGTTTCCGGCCAACACCTCCTCAACCACCACTGCCCCCCACAACCCGACAGCACCACTAGCATCTCCTCCGTCACCACGCGACTACCACCAGCACAACCACCACCCGTGACAACAACTCCACCGCCGACCACCTCCCCTTCTCACAAAACTTCCATCATAGTCACCACCAAACGCCAAAAAGAAAAGGGGAAAAAGATTGAAACCCAGCCTCTTACCTCCGGCACCGCCCTCGTGCAGCCGTTCTCCAGCGACCGCCCCGCAGATCGGCGCGGGGGATCACCGTCGCATATCCGCCTCCAGGAAGCCGTCGACCCGCCGCCCGTCGTCGAGATCCCGACCTCCAACCGTCGTTGGATCTCGCCACCATCGCAGCACCCGAACCCGGCCGGCTCGCCATCGCTCTCCTCCCGCCGGCCTGCGACCGCCGTCGCGCCAACATCGGAGCGCCAGCTCTGATGGAACCCCCAACACCCCCTCTGCCTGGTCTTCGCGGCTGTCGCGCTGGGCACCGCGTGGGCTGCACAGCCTCCCCTGTGCTTCGCCTCCTCCACAATGGCCGGCCAATGCCACCGCCGCTGTCACCCACTCTGTCGACCCCAGCGCCGGTCTCCTACCTCCGCCGCGTTGACGCCTCGTGAGCCACCGACTTCTGCGGCCCTTCGACTCAGCGTCGGACGCGCTGATTCGCCGTCGCGCGCGGGCACTACTCCGCCGGACTGACGAGTAAGTCCCCGAGCCCTTTTTCTCTTCCCTCTCTTTACTCCTTCCCTCTTCTATAGCTCTCTCTCTCTCTCAACCCTTCCACTCTTGAGTTTACATTTGGGGGAAGAAACCAGTATTTTATTTCTGTTGAGTGTTGCTATATGGCTCAAACTTTAGTAAGTTTGCTGTAATTTACCCTGATTTATTATTATTATTATCATCATCATTATTATTAGTATTAGTATTATCATTATTATTATTACTGTTATTATTATTGTTATTTATATTATTATTATTTTAGAATTTGTAGTGTATTATTTTTGTTTATTTAAATAAATTTGATAAACGCATATTTTTCCAAAATTATTTGGACACTACTAAATAGCCCTAAAATTATTTTTCCTATATTTATTAAAATATTTTGACTAACAAAAAGTTACTTTTCTACAATATATATTGTATATATTTTAAATGTTTGAGAGCCTAAAAAACAAATTTCGATATTTTTTCAAGTATTCATCTAAACGTATAAATGACTAATAACAACGTAAAATTTTAAATTGGATATATATATAAAGTATTTTCAAATATCGTCAAGAATTATTTTTATTAGTAAAAACATGGTTTCAAGTATTATACGTATTTTTCGAAAAATAGTATATGTATTTCTTCACACAAATTACCCTCAATTATCTTGATCGTAACTGATCATCTTTCCTATTTCCTTGCAACTTCGACTTTATGCATCGACCATAGCTAGCGGACAAATCAAGACATGTCAGAATATCGTACCACACCAGGCGTTGCACCAGATAAGATACCTTGCCATCTTGTACTTATATTTGATTCATGATATTTTATATGTTGCTAGTGTTTTACATTAGTAAGAGTGTGTCCAAGTATGACTTAGGTGCCATCGATATGTATATCGATGTTTGTGGTGTGCGTGTGTGTGTGGACCATATGTGGTAGCTGACTTTTCCGATGTGTTGAAGTTATGCTTCATAACTTCTTTAACCTGTTGACACGTCTCATACACGATACATGAGTGAGGATCATAGAGTCGGCACGAACCTACGTATTCGACTTGCTACCGATACGGACGGTTCGTGTGTCGGTTCATTTATGGATTAGCGGAGTCTAGATAGCGACTTGCATAGAGATATAGATCGCCAAGACATGGATATGGCTTGTGTGATACATGGGCGGGAAAAACTACTGGGACGTATGAGCTAGCCCACAGCCTTCTAGTTGCCCGGTTATGGGTTCATGGTTTTCCTGTTATGGGTGTATCGCTAGAGGATATATCCATTGCACGGCCCTGACCACACGTCAGATACGGTCAGGAGGTATGCTAGCGATGCAAAGTATGGACTAGGGGATATATCCATTGTACGGCCCTGACCACGCGTCAGATACGGTCAGAGACGTATACTAGTTCATGCGAAAGCCTCTAGTGGATGCTATGCTTTATTCCTACCCACTTATACGTTCCAGTATAGTTTTCGACTTGTGTTACACCTAGATGGTTAGGTTCCATTATGTTGGAGCGTGTGGTCTTTCCTTTGTCATGTTTCATTACAGTTCATTATGGTATTATTTTTATGTATCTTGTTACGTCCCTCTGAGGACCTGGTTATTCTCTAGGTGCGTGCTTTCATGCTTTTCTACAGGTGTTCTAGCCGAGGCCGTGATCTTCTCCATTTTTTGAAGAGGATTGCTCTTGGTTCGTTTTGTCATTTTGTCGATCGCTTTCTTGTACATTTATTTCATTAAGATAGTTGGTAGTGGACTTTGTCTCCGCCCAACGATTGTACCATAACTATTCAAGTTCATTCTATCTTTATTCTTTATATATTTGTGGATGAGATTTAGCATGTCTTGGTTCTCTACATTTTACAGCTAATGTATTTATACGAGAATTCCATACAATGGAGTATTCTTCGTATATCTACAGCTGACATATTTGCGTACTTAGTCCTATATGATTTTGGGACTGAGGCGTTACATGTTTTTGTGGTGGTCCACGCAGGTCAAGTTTGCCATTTCGGTTACATGACTGTACCGAACGGGCCAGCAATCTAGGATTAGAGTCTAGAAATCTCATCCACCTACTTGATCACCTTCTTTGATTCAAATCTCTGAACTCTCGTTCGACTTTCTTGCATAGGAAGATGACTACACTAGTATATTTTCATAGGTCAAACACATGGCTTGGAAGATTTCATTGGCAATTAGCATGCATTAGAGATCATATTGGAGTTATAATGTCACGACCCGCACCCACTGTGAGGGTACGAGAACGTAACAACGCCCAGCCTACGCCGCAGTGTCGGTGGTAGAACGCTTTCCTAGGTCAATCATCTAACAATATAAGGGTACCTGTACAGTATATACACTCTGAATGGAGGTGACATAAAAATATACAGTTCTCAATCACATCTAAGACAGAATGAAGATAGAAGATAGATAAGTAATACTGAAATAAAAAGATCCACAGAATACAATCTGAGAGTCTAAGTGTCTAAGATGACATCTCAGCAACATCTATAGTACAAGTCTCACTAGTGAATATGAAATAATATATACAATCCAGGTCTCAAAATGACTGAAAATAGTAAACCTAGACTAGGGAGCCTCAGTCTCTAAGCTAGTGGATCAGGCTGGAAATCTGGGCCACACGAGTCATCTACAGCTGTCCCATAGAAGGTGTCTACGCAGTCCTCATCCTCATCCTCTGTAATATTTTCAACAGGTCCAGTCAGGACAGGAGCGAGCACAAAATATCTCATGCAGTTCATATCATATCAGGAAATATAAAGCAAGCAATAGAGTAAGATACATGAAACGCTGTAAGAAGATGTACATGAAAACAGGAGAGATATTTGATAACTGGAAATATATACATGATAAGTAAGAACTGTATGTGACTAGTGATTTATAGTATGAGATGGCATGTAATTGGCTTAGGTTGTACATGATAAAACATGGAAGTAACAAAGTGTACATGATGGGTAAATCACATGACCATTTATACTCATCCCTACCCACAATCAATACACAAGGATCTATTCAAGTTATGTTACGGACATGATGTTTTGGTTACACAGGAAAACATATGAGGAAACATGAACGTACATGAGAGCACATGAAAGTACATGAGCGTACATGAAAGAACATGAGAGAACATGAGTAACGCAAGAGCAAGGAATACATGATGTACATGAAACACATATCATAAAGTATCTGATGTGCCCGTTAAGGGGGATAACATCCCAAGAAGAGATCCATATAGTACCAATCCGTGATGATAACGTGACAGCATCAAGTAAAAGTAATCTAGAGCGAGAATATAAATCGTGACAAGTATGAAACAATCAGAGAATGTACTCGCCTGATAACTGAATGTCCGAAGAGGATGTACTGCTTGAGGAGGGATGTCTGTCTCCTAATCAGAATAACACAAGTCATGATGTATACAAGGGGGTTAAAATTGAATTGTACAATGCATCTATATGATTTTCTAGGTCAATCTAGGTCAAGTCAACTCTTGGTCAACTCTGGGTCAAACCAAGTCAACATCTAGTCAAATTAGGTCAAACTAGTTAGGGCTTGGTCAATCTTGGTCAACTAGTCTAAGTTAGTCTAATTTAGTCTTAATCAAGTCAATTCTAGGTATCCAACACATAGCCTAGACAACTAACTATACTGCACACAAGCTAACCATAGTCTAGCATCACATCTAGTTAGCTAGGCACACACAACAAGTAATATAGTCTAGTATCATATTTATATTTCATTCACATATATAACAATATATGTATATAGGGTATATATATAGGTTGTGTGTGTGTGTATAACATTGTGTAGCATTAGGCAAGGTTGTACATCTAGTTAACATATATGTATTTATTCATATGTTTCATATGATATGCATTACATATCCTACCTACAAGCTATCTTACATGCATACATGCCTATACATGGATGTCATACATACAACTTACCTTCATAGATGCATACCTACTTTTATATATGCATATCTACATATACTTATACATTGAGAGATAGAGAGAGTTAGGGGTAAATACATGTGTGTGTGTGTGTGTATAGGATGTTAACAGTGATAGGAGGGTGTGTGTGTGTGTGGATGAGAGCTTGTGGGTTCATTTCAATTTAGAAGTAAGGGTGACAGGCTATAGGGTGTGTCAATTTCCTACGTGTGAATGTGTATGTCTTGTGTATGTGTGTGTGCTAAAGTGGACTGTGTGTGAGCATGTGTGTGTGTGTTTGAATTAGGATACATGTGTGTGTGTGTTTGAATTAGGATACATGTGTGTGTGTGTTTGAACCAATGTGGTTTCTCATACCTTAAATGGGATGTAAACCATAATTTCAGTTTCCTAAAACACCCCAAAAACTCAGTTTGTATATCAAAGTATTTAACCCAAAGCCTATAATCAATACACAATTCAGTTAAGAACAATTTCCAAGCTTAAATTCAAAACATGTATTCATACACACTATACCTTAAATCTCAAACCTGAGAATAAATCCCCAATCTCTCAGGTTCATTCTCAGGTTTGCACTAACTGGGAACTCATGTTCACTAATTGTGAACATGACCTGAGAATATTTCTCAGTTTCTTTCAAATCCCCATTCAGTCAAATCTCAGATTTCCTGAGTTCTCAGGTTCACTGGTTCAACCAACAATGGAATGGACTTCAGTTTTTTGTGGGTTTTCCCCTAATCTCAGGTTATAACTCAAGTCCAGTCCTCATTACATTTCAGTTTTGACATATTAAAAATCTCAGGAAAAATCTGTTCACTACTCATTCTCAGGAATTCTCATACCAACCCCCGTCAATAACCAAATCCCAATTCAGTCAAGTTCAAATATCAAAATCAGTGAATTTCAGTTTTCATCTAATTCTCAGTTTTTCAGGTTTGAAATATTGAACCATCTCAGGTTTCTACAAACAAAGTAAATCTCAGATTTCATAATACAACCTATCTAAATTTTAGTTTACATGTTTATAACAGAAAAAAATAAATTGGAAACCAAGTATCAGTTTTATCATTTTGAACCTAAAATGAATCAATTCTCATGTGAACCCAGAAAGGTGGACAGTAGTGTTGTCCATATGTTTATATGTCAGAGGGGGGGTATTCGTGTCCACAAGAATGGATACGAACGTGTCCAAATCAGAAAACTGAAAAATAGTGCACTGTATGTCAGTGAACAATAAGAAATGCTAAATGACATATAAATTCAAGCTAATATTACACTTAAATGGTTGGTAATGAGAGTACTACATGTGATTGTGTCAGTCGAGCCATAATGTGTCAAGAATCTGGACACAAACGTGTCCAAATACTCACGCACACACGTAGACACACACGCGTGCACACAGCGTCGTGCAGCGAGTCCATGGACTCGTACACTCGACACAGGCCACGTGGAGCCACGTGGCCCTGCACACGTATAGCCCACATATAGGGCTACACGATCGATACCCTGCATCGTGTCCACATGGTGACAGGACACGACACGAAGTGCGTGTCAGTGCTGATTTTCTGCGTGCACACAGTACAGTATAAAATCGGTACGATCGTGTTTTCGTGTCTGACACGACACGACGTGTCGTGAAACTCGAGGGGGGTCTGACAGTGATGTCCCCCACCTCTGTGTCAAATTACACGTGTCCACGTGTCCTGTGTAGGGAGGAATAGAGGTCGGGTAGCTGGGGACAGAACTGGACTCAGTTCCAGCGTGTTCGTGTCCCTTGTGTGGACACGACACAGCACGAAATACCAAAGTGTCAACACAAACTTTCAAGAGGGACCCTAGATCTACAATCCTATTCAAAAGGATTTCGAAAATAACACAAAAAGTCTCTTTGTGGCATTTCGACAAACAGTTGGGGACAGGTCTGATACGTGTCCAAACGAACATGAAACTTGTGAAACCCGACACGAATCTAATACAGACACTTAGGGGACTCCTAGGGCTTCCTAAATATGAAAACAAATCAAAATTTCACGGAGAAATGGAGGAGTTACCTATACTTGAACTTTCAAGAAAAAACCCCTCTCAATAGCTCTTCTCTTGGTGTCCCAATCCACTCAAATCACAACAAACTGAAATGAAACTTCAAAATCAGCAAGAATAGGTATATTAGAACCCTATGGAAGAGATTTGAATGAAAAGGAAATGGAATGGGAATCTAGGGATTAAAAGAAGTAGGAACAAACCTTTTCTTAAACTTTGAGCTTTCCTAAGAAAGAGGCAACCCTAAAATTAGGAGAGTACTTATAGGGTGGTGTTCCCAAGAAGGATATGGTGGCTGGCCAATAATGTCTAGGGCTTAGGGTTTTGCATATTCTTGGGCTTTGGGCCAATCTACAAGGCTGTGGCTTGAATTGATTTATTAAAGGTTCTAAATCATAAGCCATGACTTATGACTTTCTAATTTCTATTGCTAACTAGAGTCTATTGACCAAACCAAGGGTTAGCTTAGGTTAGACTAGAGTCATATAACCTAACCAAGTGCATACTAACTAGGGTTAGCTTCTAGGTTGGTCTACAAGGGTCAAAACTAGTCAAAGTCAACCTAGTCCAAACAATTCCAAAATAATTCCTAAAAATTCCCATAAATTCAAATAAATTATAATAAATTCAAATAACCCTAAAATGTCAAAAATACCCTAATCATTTGTCTAGGCTCTAGGGTAGGCAGTCTCTACTGTTTCACTAGTAAACCACAAAAAAATCACAAGTCATGAATTTAAATAGTTTAAAAATAATTAAAAATCACTAAAAATCATAATATGAAATAAATATCATTAAATAAAAATTATAATTACAAAATTTCAAAATTACCCTCTTCTGGAAAACTGGGTGTTACAATCATACCCACCTTATAAAAATTTTGTCCTCGAAATTAAAATAGTAGTAGTCCTTCTAGGTCAAACACCCCACAATCAAAGTCTCAAACGTACCGTCAGATAATCATATGCGTTTGTCCAAAATCATGATACTCAGAATCTTCGTCGTGCTTGTGAGCATGGCTACGATAATCACAGAGTCCTCGACTAAGGCACATACCTCTAGAATCATGGTATTTAAAATTTTCGCATTGTCGCGTGCTTGACAGCGAAAACCTTAAATTCTCACACCCGAGAAATACGTCCATAATCCGACTATATGTCCTCACTATGCCTGCTAGCATGACCCTAGAGGATTCTAAAATCTCATAATCGAGGCGACCTAGCCCATACGACTTATCTCAGAAGAAAAAAAAATTTAATTAGAATGAATCACCAGATCAAGCTTATCAACAATAAGGAAATAGATAGGAATAGATGGAATGGAATTTCAAGATAGGTACAATGAGGCAAGGTAGAATAGAATCGAGAAGATAAAAACCTGCAAGCACCTCTCCTACTGCATGAGCATCCTCAAGAGTCATGGCGTAAGCTCGCCCTTGCTGGCCTCCCCTGGCATGCTGCTGATGCTGTACGAATCTCTGTTGCTGAGTCTGCAATGCTGGTCCCCTCTGTTGTCCTGCCGGAGCCCTAGCTCCTGCTCCCTGAGCTGTCCGTCCCACAGACTTGGGACACTCTCTCAACTGATGATCTGATGATCCGCAGAGTAGGCACTTACCTAGCCTCAGCCGGCACTCACCCCAATCGTGCCCTGGTTTCTTACAGAAGGGGCAAAAGATAACATGTTGCTGACTCTACTGCTGCTGCTATCTCTGCTGGAATGACTGCGACTGGAACTGCCTCGGCTGCTGGTGCTGAAGGTGAGGCCTCTTGGCCTGGCCTCCGCTGCTGCTGCCCCCATCAGGGTCTCGCCCCCTCTTGAGCCTCAGCTCAAGATCGTCCTCTGCCAACAAGGTGTAATCCTCCTGAATTTCCCGAATTATTTTTCGAATTTTTTAATGAATTATTTTCAATAATTCATTTCTATATAATTAATTTTTGATCATTAATGCTCTTTACCGTGACTTGGATTTCTAGAGCATCAGGGATGCCAATCTCTAAAAACTTCCTTCTTGGAGTTTGTAGTAGACGAGATTATCTTCACAGTGATATTTCGTGTCCCACTCGAACTTGTTCCCTTGTACCCTTTTTGCTTCGCGCAAGTTCGAGTCAATTTAGACCATTTAATTATTAATTGAATTCCCACTCTTTTCCTTGATCATCGTTTGTACGTTACCGTGACTTTTAATTTAGGAGCACCAGACCAGTCGTTTTCTCAGAACCAACTTGTCATGCCTGATCTACTCGAGACGCTCTTCACCCATGACCTTCGTGTCCCACTCAGACACTCCATTTTGTGCTCCATTTTCTTCACACAACTTTCGGTTCAATTTAGGCCAATTAATTATCTACCGTGAAACCTGATTTAATTTCCCATTTAATTTCGGGACCCGACATCGACCCAACCTAGTCGACCCCAAATAGGAACATGGCCCACACGAAGCCTACTACCCGTCTGACACTTGTGTCCCATTTATTTGAGCCCCCACATGCTACTTATTTACCCATGATTTTAAATATCTATTTTAATTCAATTATTTTACCATGTCCGATTTTTAACCCGACCTGGCTCAACCGAATCCAACCCAAATTTGTGTGACCCTACCATGACTCCCTAGCCGATCACATGTTGCTCTAATAATTCAAATCATATTTTACATTTATTGTCGTATCTTATATTCCAGTTCAGTTTTACTTTCTGTACTTCTCACCATGCTATGATTTCATTTACTCACATGCTCTACATGCCTTTACATTGTACCTTGATTGGAGACTAAGTTCTACTCGGGAGAAGAGTTACAACCCCGATCCTTGTTTGGTTTAAGGGTTGTAACTCGGCTTTCGAATGGTTCCCAAGTCTTCATATATCTTTGTCTTGTAGTTCATTATACTGTCTCTTATAGAATTTGTCAATTCACATGGAACTGCTGTTAGTGTTTGTACTTGCTCATTTTCCTGACAGGATACCGTTGATAATATTTTAGGAGTTGTTATACCATTAGTGGACTTCATGATGTTGCTAGCTGAGGTGGATCTCACTATTCTTCTATGTGAGTTGCCTGGTAGTTATCCTTAGTTCGTCTTGTTTTTCCTTCTTTATTTTCCGGTCTTATGATTCCTTCTAGTAGTTTCTAGTTGTTCTTGTACTTTAGTTATCTTTCTTGTCTTATCATCCCTAGCTGTTGTGATGTGACTAGAGTATATTATAATTATAGGCCTTCTAGACGTAGTGTATATTTATTGGGTACTAGACAGCGTTCTACCGCCGATACTGCGGCGTAGGCTGGGCGTCGTCTACGTATTCGTATCCGTATATCCGGGTGCGGGTCGTGACACATTTTTAGTGGTGGCCCATGCAGGTCAGTCTTTACAATTAATGCGAAGTCGTGGTAGTACTTGAGCTTTTCTGTACTACTGCGAGCCTGTCCTAGGATTAAGGTTGAGTCATGGAATATTTTAGGAATTTGGTACTCAGTCACATATTAGGAACTCTTGGTAGATTCCAGGGAGGACCCCTGGGAAACTTATTTCGAACTTTTTGAAACTTTTCCCATTTGTTCTGTCCGTCCTGATTTCTGAAACATCTGTCCGTTATCAACTTTATTCTTTCTTGGAATGAGTTTGTGGACCCCAGAGGGAAGGTATAAGTTGAACTTATATATCTTCTAGGTTGAGACGAGAATATGATTTGCCAGTCTCATATCAGGTTGGGATTGTTTTAGATTATATTCCGATGATTTTCTTTTATCTTGACCTAGATAGTACCTTTGGACAACTCCTGAGAATTTTCTTCTAAACTCTACCTCGGGATCTGTTTCCGCTAGTTTCCATCTACTTATCCTTGATCCGTTGTTGAAAATTTTGAATCTTGATGTTTCGTTGTTGACTTCGATTTTGATTTTGTTTGAAGATAAGTTTTTAAGGATTAAGTTAAGATATCCTGATAAACATATTTGATGGAGACGATGGGAACGATAAATGTCTACTTTACTTATGGAGTTGGAATTTATCGCAGTCATATTAGCTAGCCTGACAGGGACATGGAGCCTGATTTTGGATATACTATCCTAGTTATGGAATTTAGATTCTCTTGCAGCCATACCGGTTGGCGTGGTAAAGAATCTAGATGACATGATTATAGGGTGTATACCTTAGTTATGGACTCTATCGTTTATTGCAGCTATGCTTACTGGCGTGGCGTAAATTCTGGCAGCATGGTTTTGGATAGACGTGTATGGTTATCAGATCGTATCTTAAATTGATTCACTTCTTTTGACCAAATGATGAGGACAATTCATACCCTTATTTGTCGACTTATCATTCGTTTCTTTTCTCATCGTATGATGATTTCCTCATCTTGCCATCATTTTTTTGACTTGTTTAGCTATGTCTTGATTACACCAATCACCTATCTCATATCTACAACTGTCATCTACACTTGAAAACTTTAAAAAATTTAAAATTTTCATATCTCAATTGTTTCTTAATTTTCGATACTGTTAAGATTTTGATTCCCTTCTGTCCATGACCAATCAATTTTGGTCGTTTTGTATATCGTGCCAAAGAGTCTTGGTTGCTGACTAAACTCTAGATGACTTCAAATTCCTTGTGACTTGGATTTTCGTCCTTGGATTCTCGTGCCCAGCCTTCGTTGATCTTATTCTCCATCTGGCCCAAATTCTGATTTACCCAAAACTTGATCAATTTAAATCATGCTGAGACTAAATTATTTACTTTTATCGTGATTGGACAATGCTATCATCACTCGTGCTTTAAACTTTCGATTCAATTCTGGCAAATGACTAAATTTTATTCCAATCACGATTTGGCTTCATACTATCCTTGATTATGCCAGAGTCTCATGTTGGTCATGCCTAAACCGTTATACTTTTGACCAAGGTTGAGCTGACCGTATCTATGATCGTATTGAGATTTAATTTTGAGCATGTTTGGATTTTGAAACACTCGTGCCTATACTCTTTTCGACCTTGACTTGATTTTCTGATTGTATCTGAAATTTCCTTGTGCTTAATCATGCCTATCTCAAATCCTAAATCAAATTTCAGTAAGCTGAAATCCTATTATCAATATTTTGTTGATTGTAACTGGATGAAGCTCAAGTTTTGATTTTGTTGTCATATCTCTATCGTGCCAAGTGATCTTAGACTATTTTCAATTTTATTCACGCTCGAACTTGGAGCGTATTCCATGATTTTATTAATCATACTCTTCAATCTTGATCAGGTCTATAAGACCTTGACTTCGATTTTGTTGTGTCTAAAACTCCAGCTCAATCATGCCAAGCCTTGTTTTGGTCATGATTATCTCTCATCTTGATCAAGCCTGTGTGACTTTCAGGCTGATTATCCGTTAAACCGAGTGCTACACGTCACCTCGTACTTGGACTTCATCTATAACTTTCGTTCTCCTAAGTCATTTCTGAATCGTGTCCCAATGACTTAACTTATCTATAATCGTGCCTATATGATTCTGTTCATATTTTGATTCTATCGTGCGAAAATTTTTTCATCGTGCCTGAATGATTGTGAATTGATTATCTTAATCGTGCAAACTTGTCATTCTATGATCGTGCCTAAGTTTTTGCCTAAAACTTTCTATCTTGTTTTACCCCTACTACAACCTTAATTTTGAGGACGAAATTTCTACAAGGTGGGTAGGATGTAATCCCCCTGAATTTCCCGAATTATTTTTCAAATTTTCTAATGAATTATTTTCAATAATTCATTTCTATATAATTAATTTTTGATCATTAATGCTCTTTACCGTGACTTGGATTTCTAGAGCATCAGGGATGCCAATCTCTGAAAACTTCCTTCTTGGAGTTTGTAGTAGACGAAATTATCTTCACAGTGATATTTCGTGTCCCACTCGAACTTGTTCCCTTGTACCATTTTTGCTTCGCGCAAGTTCGAGTCAATTTAGACCATTTAATTATTAATTGAATTCCCACTCTTTTCCTTGATCATCGTTTGTACGTTACCGTGACTTTTAATTTAGGAGCACCAGACCAGTCGTTTTCTCAGAACCAACTTGTCATGCCTGATCTACTCGAGACGCTCTTTACCCATGACCTTCGTGTCCTACTCAGACACTCCATTTTGTGCTCCATTTTCTTCGCACAACTTTCGGTTCAATTTAGGCCAATTAATTATCTACCGTGAAACCTGATTTAATTTCCCATTTAATTTCGGGACCCGACATCGACCCAACCTAGTCGACCCCAAATAGGAACATGGCCCACATGAAGCCTACTACCCGTATGACACTTGTGTCCCATTTATTTGAGTCCCCACATGCTACTTATTTACCCATGATTTTAAATATCTATTTTAATTCAATTATTTTACCTTGTCCAATTTTTAACCCGACCTGGCTCAACCGAACCCAACCCAAATTTGTGTGACCCTACCATGACTCCCTAGCCGATCACATTTTGCTCTAATAATTCAAATCACATTTTACATTTATTGTCGTATCTTATATTCCAGTTCAGTTTTACTTTCTGTACTTCTCACCATGCTATGATTTCATTTACTCACATGCTCTACATGCCTTTATATTGTACCTTGATTGGAGACTAAGTTCTGCTCGGAAGAAGAGTTACAACCCCGGTCTTTGTTTGGTTTAAGGGTTGTAACTCGACTTTCGAATGGTTCCCAAGTCTTCATATATCTTTGTCTTGTAGTTCATTATACTGTCTCTTATAGAATTTGTCAATTTACATAGAACTGCTGTTAGTGTTTGTACTTGCTCATTTTCCTGACAGGATACCGTTGATAATATTTTAGGAGTTGTTATACCATTAGTGGACTTCATGATGTTGCTAGCTGAGGTGGATCTCACTATTCTTCTACGTGAGTTGCCTGGTAGTTATCCTTAGTTCGTCTTATTTTTCCTTCTTTATTTTTCTGTCTTATGATTCCTTCTAGTAGTTTCTAGTTGTTCTTGTACTTTAGTTATCTTTCTTGTCTTATCATCCCTAGATATTGTGATATGACTATAGTATATTATAATTATAGGCCTTCTAGACGTAGTGTATATTTATTGGATACTAGACAGCGTTCTACCACCGATACTACGGCGTAGGCTGGGCGTCGTCTACGTATTCGTACCCGTATATCCGGGTGTGGGTCGTGACACAAGGCTCCCGTCAAGATCTCCTCGAATGTGGCATCCCGGTTGCCCTTGGTCAAGGACTTGACCTCCTTGACTAGACCCTTCCGAAACCTCTGGGCCTTTGCCGTCTCGCTCAGACCCTCTACGAACCTCCCGAGGCGGCCAAACTCCCCCGCATATTCCTCCACTGAAAGACTCCCCTGGACTAGGCTCTCGAACTACGTCTCCAAGGCTCTGAGTGCTGAATCTGAAAAGAACTTCTTCTTGAAGAAGCCCTTGAACTCCTCCCAAGTCTGCCCAGCTACCCCCACCCTGGGGTCTGACTGATACCAGGTGCGAGCAAGATCTCGCATCCGACTAGCTGCGGCCTCGATCTGAAGATCTGCTGGTATCCTGGCCAGGCGGAAGATCTCCTCTATATGCTCGATCCACTCGTCAGCGTATATAATCCCCTCCGTCCCCAGGAAGTCTCTGGGGCTCATCTTCTGGAACTGCTCTATCCCAGGTGTCTTCGGCTGCTGGACTACTGGTCGAGCTGTGACTGTCGTAATGGCCAGCTCCATGCCCCTTTTCTGTCGGGTCTGCTGTATCTCCATAAACTGCTGAAAGTACGCAAATATCTGTGCCGCGTCTACGTGTCCTGTAGGCGGCGACTGCTGGAACGGTACCTCTGGGATGACTGGGTCCTGCCTCCGATCTGGTGGAGGCATACCCCTTATTGCTAGTGGAGGGGCTCCTTCGATCGCAGCTGAAACGCCTACCCCAGCTGGCATGAGTGGGGCTGCGGTACCAGAGGCTAGCTGCTGGATATGAGAGGTGGCAGTCCTCCCATCGACGCCCCCCTGGCCCTAGCTAGGTGATCCTATCTCAACCATCCTGGAGACAGATCAAAAGAAACAATTGCTGAGAATGAGTCGAAATAGCAAAGGAGGACAGTTATATTCAAAGGAAAACAATATCAGCAAGAACTGAGATGGTATGAATTAGATAAGAGTTTTTCCTAATGTGATTGAGTACCTCCAAAAATATCCTAATCCTACTGCAGGCTGTAGTGATACTCTAGTTCGAATACCACTACATAAACTCGACCTGCATGGGCCACCACTAAAAACGTGTCACGACCCGCACCCACTGTGAGGGTACGAGAACGTAACAACGCCCAGCCTACGCCGCAGTGTCGACGGTAGAATGCTGTCCTAGGTCAATCATCTAACAATATAAGGGTACCTGTACAGTATATACACTCCGAATAGAGGTGACATAACAATATACAGTTCTCAATCACATCTAAGACAGAATGAAGATAGAAGATAGATAAGTAATACTGAAATAAAAAGATCCACATAATACAATCTGAGAGTCTAAGTGTCTAAGATGACATCTCAGCAACATCCAGAGTACAAGTCTCACTAGTGAATATGAAATAATATATACAATCCAGTTCTCAAAATGACTGAAAATAGTAAACCTAGACTAGGGAGCCTCAGTCTCTAAGCTAGTGGATCAGGCTGGAAATCTGGGCCACACGAGTCATCTACAACTGTCCCATAGAAGGTGTCTACGCAGTCCTCATCCTCATCCTCTGTAATATTTTCAACAGGTCCAGTCAGGACAGGAGCGAGCACAAAACATCTCATGCAGTTCATATCATGTCAGGAAATATAAAGCAAGCAATAGAGTAAGATACATGAAACGCTGTAAGAAAATATACATGAAAACAGGAGAGATATTTGATAACTGAAAATATATACATAATAAGTAAGAACTGTAAGTGACTAGTGATTTAGAGTATGAGATGGCATGTAATTGGCTTAGGTTGTACATGATAAAACATGGAAATAACAGAGTGTACATGATGGGTAAATCACATGACCATTTATACTCACCCCTACCCACAATCAATATACAAGGATCTATTCAAGTTACGTTACGGACATGATGTTTTGGTTACACAGGAAAACACATGAGGAAACATGAACGTACATAAGAGCACATGAAAGTACATGAGCGTACATGAAAGAACATAAGAGAACATGAGTGTACATGAGTAACGCAAGAGCAAGGAATACATGATGTACATGAAACACATGTCATAAAGTATCCGATACGCCCGCTAAGGGGGATAACATCCCAAGAAGAGATCCATATAGTACCAATCCGTGATGATAACGTGACAGCATCAAGTAAAAGTAATCTAGAGCGAGAATATAAATCGTGACAAGTATGAAACGATCAGAGAATGTACTCGCCTGATAACTGAATGTCCGAAGAGGATGTACTGCCTGAGGAGGGGTGTCTGTCTCCTAATCAGAGCAACACAAGTCATGATGTATACAAGGGGGTTAAAATTGAATTGTACAATGCATCTATATGATTTTCTAGGTCAATCTAGGTCAAGTCAACTCTTGGTCAACTCTGGGTCAAACCAAGTCAACATCTAGTCAAATTAGGTCAAACTAGTTAGGGCTTGGTCAATCTTGGTCAACTAGTCTAAGTTAGTCTAATTTAGTCTTAATCAAGTCAATTCTAGGTATCCAACACATAGCCTAGGCAACTAACTATACTGCACACAAGCTAACCATAGTCTAGCATCACATCTAGTTAGCTAGGCACACACAACAAGTAATCTAGTCTAGTATCATATTTATATTTCATTCACATATATAACAAAATATGTATATAGGGTATATATATAGGTTGTGTGTGTGTGTATAACATTGTGTAGCATTAGGCAAGGTTGTACATCTAGTTAACATATATGTATTCATTCATATGTTTCATATAATATGCATTACATATCCTACCTACAAGCTATCTTACATGCATACATGTCTATACATGGATGTTATACATACAACTTACCTTCATAGATGCATACCTACTTTTATATATGCATATCTACATATACTTATACATTGAGAGATAGAGAGAGTTAGGGGGTAAATACATGTGTGTGTGTGTGTGTGTATAGGATGTTAACAGTGATAGGAGGGGGTGTGTGTGTGTGTGTGGATGAGAGCTTGTGGGTTCATTTCAATTTAGAAGTAAGGGTGACAGGCTATAGGGTGTGTCAATTTCCTACGTGTGAATGTGTATGTCTTGTGTATGTGTGTGTGCTAAAGTGGACTGTGTGTGTGAGCATGTGTGTGTGTGTTTGAATTAGGATACATGTGTGTGTGTGTGTGTTTGAATTAGGATACATGTGTGTGTGTGTTTGAACCAATGTGGTTTCTCAGACCTTAGATGGGATGTAAACCATAGTTTCAGTTTCCTAAAACACCCCAAAAACTCAGTTTGTAATATCAAAGTATTTAACCCAAAGCCTATAATCAATACACATTTCAGTTAAGAACAATTTCCAAGCTTAAATTCAAAACATGTATTCATACACACTATACCTTAAATCTCAAACCTGAGAATAAATCTCCAATCTCTCAGGTTCATTCTCAGGTTTGCACTAACTGGGAACTCATGTTCACTAATTGTGAACATGACCTGAGAATATTTCTCAGTTTCTTTCAAATCCCCATTCAGTCAAATCTCAGATTTCCTGAGTTCTCAGGTTCACTGGTTCAACCAACAATGGAATGGACTTCAGTTTTTTGTGGGTTTCCCCCTAATCTCAGGTTATAACTCAAGTCCATTCCTCATTACATTTCAGTTTTGACATATTAAAAATCTCAGAAAAAATCTGTTCACTACTCATTCTCAGGAATTCTCATACCAACCCCTGTCAATAACCAAATCCCAATTCAGTCAAGTTCAAATATCAAAATCAGTGAATTTCAGTTTTTATCTAATTTTCAGTTTTTCAGGTTTGAAATATTGAACCATCTCAGGTTTCTACAAACAAAGTAAATCTCAGATTTCATACTACAGCCTATCTAAATTTTAGTTTACATGTTTATAACAGAAAAAAAATAAATTGGAAACCAAGTATCAGTTTTATCATTTTGAACCTAAAATGAATCAATTCTCATGTGAACCCAGACAGGTGGACAGTGGTGTTGTCCATATGTTTATATGTCAGAGGGGGGTATTCGTGTCCACAAGAATGGACACGAACGTGTCCAAATCAGAAAACTGAAAAATAGTGTACTGTGTGTCAGTGAACAATGAGAAATGATAAATGACATATAAATTCATGCTAATATTACACTTAAATGGTTGGTAATGAGAGTACTACATGTGATTGTGTCAGTCGAGCCATAATGTGTCAAGAATCTGGACACAAACGTATCCAAATACTCACGCACACACGTAGACACACACGCGTGCACACAGCGTCGTGCAGCGAGTCCATGGACTCGTGCACTCGACACAGGCCACGTGGAGCCACGTGGCCCTGCACACGTGTAGCCTACATGCAGGGCTACCCGATCGATACCCTGTATCGTGTCCACGTGGTGACAGGACACGACACGAAGTACGTGTCAGTGCTGATTTTCAGCGTGCACACAGTACAGTATAAAATCGATGCGATCGTGTTTTTGTGTCCGACACGACACGACGTGTCATGAAACTCAAGGGGGGTCTGACAGTGATGGCCCCCACCTCTGTGTCAAATTACACGTGTCCACGTGTCCTGTGTAGGGAGGAATAGAGGTCGGGTAGCAGGGGACAGAACTGGACTCAGTTCCAGCGTGTTCGTGTCCCTCGTGTGGACACGACACAGCACGAAATACCTAAGTGTCAACACAAACATTCAAGAGGGACCCTAGATCTACAATCCTATTCAAAAGGATTTCGAAAATAACACAAAAAGTCTCTTTGTGGCATTTCGATAAACAGTTGGGGACAGGTCTGATACGTGTCCAAACGGACACGAAACTTATGAAACCCGACGCGAACCCAATGCAGACACTTAGGGGACTCCTAGGGCTTCCTAAATATGAAAACAAATCGAAATTTCACGAAGAAATGGAGGAGTTACCTATACTTGAACTTTCAAGAAAAACCCCCTTTCAATAGCTCTTCTCTTGGTGTCCCAATCCACTCAAATCACAACAAACTGAAATGAAACTTCAAAATCAGCAATAATAGGTATATTAGAACCCTATGGAAGAGATTTGAATGAAAAGGAAATGGAATAGGAATCTAGGGATTAAAAGAAGTAGGAACAAACCTTTCTTTAAACTTTGAGCTTTTCTAAGAAAGAGGCAACCCTAAAATTAGGAGAGTACTTATAGGGTGGTATTCCCAAGGAGGATATGGTGGCTGGCCAATAATGTCTAGGGCTTAGGGTTTTTCATATTCTTGGGCTTTGGGCCAATCTACAAGGCTATGGCTTGAATTGATTTATTAAAGGTTCTAAATCATAAGCCATGACTTATGACTTTCTAATTTCTATTGCTAACTAGAGTCTATTGACCAAACCAAGGGTTAGCTTAGGTTAGACTAGAGTCATATAACCTAACCAAGTCCATACTAACTAGGGTTAGCTTCTAGGTTGGTCTACAAGGGTCAAAACTAGTCAAAGTCAACCTAGTCCAAACAATTCCAAAATAATTCCTAAAAATCCCCATAAATTCAAATAAATTATAATAAATTCAAATAACCCTAAAATGTCAAAAATACCCTAATCACATGGCTAGGCTCTAGGGTAGGCAGTCTCTACTGTTTCCCTAGTAAACCACAAAAAAAAAATCACAAGTCATGAATTTAAATAGTTTAAAAATAATTAAAAATCACTAAAAATCATAATATGAAATAAATATCATTAAATAAAAATTATAATTACAAAAAAATTACCCTCTTCTGAAAAACTGGGTGTAACATATAAAGACATTTTTACTGTAACAATCAAAGGACCATATCTTCTTGATGTATGATCTTGTAGGAAGAATTAGTTGATTCCAAATTAGGTAGTAGCAACATTTCAAACTTATAAGATTGTTGGAATTTTATTACTACAAGAAGATAGCTAGAATCTATATACAAATGAGGAAAACAAATTGATATTTGATTTTGAGTTTTGAAAGTCTTGAGTTATGG
Source organism: Iris pallida (assembly GCA_029216955.1). Lineage (NCBI taxonomy): Eukaryota > Viridiplantae > Streptophyta > Magnoliopsida > Asparagales > Iridaceae > Iris > Iris pallida. The sequence goes on along the minus strand of JANAVB010024400.1, from coordinate 32,368,053 downwards.
AGTTATGATTACTCATCCTTGAAAGTCCTTGAAGAGATATATAAAAAAAAATTAGTTTAAAAAGGATTTAAATATTGCAATATGTCACGAGTTTTTAAGTTTGAAGTAAAAAAAGGGTTTAAAATATTTCGAAAGATGTGAAATGGACTTGGAGAGAAATTTCAAATAGTGTTTCATGAATTATGATCTATGAATTTATTTAGAGTTACAAGTTTTGATTATGTACATTAACGATCTTGGTAGATTTGATTAGTGATATGTTAAGGTTCACTTCTTGAGAATTGGTTTAAAGAATTTAAGATTTAAAGACATGATGGATAAGAAACTTTTTGAGGAAAACTCGAGTTTAAATTTTTTTATAAGTATTCCACACTAGTTGCCCTATCATGCGTGCCATGATAGTTGTATATACTCAAGTGTAGTAGTCATCTACCAAATATGTGATTATATCCCAATCTTGACTTACTCAACCTCGACTCAATTTTTTCGACCCGATGAGTGCTTGTGATCTATTTAATTCCTTAAATACTTAACTTATGGTTTATCTCGAATGCTAGACCCAGTGCCACACCACACTACTAGCTTAACTCTTGTAAGTTGGGTAGAATACCTCACAACCTAACAAAACCTTTATCCTTATGAATCATGTTGATGAGTTTACTCAGACTAGAAATTCAGAGGACCCTAACTTATCTAGTCAACCAAGCCAACTGCATAGGCCCAAATTTCGGGTGGAACTTAGATTTTATAAGATCTTGGACTAATTGATTCTTTCATCATTACCCTTTACTTATTATTTTATCTACCTATGATGTTAAAATAGCTTAGTTTTGCAAGCGTATTCTTTATCAAGCTTGATCATGACATATGTTTAATGTGGGCGCCCACTAATATATTGTCTAAATCAGAACCGACGTATTATGGTCTGATCAACCATAGTGCACTTGGTTCGCTTTTTCATATATCATACTACGTGGATGGAGACATAGTTAAACTTGCCCCTAGAGTCTCCCCACGATTACCTTGGCAATTCTCTTTGAATTATACAACCGCCTTTGAATCACATATTGGCATTCGAAAACATCTCCTTTGGACTCTTGTTGGCTTTCGTCTTTTAACTATTCTAGACAAAGCTTGTGATTGATAGATAGACCAAACCATTCTCCTATGACCATGATATTTGTATATACTTGGGGATAGTTAACCACTGACCAACCAATATGACTATCCCCGCCTTGAGCTACTTGCCTCTTTCTACGACCCTAGAATCAACTTTCATGACTTTTTTTTTGAAATTTGAAGATGATTCAACTCTAAACCTAGACGACCCTATATCTTCTATCATGACCCTAATCACTTGAATGATTCCTATCATTCTTTCATTCGTGCCCTCAACCTAGACACTTACCATACAATCTTCTTCGAAGTGCCCTATTACCCAAGTCCCTAAAATATCCACTTAAGCTACTTCCATCATACTATCATGATTTTTACCTTGACTAGCAACCCTCGTCCAATTCTAAAATTGAGAATTATTCGTCGTTATCGGAATCACGATCTTCTCGTCCAATGATTTGTGTTGCCTTACCCTCGTACCTTCTCACCCCCTTACTTATTCTTAATTTCGAGGACGAAATTCTTGTAAGTTGGGTAGGATGTAAATCCCCTAAATTTCTACTTTAAATTTTTTATATAAATTGAGTATTTCAAATTTCAACTTGGTATTTGTACGTCGCATTGTCGTATCATACGTCGCGTATGAACTCAATATTTTTATATGCCTCGTCGAGTGTGAATATGTGCGAGGTACATTTTTTTTGTAAAAATATTTTATTTTAGAAGCTTGAATTTTCAAATAATAAATAATAAATATTTATATTCGATTACTTAAAGTTGTAAAATACGTCGCATTTGGAATTTCCAAAACTTTATTTTACATTATGGAAGTTATATAAATAGTAATTTAAAAACGAGATTTATGCAAATATTTATTTTATACAAGACATATAAATTTAATCCATTTTCGAATTTATTGATATTAATATTTTATTATTCAAGAGGATATTTAAAAATATTTATTATTTTCGAAATTATTATTATTGGTATTTTGGATAATATATTTGAAAATTTTTATGGCCATTTTAAATCTCAATTTGATTTTATGGATTTAATTTAAAAAGTTTAAAGGTAGAATTTATATATATATTTGAGTTTAGATGATCTAGATTTAAAATAGAATTTAATTTAAATTTAGATTTGATTTATTTAAATTAAAATTTATATTATCTATTGGGAATTTAATCAAATCCCAATCCCTATCCAACTGGGAATTTCCACATCCTATAAATAGGCAGGTACTCTTTTATAATTTTTTTGACATCCATAAATTGTGCATCGTGTCTTTGCCTCCCATCCACTATATATTCTCCTCCATTACAGTTACAAATTTTTGTTCAGTCTGAAACCCCGGACTCGACACCTTTCCGTGTCTCGCAGGACACGTGCCAACACAACCTCTAAACCTAAATACGAACACCTATTATGCCATCATCCCCGTCGCCGCCAGCCTTCTCCCCTAACCCAACAGAACCATCGCGGCCTCCTGCCGCATATCCAACCGCTGGAGACCCCCAATTCCGCCACCGTACGCACCGCCACCTTCAACCCAATCACCACCATCTCTTTCCCCGTCCACAATCCGACCACCTTGCGTCGACAGCCCTCGCTGCCCCACCAGCAACTCCGACCACCATCACCAACTTGCCTTTCCATTTCTGGCCAACACCTCCTCAACCACCACTGCCCCCCACAACCCGACAGCACCACTACCATCTCCTCCGTCACCACGCGACTACCACCAGCACAACCACCACCCGTGACAACAACTCCACCGCCGACCACCTCCCCTTCTCCCAAAACTTCCATCATCGTCACCACCAAACGCCAGAAAGAAAAGGAAAAAAATTAAAACCCAGCCTCTTACCTCCGGCACCACCCTCGTACAGCCGTTCTCCGACGACCGCCCCGCAGATCCGCGCGGGGGATCACCGTCGCATCTCCGCCTCCAGGAAGCCGCCGATCCGCCGCCCGTAGTCGAGATCCCGACCTCCAACCGTCGTTGGATCTCGCCACCATCGCAGCCCCCGAACCCGGCCGGCGTGCCACCGCGCTCCTCCCGTCGGCCTGTGACCGCCGCCGCGCCAACACCGGAGTTCCAGCTCCGATGGAACCCCTAGCACCCCCTCCGCCTGGTCTTCGCGACTGCCGTGCCGGGTACCGTGTGGGCCGTGCAGCCTCCCCTGTGCTTCGCCTCCTCCGTAATGGCCGGCCAATGCCACCGCCGTTGTCACCCACTCTGCCGACCCCAGCGCCGGTCTCCTACCTCTGCCGCGTTGACGCCCTGTGAGCCTCCGACTTCTGTGGCCCTTCGACTCAGCGTCGGACGTGCTGATTCGCCGTCGCGCGCGGGCACTACTCCGCCGGACCGACGAGTAAGTCCCCGAGCCCTTTTCCTCTTCCCTCTCTTTACTCCTTGCCTCTTCTATAGCTCTCTCTCTCTCTCTCAACCCTTCCTCTCTTGAGTTTATATTTGGGGGAAGAAAGCAGTGTTTTATTTCTGTTGAGTGTTGCTATATGGCTCAAACTTTAGTAAGTTTGCTGTAACTTACCCTGATTTATTAATATTATTATTATCATCATTATTATTAGTATTAATATTATCATTATTATCATTATTATTATTACTGTTATTATTATTGTTATTTATATTATTATTATTTTAGAATTTGTAGTGTATTATTTCTGTTTATTTAAATAAATTTGATAAACGCATATTTTTCTAAAATTATTTGGACACCACTAAATAGCCCTAAAATTATTTTTCCTATATTTATTAAAATATTTTGACTAACAAAAAGTTACTTTTCTACAATATATATATTGTATATATTTTAAATGTTTGAGAGCCTAAAAAATGAATTTCGATATTTTTTTCAAATATTCATCTAAACGTATAAATGATTAATAACAATGTAAAATTTTAAATTGGATATATATATAAAGTATTTTCAAATATCGTCAAGAATTATTTTTACTAGTAAAAACATGGTTTCATGCATTATACGTATTTTCTGAAAAATAGTATATGTATTTCTTCACACAAATTGCCCTCAATTATCTTGATCGTAACTGATCATCTTTCCTATTTCCTTGCAACTTCGACTTTATGCATCGACCATGGCTAGCGGACAAATCAAGACATGTCAGAATATCGTACCACACCAGGCGATACACCAGGCAAGATACCTTGCCATCTTGTACTTATATTTAATTCATAATATTTTATATGTTGCTAGTGTTTTACATTAGTAAGAGTGTGTCCAAGTATGACTTGGGTGCCATCGATATGTATATCAATGTTTGTGGTGTGCGTGTGTGTGTGGACCATATGTGGTAGCTGACTTTTTCGATGTGTTGAAGTTATGCTTCATAACTTCTTTAACCTGTTGACACGTCTCATACACGACACATGAGTAAGGATCATAGAGTCGGCACGAACCTACGTTTTTGACTTGCTACCGATACGGGCGATTCGTGTGTCGGTTCATTTATGGATTAGCGGAGTCTAGATAGTGACTTACATAGAGATATGGATCGCCAAGACATGGATATGGCTTATGTGATACATTGGCGGAGAAAACTACTGGGACGTATGAGCTAGCCCACAGCCTTCTAGTTGCCCGGTTATGGGTTTCATGATTTCCCTGTTATGGGTGTATCGCTAGAGGATATATCCATTGTACGGCCCTGACCACACGTCAGATACGGTCAGGAGGTATGCTAGCGATGCAAAGTATGGACTAGGGGATATATCCATTGCACGGCCCTGACCACACGTCAGATACGGTCAGAGACGTATACTAGTTCATGCGAAAGCCTCTAGTGGATGCTAGGCTTTATTCCTACCCACTTATACGTTCCAGTATAGTTTTCGACTTGCATTACACCTAGATGGTTAGGTTCCATTGTGTTGGAGCGTGTGGTCTTTCCTTTGTCATGTTTCATTACAGTTCATTATGGTATTATTTTTATGTATCTTGTTACGTCCATCTGAGGACCTGGTTATTCTCCAGGTGTATGCTTTCATGCTTTTCTACAGGTGTTCTAGCCAAGGCCGTGATCGTCTCCATTTCTCGAAGAGGATTGCTCTTGGTTCGTTTTGTCATTTAGTCGATCGCTTTCTTGTACATTTATTTCATTAAGATAGTTGGTAGTGGACTTTGTCTCCGCCCAACGATTGTACCATAATTATTCAAGTTGATTCTATCTTTATTCTTTATATATTTGTGGATGAGATTTAGCATGTCTTGGTTCTCTATATTTTACAGCTTATATATTTATACGAGAATTCCATACATTGGAGTATTCTTCGTATATCTACAGCTGGCATGTTTGCGTACTTAGTCCTATATAATTTTGGGACTGGGGCATTACTAACCCAGCACTCTGGAGCAGCCTCCCGAGTCATGCATTCCGGAGATCCAGAGCCCCCAGTTCAGCCAGTCCAGCCTGTAGAGCCTCATGATGGTACCTTGGTGGGTCTCATCAGGACATTATTAGCGTCTCAAGATCGTCGAGGTGATGCCTTGCACCAGGAAGTACAAGATGCACTGACCAGAAGAGGTCATCAAGGTAACAGTACGGCCAACAGCTTCAAGCACCTGAACCCTCCATTCTTCGATGGCAGCGAGGATGCAATCGCTGCTGATGCTTGGTTGCAGGATATAGAAGTGATTCTAGAAGCAGCCAAGACTCTAGAAGAAGAGAAAGGTAGCTGTAGTGCGCCTACAGTTATTGGACCTAGCCCGCACCTAGTAGGCGATGATAGCAGTTGGGTTGGCGACGCCTGTTCTATAGGAGGTATTCAGTGACAAGTTTCAGATCAAGTACTTCGATGCTATAGCTCGACACAATCTACAGACGAGGTTCACCAATCTGAAGCAGATGGGCAGGACGGTCGACGGTTATACGACCGATTTTTTGAGACTCAGTCGGTTTGCTTCCACCTTTGTGGCAACCGAGTTCGACAGAGCCCAGCGGTTCCAGCAGGGGCTCCATCTAGAGATTTTATTGGCAGTAGAGCAGTTTAAGCATCAGACTTTCGATGCAGTGTTGAAAGCAGCTAGGAGGCATAAGTATACCTTCCAGAGGATCATGGACAGGACAGGAGGTCGAAAGCGATCCCACAGTCAGATGAACCAGTCTTCAGCACCAGCCCCGACAGCTAGGGCTTTGACAATTGGAACTCCGAGGCGGGCAGCCTCAGTGACGTCGATTCAGCATTCTACCCCGACGTATCCCAAGCAGTAGCAGAAGCAGTCTTCCGTAATGGACTGCACTCATTGTGGGAAGCCAGGACACGTTGTTTCGGAGTGTCGCAGAGCACATGGATTGTGCTTGGCTTGTGGTGCACCAGATCATAAAATAGGGTCCTGTCCGAATAGGGCCAGTTCATCATCGGCCCAGACTAGTCCCTCGGTAAGGGGACTAGCACCAGTACAACAGTAGTAGTACCAGCCTCCGAGGTCATTGCCGCCTTAGGCCCAAGCGTTTCCGGAGCAGTATGCCCAGACCCCGGCTCAGATTTAGAACCGGCAGAGAGGTTTCTAGCAGGATGTTTTCCTTTTTCTTCTATCTTCGAATTCCTTACTTGCATGATTGATTGCTTAGTATAGCTTGTCCTTGCCTCTCTAGCCTCTTAATTAAATTCCGAGGACAGAATTATTTTAAGGTGGGTAGAGTTGTAATGTCCGTAGTTTATATTACGTATTTTGGAATACGTGTACGTAATTTGACTCATTGTCATGTCCTATTGCATGGTTTATTTTGGCATTTCATTGCTTAGTTCGACGTGGTTCGGTTTTGTTGCATGTGGACCAACCCCACCTACCCCCACTTCTTTTATTAGCCGCCACCCTTCTCTCTCTTCACTTACTTCTTCATTAATTCTTCTTCTTCCTCCATTAACACTCTCCACCTACCAGAGAGAGAGAGGCTTAAGCAAGTACAGCTTGCTTCATGGAGGAACTCAATTTTTATTGTTCCATTGTCTTCTCCACGAGATTTTAAGACACTTTAGTACTCAGTATTTTAATTTTCATGGTTTATTTTTTGTAGATCTAGGCTTGTTGTATTTTCGGATTTCTTGGATTTTGATCTATTTAACTTCGTTATTATCAAGTTTTGATAGCTCCACGTTGTAGAAAATTTCCTTCTGCCCTATTTTAACCTATAGAAGTCCGGATTCAGACCTTGGATGAAGGTTTAATGGAGCTTGGAAGCCATAGATTTCATGGTTCTTCTTCTCGGACAAACGGAAAAGAAGAACAGTGCTTGACCGTATGACTTTTCATGCGACAAGTTTTTTCTGGCCGCATGGCAGACTTGGCCGCATGGCGCATTATCGCATGGCCTTCAGCCGCATATGCATGAGCTTTCCCTTGGCCGCATAGGCCTTCAGCCGCATGGCTCTTCTTTCCATTGCCGCATGAGCCCCTCTTTTCCTTAGCCGCATGGCTTCGGTAAACTCGAGCCGCATGAGCTCCCCCTCCGCAGCCGCATGCCCCTATTTTTCCCCATTGTCCGCATGGCACTGTTTCCATCGCCGCATGTCTCGGTTCTCCTCGAGCCGTATAGTTCTTGGCAGTGTTTGCCGCATATGCTCGTTTTCTTTCAGTCGCATATGCTTGTTCTTTCCTAAGCCTAAAGCCCCTTTCCTTTCCAGCCGCATGAGCCCGCATCCCTCTGGCCGCATGCGCTCTTCTCCCCGAGCCGCATGAGCTTGATCCTCCTCTGCCGCATATACCCGTTTCCTCCATTGCAACATGAGCCTGTGTTCCTGGAGCCGCATGAGCCTGTTCCCTCAGCCGCGTAGCCATGTACCCTATGGCCGCATGGCTCTTATCAATTCCTGAGCCGCATGGCTCTTTGCATAGCTTTTGTCTTTATTATCAGTATTATTATTCTTATGATTGGATTGTTCCAATATGCTTATGTCTCTCGACCCCTGTGTAACTTGGGTCTCTTGATAGAATGCTTGCACTATGTTAATTATGTACATGTTCATGAACACGATAATGACCCGTCGTGGTGCACTCTTGACAAGTAACTTGGCATAATAATTCTCGATAGTGGCCCGTCGTGGCGCACTCTTGACAAGTAAACCTGACATGACATGATAGTGGCCCGTCATGGTGTACTCTTGACAAGTAATTTGGCATGATAATTCTTGATAGTGGTCCGTCGTGACGCACTCTTGATATGATAAGTAATCTTGATAAGTAAATCTAACATGTAATATTGAATGCTGTTGCGACAGCCATCTTGACATATTAATAAATGACTTGTCTTGACATCGTGGGTGATTGTTGTTGAATGTGTTTGTATAAGCTACCAGTCTCGTCTTGCATCATGTCTAGGACATGGATCCCTGAGTACCACGGTCAGGGGTACCTACTGAAATTGACTAAGGCTAATAACTAGAAAATCCAGTAGTCATGGATAGATTTCCCAGCTACAGACAATCCCGTTATCTGGGTGTCCCATCATGGGATTTGTAGCCTGCCGTCGAGTAGGGCATATTTCCAGCATACTGTCATGTGTTGCACCCACCAAGCTACTTAAGGGTACATGTATTTCTTGGACGATGTACACACATGAATTCAATCCCCTAATTACGTCTTGATAATCTGGATGGTCTGCAGGGCTTGTGGTTGTTGGAATAATCTCATTGCATCTTGCTAGTAACTAGGCCTGTGATAACCCTAGTTAGTTAAAGTATCATGACGTACTTATTTGCTTGGCCGTGAATGACGGATGGAGTCTAAGTCTTGTCTTGTCCCGGTACCTGTATTACTTCAATAACATGATTATTTATGCTTACCTTAACAATAATGATCAGGGGACAAGTTCTGCTCAGGCGAAAGGTTACAACCCCGGACCTTGTTTGGTTTAAGGGTTGTAACCTGGCTCCCGGAGCAGTTCTGTGTCCTTTCTTCGTTTATTGTCTTATTGTACCCTACTTCATGCTCGTCATGTTTTACTTTACCAACCAGTATTTGAGATGGGTTTCTATTTGTAATGCATGTGGTTCGTATTGCGTATCTTGGTATACGTATACGTAATTTGACCCGTATTGCATGACTCCCTGCTTGATTTATTCTAGCATTTCATTGATTGATTTATTCTTGGATTGGTTCGGCTTGGCTTGGTTCATCATGAACCAAAGGTGAACCCTCCTACCTACCACCACCCTCCTTATTTAATCCATTCTCCTCATTCTCTCTCTTCATTTACTTCTTCTTCTCCACTATTACTTCTTCAACCACCAGAAGAGTGAGAGAGAGCTTAGGCAAGTGCATCTTGCTTCATGGAGGAACTCAAGATTTATTGTTCTATTTTCTTCCTTGCAACATTCTAAGACTCTTTAGTGCTTAGCATTTTCAATTTCCATGGCTAAACTCTTCTAGATCTAAGTTTATTTTATTTTCAGATTTCTTAGGTTTTGATCTACTTAGCTTTGTTATTTCTAAGTTTTGATGGTTCCATGTTGTAGAGCATTTCGTTCTGCCCTAATTCGACCTATGGAAGTTCGGATTTGGACTCCGGATGAAGGGTTTATGGAGCTTGGAAGTTTTGATTCATGGTGTTCTTCTTCTCGGATCAGTGAAGAAGAAAAACAGTACAGTCGTATAGCTGTCCTGGCCGCATGAAAATACTTGACCATATGAGTCTTCATGCGGCAAGCATTTTTAGCCGCAAAAGGCCAGCCGCATAAGGCCATGGGCAGCAACCCAGCCGCATGAGGCCTTGACTTGACTCAGTCGCCTGGCGTATTAATTCTCAGCCGCTTGAAGATAATTCATCTCAGCCGCATAAAGATTGGCATTCTTCAGCCACATAAGACTCCAATTGAAACTCTGCCGCATGGCTCTGCCTTTGATTCAGTCACATGAGAGGGCTTGGCCCTTAGCCGCATAAGCACTTGCCTTTCCAGCCGCATAAAGCCGCATTAAGTCCTAGCCGCATAGGGCTCAGTCTTCCCACTGCCGCATATGACTTGATCCCCACGAGCCGCATGTGGCCCGTTCTTTCAGCCGCATATGCCCTGCTTCCTCCAGCCGCATACGTCCATTCTTCTAGCCGCATGAGCCTACAGCCACAGGAGCTTGGTTTCCCTTAGCTGTCTAACTCCTTCCGAGTCCTTGTTCTCTTTCCTCATTTTGTTATTATTATTATGTTGGACTGTCTCATTTATACTCAAGTTCTAACCCTTATAGAATACTTGTACTATACAAGTTCTACACATGAACCATGGCATGATAGTGGCCCGCCATGGCACACTCTTGACAAAAAAACTGACACGATACATCTCGTCATGCGGTTATGACAGCTACCCTGACATGACAAGTGTGAATGATCTGGACACCGTGACGATTGCATTTGTACAAATAAACCAGTACTGTCTTGCATCATGTCTAGGATGGAAGATCTCTGAGTACCACGGTCAGGGATACCTACCGTAATTGACTATGGCTATTAACTAGAATGATTCAGTAGTCATGAAGAGATTTCTAGCTACAGGCAATCCCGTTATCTGGGCGCATTCAGTGGACTTGTAGCCTACCGACGAGTGAGACACATTTCCAGCACACAGTCATGTGGTGCACCCTTCATAAATGGATATTTGACCCGAATAACCGGATGGACTGCAGGGCTTATGGCTGTTGGGATAATCTTATTACATCTTGCTAGTAACTAGGCCTGTGATAACCCTAGTTAGTTAAGAGTATCAAGCCGTACTTCTTGATTGGCCGTGATTGATTGGATGGAGTTTATTCCAGCTTAGTCTTATCTTTATCCTGTACAAGACTGTGACATGACAAGATTGATTGTGCCTGTCTCAACAATAAATGATCAGGGGTCCAGTTCTGTTCAGGCGAAGGGTTACAACCCCGGTCCTTGTTTGGTTTAAGGGTTGTAACCTGGCTCCCGGATCAGTTCTGTTTTCTCTCTTCGTTTATTGTCTTATTGTACCCCATGCCATGCTTGTCATATTTTACTTCACTTCAACACTATGATTTATTACTTATGCTGGCCTTAACAATAAAGATCAGGGGTCCAGTTCTGTTCAGGCGAAGGGCTACAACCCCGGTCCTTGTTTGGTTTAAGGGTTGTAACTGCCTCCCGGAGCAGTTCTGTGTCCTCTCTTCGTTTATTGTCCTTCTGTACCAATAGTATTTGAGACGGGTTTCTATTCAGGTGAAGAGCTGCAACCCCGGTCCTTGTTTGGTTTAAGGGTTGTGATCTGGCTACTTGAATGGTTTCCTCGTACTCAGTTTACTGTTGTTATCTCTATTATTATCAGTTCTTTAGTTATTATTTATCTTTAATATTCTATTGTGATATGCTGGTTTTAGTTCCTAAGTGAAGCCTCCTTTGTGGCACTTGCTCTTTTTGGGGTCTGACCCAGCTGGTTTTGTGTGGCCAGATATCGGAGCAGCACCAGAGGATCTACCTATCTTCCAGCCAGATGGTGACCACCAGGCGTAACCCTGGCAACGAGTGGGTTTCTTTTTGTCCTCCTACTTTATTGTAAAAATTATTCTTTTGAGGCGTTTAGCCGACGAGCACTTGTTAGCTTAGTTGTACCTATATTTACTGTCTGCCTACGGGCTGTGACATGATTAACAGATCCTAGGGTTGATCATGTATGACTAAACTCTTGTTAGTCCTGACATTTTGTAACGACTAGTTTCATGATCAGCTGAATATGTAATGTTTAGGACGCCTTACTATTGTATATTTGGTGATCTAACATCTTGTAACCCTTACTTACTTGGTTGTGATTGAGACACTAGGCTTCTTCATGACCATAAGAGACTGTTGACTTGTAGTTAAACCTTCATGTATCTAGACAGCCGTGACCGTATAGCGAAGTGGGTTGCACTTCAATATACGTAGCTGGCTATGTCTGCCCCCGCTCTCCAGTATTCTGGTTCTGGGACGTGACATGGTTTAAGTGGTGGCCCATGCAGGTCTTGTATATCAAGATATGTGAGGGTTTACCGAATAGATGTCTCAATCATTATTCGCCCTTGATCTCTGCTCGTATCTTCAAATCTATTAGAATCTTGACCTGATCACATGATTGTATTGTTGATCTGTCTTGGTCTTTCCTTATTGTTCCCTATGTCATCTTCTTCAGCGGCATTGTTCCTGGACCTACCGATCAGCAAGGTGGAGCACCTCTCGCGGACCACCAACAACCTGGAGATCAAGCCCAGCATTCAGGAGTAGCCTCTAGAGTCGTGCCTACCGGAGGAGAACCACTAATTCAGCCCGTCCAGCCTGTAGAGCCTGATGATGGCACTTTGGTGGGTCTCATCAGGTCCCTATTAGCCTCCTAGGATCATCGTAGAGATGCCTTGCACCAGGCAATGGCAGATGCTTTGACCAGAGGAGGTCATCAGGGTAACAGCGCGGCCAACTGCTTCAAGCACTTGAACCCTCCCTTCTTCGACGGTAGTGAAGATGCGATCGCTGCAGATGCATGGCTTTAGGACACAAAGGTGATTCAAGAAGCAGCCAGGACTCAAGAGTACGAGAAGGTGGCTGTAGTGCACCTGCAGTTACTAGATCTTGCCCGCAGCTGGTGGGCAGCGCAGGCCGATGGATTAGTGGCCCCTATTTCATGGGCAGTATTTAGGAAGAGATTCCAGAACAAGTATTTTGATGCTGTAGCTCGGTATGATCTACAGACGAGGTTCACCAATCTGAAGCAGATGGGCAGGACGGTCGACGAATATGCGGCCGAGTTCTCCAGGCTTAGTCGGTTTGCTCCCACCTTGTTGGCGATCGAGTTCGATAGAGCCCAGCGGTTCCAGCAGGGGCTCTACCTAGAGATTTTATTGGCGGTGGAGCAATTTAAGCATCAGACTTTTGATGCAGTGTTGAGAGCAGCCCGGAGGCATGAGTATACCTCCCAGAGGATCGTGGATTGGACCGGAGGTCGGAAGCGATCTCACGGCCAGATGAATCAGTCATCAGCACCAGCCCCGGCAGCCAGGGCTTTGACCATTGGAGCTCCGAGGCGGGCGGCCTTAGTGACGTCGGTTCAGCATTCCACCCCAACGCACCCTCAGCAGCAGAAGCAGAAGCAGTCTTCCGCAGTGGGATGTTCACCCTGCGAGAAGCCAGGGCACATGGTGTCAGAGTGTCGCAGAGCACAGGGTTTGTGCTTGGTTTGTGGTGCCCCGAACCACAGGGTTAGAAACTGCCCGAACAGGGGGAGTTCATCAGCTTTTCTAGTCCTTCAGTTAGAGGACCAGCACCAGTCCAGCAGCAGCAGCAGCTGCAGTACCCGTTTCCGACACCATTGCCGACGCAGGCCCAGGTATTCCAGCAGCAGAGACCGCAACAGTATGCCCAAGCCCAAGCCCTGATCCGGAGCAGGCAGAAGAATTTTCAGCAGAGGGGACCCGCACCCAGAGGACATGGTCAAGTGCTGGCTTTGACCATGGAAGAAGAAGGAATATCACCAGGTTAGGTAGTGGCAGGTACTATTCTCGTCAACACCTTTCCAGCTTCAGTATTATTTGATTCTGGTGCCTCGCATTCATTTATGTCTGCACGATTCGCGACACGGGTAGGATTGGAGTCCGAGTCATTATCAGTAAGGCTCAATATACTTACTGGTAACGGACTTGTGGGAGTAGATAGAGTATTTTTTCGTGTCGGATCGTAGTTAGCGGTAGAGAATTCCTCGCTAGATTGATAGAGTTCCCGATGGCCGATTATGATATGGTCTTAGTGATAGATTGGTTAAGGGACCAGTATGCTAGGATAGACTGCCATATTGGCAGGGTTATTTTTAGCATTCCAGGCGAGCCGGAGTTTTCCTTCTCCCGAGGCGAAGTTGAACCTTTTCCTCCAGTGTTGCGGATGGCAGTAGCAGTAGAACAGTTACCTCGGATAGTCGAAGAGTTTTCAGATGTTTTTCCAGAAGAGCTTCCAGGGATGCCGCCAGAGCGAGAGATCGAGTTTACCATTGACTTGATTCTCGGAACAGCCCCAGTGTCAGAGAGAGTCTACAGGATGGCGCCTTCAGAGCTAGAGATATTGTACAAGATGATTGAAGAACTCAGAACTAAGGGATTTATTCGTGCTAGTGGATCGCCTTGGGGAGCCCCGATGCTTCTTGTGAAAAAGAAGGATGGTACGTCCAGATTATGTGTAGATTATCGTACCTTGAACTCAGTGACAATCAAGAACAGATACCCTCTCCCGAGGATAGATGACTTGTTTGATCAACTCAAGGGGGCAGCAGTATTCTCGAAGATCGACTTGCGATCAGGATACCATCAGATCAAAGTCAGAGAGCAGGACATCCCGAAGACAGCTTTCAGATCTAGGTATGGGCATTGGGAGTTCCTTGTGATGCCATTTGGAGCCACCAATGCGCCGACTGTATTCATGGACCTCATGAATCGTATCTTCATGCCTTATTTGGATCAGTTCGTGATTGTGTTCCTAGACAACATCCTAGTCTACAGCAAGAGTGAGGCAGAGCATGAGCAGCATCTCCGTGTGGTTCTTCAGATTCTCAGAGAGCACCAATTGTATGCCAAGTTCAGTAAATGTGAGTTCTGGCTCGATCGTATTTCGTACTTGGGTCATATCATCATCCGAGGAGGAGTTGAAGTGGATCCCCAGAAGATCGTGGCTATTGAAACGTGGCCGGTACCTAGCACAGTGGCAGAAATTTGCAGTTTTCTTGGATTGGCCGGCTACTACCGACGATTTGTATCGGACTTTGCTCGAATCTCAGCGCCATTGACCCGCAAGGATGTGCAGTTTGCTTGGACAGCAGAGTGCCAGGATTCTTTTGAGAAGTTGAAGCGAGGCTTGATGACGGCTCCTATTCTCTCGCTTCCGGATGGAACCGGAAGATTCTCAGTATATTGTGATGCTTTAGGCAGAGGTTTAGGATGTGTTCTGATGCAGCATAGGAAGGTAATAGCTTATGCGTCACGATAACTTCGTGATCATGAAAGGAATTACCCAACCCATGACTTGGAGCTGGCAGCAGTAGTGTTTGCACTTAAATTGTGGAGACAGTACCTATATGTAGATAGGGTGGAGATTTTCACCGACCACAAGAGCCTGAAGTATGTTTTTACCCAAAAGGATCTTAACATACGTCAGAGGAGACGGCTGGAGCTTCTTGTGGATTATGATATCAACCTACAGTATCATCCTGGGAAGGCCAACGTTGTTGCGGTTGCATTGAGCAGGAGAGCCGGAGTTTATTTCCTAACAGCACAACCAGAGCTGTTAGCCGATCTTCAGAAGATGGGTATAGAAGTTGTTCTCCCTTCCAGTGTGGCATTGATGGCCAGTATGCAAGTTCAGTCCACCATAGTCGAGAGGATCCGGATGGCGCAGTCAGCAGATTCTAAGCTTCAGCGACTCATAGCAGAGTGTGAGGCAAGACGAAGACCAGAGTTATGTATCCATGAAGACGGTACACTTTGACATGGTAAGCGTCTTTGTGTACCCAGTGGAGATATCAGACAGGAGATCATGGCAGAGGCCCACAGTTCGCAGTATTCCATTCATCCCGGTGGCACGAAGATGTACCTGATATCCGTCAGCACTTTTGGTGGAATGGCATGAAAAGAGAGATAGTCCAGTTTGTCTTTCGTTGTTTAGTTTGTCAACAAGTTAAAGCTGAACATCAGAGGCCAGCTGGACTACTTCAACCATTGCCAATTCCAGAGTGGAAGTGGGAGCATATAACCATGGATTTCGTGATTGGATTACCTAGATCCCCAGCTGGTCAAGATGCTATTTGGGTTATAGTTGACCGGCTCACGAAGGTGGCTCACTTTCTTCCGTTCAGAGTTGATCAGTCGACGGCGCAGCTAGCAGAAATGTATCTCCGGCAGATTGTCAGATTGCACGGTGTGCCAGTCAGTATCACCTCGGACCGAGATTCAAGATTTACGTCGCACTTTTGGCGTAGCCTGCAAGAGAGTTTGAGAACTCGCCTCCAATTTAGCTCAGCATATCACCCGCAAAATAATGGTCAGTTAGAACGTACGATCCAGACTCTTGAAGGCATATTGAGATCTTGTATGCTCAACTTCGGTGGTTCGTGGGAAGATCACCTGCACCTGGTGGAGTTCTCGTATAACAATAGTTTCCAAGCTAGTATCCAGATGGCACCGTTCAAGGCACTGTATGGTAGGAAGTGCAGATCCCCGCTAGCTTGGGATGATATTGGGGAGAGACAGATGCTCGGTCCGAAAATGATTGCTCAAACCATTAAAGTGGTCGGGAGAGTCAGGGATCATCTTCGAGTTGCCCAAGATCGCCAGCGTCATTGGGCCGATTCTCATCAGCGTCCCCTTGAATTTTCTGTCGACGACCATGTATTCCTGAGGATTTCGTCTAACCGTGGCGTCATTCGTTTCGGCGTACGGGAAAAGCTTAGTCCTAGGTATATAAGACCGTTCGATATTCTGGAGCGAGTAGGAGATGTATCCTATCGTCTCGCTCTTCCACCATCGCTATGTGAGGTGCATGACGTATTCCATGTATCCCAACTGCGACGGTATATCCTGGACCCGAGCCACATCCTGGATCATTCGGAATTGGTTGTTGGTACCAACCTTTCGTATGAGGAGAGGCCCGTGTCTATATTGGACCAGAGAGATAAGACACTCAAGAACAAGACTATCAAGTTAGTCCGAGTTGCTTGGGGTCATCACTCTTTGGGTGAGTCAACGTGGGAGCGTGAGGATGATATCCGATCGCGATATCCCGACATGTTTGATTCGTGAGGTATAATGTCCTTCTTATGCCTTACACCCTTAGTTCCTTGCTTGAATGAATGATTGATTGCCTAGTTATAACTTGCTTGTGATTAGTATAGCTTGCTCTTGTCTCTCTATCCTCTTAATTAAATTCCAAGGACGGAATTCTTTTAAGGTGGGTAGAGTTGTAATGCCTGTGGTTCGTATTGCGTATCTTGGTATACGTATACGTAATTTGACCCATATTGCATGACTCCCTCCTTGATTTATTCTAGCATTTCATTGATTGATTTATTCTTGGGTTGGTTCGGCTTGGTCTGGTTCATCATGAACCAAAGGTGAACCCTCCTACCTACCACCACCCTCCTTATTTAATCCATTCCCCTCATTCTCTCTCTTTATTTACTTCTTCTTCTCCACCATTACTTCTTCAACCAACAGGAGAGTGAGAGAGAGCTTAGGCAAGTGCATCTTGCTTCTTGGAGAAACTCAAGATTTATTATTCCATTTTCTTCCTTATAATATTCTAAGACTCTTTAGTGCTTGGCATTTTCAATTTTCATGGCTAAATTCTTCTAGATCTAAGTTTATTTTATTTTTGGATTTCTTGGGTTTTGATCTACTTAGCTTTGTTATTTTTAAGTTTTGATGATTTTATGTTGTAGAGCATTTCGTTCTGCCCCAATTCGACCTATAGAAGTTCGGATTTGGACTCCGGATGAAGATTTATGGAGCTTGGAAGTTTTGATTCATGGTGTTCTTCTTCTCGGATCAGTGAATAAGAAGAACAGTACAGCCGTATAGCTGTCCTGGCCGCATGGAAATACTTGACCACATGAGTCTTCATGCGGCAAGCATTTTTAGTCGCATAAGGCCAGCCGCATAAGGCCATGGACAGCAATCCAGCCGCATGAGGCCTTGACTTGACTCAGTCGCCTGGCGTATTAATTCTCAGCCGCTTGAAGATAACTCATCTCAGCCGCATAAAGATTGGCATTCTTCAGCCGCATAAGACTCCAATTGAATCTCTGCCGCATGGCTCTGCCTTTGATTCAGTCGCATGAGAGGGCTTGGCCCTTAGCCGCATAAGCACTTGCCTTTCCAGCCGCATAAAGCCGCATTAAGTCCCAGCCGCATAGGGCTCAGTCTTTTCGCTGCCGCATATGATTTGATCCCCGCGAGCCGTATGTGGCCCGTTCTTTCATCCGCATATGCCCTGCATCCTCCAGCCGCATACGCCCATTCTTCTAGCCGCATGAGCCTGCAGCCGCAGGAGCTTGGTTTCCCTTAGCTGTCTAACTCCTTCCGAGTCCTTGTCCTCTTTCCTCATTTTGTTATTATTATTATGTTGGACTGTCTCATTTATACTCAGGTTCTAACCCTTATAGAATACTTGTACTATACAAGTTCTGCACATGAACCATGGCATGATAGTGGCCCGCCATGGCGCACTCTTGACAAAAAAACCGACATGATACATCTCGTCATACGGTTATGACAGCTACCCTGACATGACAAGTGTGAATGATCTGGATACCGTGGCGATTGCGTTTGTACAAATAAACCAGTACTGTCTTGCATCATGTCTAGGATGGGGGATCCCTGAGTACCACGGTCAGGGATACCTACCGTAATTGACTAAGGCTATTAACTAGAATGATTCAGTAGTCATGAAGAGATTTCCAGCTACAGGCAATCCCGTTATCTGGGCACATTCAGTGGACTTGTAGCCTACCGACGAGTGGGACACATTTCCAGCATACAGTCATGTGGTGCACCCTTCATAAATGGACATTCGACCCGGATAACCGGATAGACTATAGGGCTTGTGGCTGTTGGGATAATCTCATTGCATCTTGCTAGTAACTAGGCATGTGATAACCCTATTTAGTTAAGAGTATCAAGCCGTACTTCTTGATTGGTCATGATTGATTGGATGGAGTTTATTCCAGCTTAGTCTGATCTTGATCCTGTACAAGACTGTGACATGACACGATTAATTGTGCCTGTCTCAACAATAAATGATCAGGGATCCAGTTCTGTTCAGGCGAAGGGTTACAACCCCGGTCCTTGTTTGGTTTAAGGGTTGTAACCTGGCTCCCGGAGCAGTTATGTGTCCTCTCTTCGTTTATTGTCTTATTGTACCCTATGTCATGCTCGTCATGTTTTACTTCACTTCAACAGTATGATTTATTACTTATGCTGGCCTTAACAATAAAGATCAGGGGTCCAGTTCTGTTTAGGCGAAGGGTTACAACCCGGTTCTTATTTGGTTTAAGGGTTGTAACCTGGCTCCCGGAGCAGTTCTGTGTCCTCTCTTCGTTTATTGTCCTTTTGTACCAATAGTATTTGAGACGGGTTTCTATTCAGGTGAAGGGCTGCAACCCCGGTCCTTGTTTGGTTTAAGGGTTGTGACCTGGCTACTTGAATGGTTTCCTCGTACTCAGTTTACTATTGTTATCTCTATTATTATTAGTTCTTTAGTTATTATTTATCTTTAATATTCTATTGTGATATGCTGGTTTTAGTTCCTAAGTGAAGCCTCCTGTGTGGCACTTGCTCTTTCTGGGGTCTAACCCAGCTGGTTTTGTGTGGCCAGATATCGGAGCAGCACTAGAGGATCTACCTATCTTCCAGCCAGATGGTGACCACTAGGCGTAACCCTGACAACGAGTAGATTTCTTTTTATCCTTCCACTTTATTATAAAAATTATTCTTTTGAGGCGTTTAGCCGACGAGCACTTGTTAGCTCGGTTGTACCTTTATTTACTGTCTGCCTACGGGCTGTGACATGATTAACAGATCCTAGGGTTGATCATGTATGACTAAACTCTTGCTAGTCCTGATATTTTGTAATGACTAGTTTCATGATCAGCTGAATATGTAATATTTGGGACGCCTTACTATTATATATTTGGTGATCTTACATCTTGTAACCCTTACTTACTTGCTTGTGATTGAGACACTAGGCTTGTTCATGACCATAAGAGACTGTTGGCTTGTAGTTAAACCCTCATGTATCTAGACAACCATGACCGTATAGCGAAGTGGGTTGCACTTCAATATACGTAGCTGGCTATGTCTGCCCCCGCTCTCCAGTATTCTGGTTCGGGGGTGTGACACTATTCAGGTGAAGGGTTACAACCCCGGTCCTTGTTTGGTTTAAGGGTTGCGACCTGGCTACTTGAATAGTTTTCTCGTACTCAATTCACTGTTATTGTCCCTGTTATTATCAGATTCTTTTATAACTATCTTTAATATTCATGTATGATGTGCTGGTTTTAGTTCCTAAGTGAAGCCTCCTTTGTGGCACTTGCTCTTTCTGGGATCTGATCCAGCTGGTTTTGTATGGCCAGATACCGGAGCAGCTCCAGAGGATCTACCTGCTTTCTAGCCAGATGGTGAACACTAGAAGAAACCCGGGCAACGAGTGGGTTTATTTTGCTCTCCCACTCTATTGTAAATTATTCTTTTGAGGCGTTTAGCCGCCGAGCAAGTGTTAGCTCGTGTTGAATACTTATATTTCTTGTCTGCCTATGGGCGGGTAACATGATTGACAAATCCTACGGTTGATCATGTATGACTGAAACTCTTGCTAGTCTTGACATTTTGTATGACTAGCTTCATGATCATCCAAATATGTAATGTATGGGACGCCATACTATTGTATATTTGATGCTCTGACATCTTGTAACTGTTATTGCTTGCTTGAGATTGAGACAATAGGCTTGTTCATGACCATAAGAGACTGATGGCTTGTAGTTAAATCCTCATATATCTAGACAGCCGTGACCGTATGGCGAGGTGGGTTGCACTTCAATATACGTAGCTGGCTATGTTCGCCCCCGCTCTCCAGTATTCTGGAACTGGGGCGTTACAATCAGAGTTACTGTTTATTATAGAGAACAAAATTAGAACAAAAAATCTATAACAACAAATCCGTTCAACAAATCAATGGGTATGCTTGGATTGAGGGATAAGAGAGCTATGTGAGAAAATAAAAATTATGCTTGGTTTGAGAATAGAGGTTTATGAGCGGTTATACAAGGTTAAGTGATAGTTTGTTTAACCCTTTTTTGTCTGTTTTTTAACCTTCGAAATTAAAAAGTTAACGCGGTAAATTGAGAGGTTTTATTTAAAAAGTCGTAGATACTTATAAAATAGAAGAATTTTTTTCATCGTATCTTTAAAAAGTCGTAGATACTTGTTTAAAAAGTCGTAGATACTTTTCCTTGTCATTTCCTTTCCTTTGGGAAACTTTAATTCTCATTGATTTTTTTTTTCGATGTTTGACAATGCTAAGGAATTTGGAAAGGAAAGTGAATACTTCATTGTGGAAAAGTGATTCCTTGCTTGGATGGATGGAATCACTTTCCTCCCTAATTTGTCTTCCATTAGGAATCACTTTCCTCTCCTCCTCAGTTCCTTGGACATCCAAACATAGGAAAGTAATCACTTCTTTCCCAATTCGAAGATTCCGCGAACCAAACGAGGCCTTAGGGTCTGCTTGGTAATGGTATTTTCACCGGCTTTGGGGTATTTTTAAACCGATCGTTTATGAAAACCCATGTTTGTTAATTTTTTTGAGCCATTGGGTATGGTCGGCTCAAAATCCACCCAAAACCGGTGTAATGTATTTTTGGGTGGCTTTATAAACATCCCAAATCGATAAAATTTGGATGGTTTTATTATTTTATTCTATTTATATCCTCGCCAAAAATATATAAATATAACTACTAATAACTAAATCCTTTTTTTTTTCTTTTTGTATTTCTCTTTCTTTCCTTCCCGCGACTGCTCTTTTCTTTCCGGTTGAAGAAAAATCAAGGAGCTTGTCTTCTACTTGTCCTTGGAGCTCCATTGGGTGCAGTTCTGAGACAAGAATGCAAGAAAGACTTTTTGATATAGGAGTTACATTCACGTCCATAAACTCATATTTTATCAAAATACTTTTTATTATATATGGACATAAAGGTAATTTTATTATTATAAAAAAGTTTAAGAACACTGATTAATGAATTATTAAGCATGAATTGAACTGATTTAAAAATTGCTACTTAAAATCATCAAAAATTGGACTCCTCGTAACCATTCATTTTTGTTACTATAAAAATAACTCCTAACTGCTATAGTTGCCAAGTAGTAGAGCTGTCAAAATGGGCTAAGCCCGTTGGGCCGGCCCGTTCTGCCAGCCAAAAAAGGTGGGTTGGGCCGAGCATTTAGGAGCCCGCCAAACAGGCGGGCCTAGGTGGGCTGTCCCGCTAGTAGCCCGTCCCGTGGTGGGCTAGCCCGCGGGCCAAGTGGGTTGGCCCGCCATATATTTTTTTTATAAAATTTTTAAATTTTTTTTATTTAGCACATATATGAGATATGTATTATAAATGATAAAAATTCTCATTTAATGTAAGTAATGACGTATAAAATATTAAATTTGGTCATTTATTTACATGAATGAAGGTGTTTTAAAGAAATATCTACTATTATAATGTTTCTTGTATTTTACTTGTAATTTGATGCATATGAGAGTGAGTAGAAAATATTATATATATAATTTTTTTTCCTTTTAAGAAACTAAACAATAATTAAAAAAAATTTAAAAATTAAGCGGACGCCGTCTCGCCAAATGATGGGTTATGATGAATTACGGGCCGGCCCGTCCCGTCGGTTCGTCTTGACAACTCTACCAAGTAGACCCTATTAAGTAGATAAGAATGAAGGCGGACATTTCACTTGTTTTAATGGGTGAACAAAATGAAATCCTTTTTGTGCCTATATATATTGAGACATTACTTTCCCAACAGTAGTTGCAGCAGTTGAAACAGAAGGAAAATAATAATTTAAGAATGGCCACCTCATTTCTTCTTCAATGGCCACCCACCTCGTCCACTCCTCTTCGTCGTCGTTGTAGTAGTAATATGATCAAGAACCCCACCACTACCACTACTACGACTACTGCTGCTGTCCTCCATAAGCAACGGGCCCTATGCTGCCACTGCGTTCGCTCGGCAGAGGCGGCAGTGCCGGCGGCGGCGGCGGAGGAGGAGGAGGAGGCGCAGCTGCCGGAGGGGCTGACTAGGGAGTCTCTGCCGAGGCACGTGGCGGTGATAATGGACGGGAACTCGAGGTGGGCGAGGGCGAGGGGGCTTCCGTCCTCGGCCGGGCACGAGGCCGGGTACCGGTCCCTGAGGGAGATTGTGAGGCTCTCCCACAAGTGGGGGATCAAGGCTCTCACCGTCTACGCCTTCTCCACCGAGAACTGGCACCGCCCAAAGGACGAAGTTGATTTCTTGATGATGCTGTTCGAGAGACTAATCAAGGACAACGTGGACGAGTTCATGAGGTTTGTTCACACTACTACTATTGACATGCACGCAACCTGTTTGAGATAACTATTGATTCGGTATGATTCACATGGGTGTATACTGTTTGATTGTGATGAGCAGCCAACTCAACTACTATCGTGAGAGAGCCAGACTTCGATTTCCGTGTGTCATAGCATCTTTTGGAGTGTCCGGATTGTGTCCTATATGTGTCCGACATGACACAGCCCAGACTTTTGGAGTGTCCCTCCTTCCTAACGTACCTGTGTCACAGGGCCGACCCAGAGGGTGGGCAAGCTGCCCCAGGCCCCTTAATAGGCAAGCCCTCCAAACAGGGTCCAAGGTTACTTACTAGTCCAGCCAGCCCTTGCAATAAGAAGGCCCAAACAAGTTATGGTCTCGCTTAAGTTATACTCCGTAGTAATGACTTTAGTAGGAAGGCGGCCCAAAGAGGACATACACCCACTTATACATAGTAAGTTTTAGTAACCAAAATGACAATAACAGAGTTCGAACCATAGATCAAGAAATGTATTGAGAGAGATATTACCCCGAGACCAACTAATTTATTTGTTATTTTTTCCAAATATCTTTTATTATTCTGGCAATTATTTTGTCCTTTTGTCCGTCTCCAAATGTTCTTGTTTTTATTTCTCTTGTTTGACTGTTAGAAAAAACGTCAGTAAGGCTACTCAATGAGTTACTTTTTTATTATTTTTTATTTGTTAATTCTTTTAGAAGATTTCATTTGTTAAATTAGTTGACAAAATTGGTATCCGGAAAAAAAAAAATCCATAAAATTTGTTTAGAAATCCCGGGTGTTTTCCATTTACTCGCTCTAGAGGTCTCACTTTCAAACCCCGTCCTATGCCCTGAGAAATCTCGGACCGGTCTTGTTGTGTCATCATGTTTGAATCGTGTAGCATCATACTTCTGTCCATTTTTTATCACATGAGTGTTGTTTGAAGATAGTTTTGGTTCACTTTTCCTAGTAATAGGTGTAATTGGATGACCAACTATTGACATCTGGTTGAAAGAAAGGGCCCTTTATGCTTTAAAATTGCTCCCTTGGTCAGAAAATAGAAGCAATGAATATAGGTAGGGATTGTAAAGTAAAAAAAAAAACTTGTAGATATCCAACTGAATAAAAAAAAATTCAACTTGCAATGTTAGAGACAACTAAGAATCTTGTTAAACGCAAGTTTCTTGCTTAGATTCCTCTTGATTTTTGTTAACTTTCTCAATATATTCAAGGTGTTGGGTGGGCTGGGCCTACCCGGTCCAGTTTTGACCAGGTTTGTCCGTGCCGGGCTAGCCTGGTCAAAGAAGTGAGTCTTGTCGGGCTTTGATTGGATTTCCCAAACCAGTCCGGGCCCACGACTCGGGTAGAGCCGGTCCAGGCTGGACCGGAACGGATCCAAGCCAATCGGGCAATATTTAAAAGAAAAAATAAAAATAACACGGGGCAGACTTTGGCTCACTATTTTGAATAAATAATAAATAATGAAAATAATAGAGAAAGAAAAAAACTAATGAAAATAGTAGAAAAGCAATAGAACATCTCATTAAGAAAAGTGAATAAATTTTATTTAACTGAGAAATTTTATATTAACAAAGTGAAACTATAAGAAATTGTTTTCTTTATTAAAAATTTATTTATTTGTAGAAAAGCTTAAATAAGGGTTCAAAGTTTATCTTCAATTTTGTCTTAAGTCTTCAAATTCAATTACTTCATGTCCAACTTCCTTTGAATCTTTAATGACTGTTTTCTATATCTTCAAATCTTCGGTATTAGGAAAATGAATTTTAGTTTCCAAGGCTTCGTTGTTTCATTCCCTACTTCTACAAAGCCATCTAAAGTTCTAAACTATGAGCTTGAATGTCTACTTCTTTAACGTCGACGCTTTCATTTCTTAAGTGTTGCAATTGTTGATCCGTACGAACCCAATCTTGCATATAAACACAGACTTCCAAAAGTCCTGGTACATCTTTCTTCTTTTCTTGGTTAGCATTATTGAACATACACTAAACCAAGATTTCAATGCTAGTGTAGACATTACAACTATTAAGATATCACGTTCCAAAGAAGAAAGTATAAGATAAGTCATTTCATGTGTTCGTTATCACGCTAAAGTAGAAAAATATCTTCTAGAACCGTCATTATCTTTGGAATAGAATTTTAAATATAAAGATAATTCTTGAGTTTGGAGAGAAAAATGTTTTTATTTCTTTATTTGCAGTATTTTCTTAGCATGGGAGAACCTAGAAGCTAAACCAGATTAATATTTTTCTTTATATAAACTAATCATGATGTGTAAAGTTTCTCTAATTCTCGTTTTTTTTAACTATCTCATTGTTCATATCTTCAAAAACAATCATCCAATAATATATTTACACCATTTAATTTTGGAGTTATTTGTATTCAAACCCCCACCCCAATTGCTAATCCTATCTCCATTATCCCTCATTTTTATTTTAATTAGTGTTACCCCCTTCCAATTCTTTTATAATCCATTAATTATAATTATAGTTACCCTAACCCCCCCCCCCCCCCCCCCCAAAAAAAAAAAAAAACAAACAAAGTGCCTAATTTATGAATTGGAGGGTAATACTAATTAAAAAAATAGGGGTAGTGGAGATATGATTAGCAATTGAGGGGTAAATACAAATAACTCTTAATTTTATTAGGATCCAAAACTGTAGTTAAACAATATAACAGCGGAATATCATACCAATATTTCTAAATTTTTCTTTTTTTAGTAATAATGTGGCCAAAATCAGGAACATGCCTGTATTTTCCAAATAAATAAGAAATATTAATGATTTCTATTTAAGTTAAAGGGTAAATTGGATAATAAACTCCAGATAAAGACATGTAATGTTCTAAAATAATTCGAAAATCGAAGTAGCAATTATTCAATAAGTCTCACTTAGTAGGTAATCATTACTTGGATTTGTATTATTATAATGTGTAATAACATCTTTATATTTAATACACAATTTTAATATCAAATAGGTAGAATTTTATCTATATGTTACATTCTTAACAAATTTTCTACTTGTCAAACTATATTTTGTACATATCTTTTTATACTCGTTTTGCTTGATTGTTGAAGCGTTCAAACTAATTAAACATGTTTAAATATTTTCTAATTTACATGGAAAATGAAAGCATTCTTGTACAAGTAAATTAATAGTATGACAAACATATCTTATATGAAAAGTCATCCTTCTAGTATTGGCGGAAGTTGTTTCCAAAATATTAATACAAGAAGTAATATTACTATCATTATCAAAAGAAATTGAATTTTTTTCTATGAAATATTAAATTCACGTAAAATTTGTAAGATGGTTCCACTGAGTGCACTTCCAATATGGAACATTCCAATAGTCTTAAACAAATAATTTATCTTGTAGAAATTATTTTGTATCTAAATAATGTGTCGCAAAACAAATAAAATGATAATTTGTTAAATTAGTCCAAATATCTGAAGTTATAGAAAACTTACTAGTAATATTTTTAAAAGTTTGTTTCAAAACTTATTTTTCTTTATCAAATTATTTAAAAGTTTATGCTCTATACTGGTAGATCGAAAAACTTTTGTAAAACAAAGATTTAATATACTAGTTGCATAATCATAGTAATCTTGACTCTCACCAAATTTTAAAGGTGATTCTTGACAAATAATACATTCTGTTAAGAGTATGCCTAATGAAGAAGTAGAATAATTGGTGTTTAACTATGTTTGTCTAGTATCAATTGCGTCCTTACGTTAACAACTATCATAATGACTCTTTAGAGTTCATGTGTCATCATTTTTTTTTTCATTTGAACTTTTTCTGCTTTTATTGCATTGTGCAATTTCAAGTATTGGATTTGTATAATGGAATATATGATTTTCTCTCATTTATCATTTCTAACACATATTTTAGTAAAGTACTTCCAAAAAATGGATTTTGTTTTAGTTTGAGTAGAACTAATAATACTTGGTTTTCGTAAGGGAACATTTAGTGTTGGTAGTTCTTCGTTTCGTACAAGATTAACATAATTACCATGAAATTATTATAGGCATTGTAATAATTATCCGAAAGACTACTACAATGTTGGTTAGAATTACCAGTAGGTTTCGTATTTTATTTTTCTAATTAAAAGAATTAAGCAGTTTACAATAGCAAAATTAAGTCCATATATTATATAATATCAAAACTAGATACATAACCTCAACTTAATTTCCTCCAAAGTCCGATGTAGAATTGTTGCAAGTTGGTGGTAGTATGTCAAGTTGAAGCCTCCAAATCGTGATTCTTCTAACCCTTGCAGTGTTTTTGACACTTCAGTCTCCAAAAAACAACTAATTCATAGAAAGACAACAAAAACGATTGAAAATATTAGAAGAGAAGGAATAAATTTCGTTTTGGTAAATTTGGATGACTTAATCCCTATTTATAAAAAAAATTAGGGTGCCAAATGATCACAAATACGCTTGTAATATAGTTGTTATTGTGGTATTTTGGTCATTTTCAGTGAAATGACCAAAATTCATTTGAATAATGTCCATAAAAAGATAAAATATGGGAGTATTTTGGTAAAAATATTACCCAAAATACCACATTACCCCTGTAATATGGCTGTTAGAGATTTTTTTAACCAAATGTCCCTCCAAATGGTCAATGAGGAGGTATTTTGGTAAAACACCCACCTCAAAACGGTCATGGGCAGACTACAACAAAGTTAATGGAGGATCGGGCCCGGGTCGATCTCTTAACTCTGTTAACTGGTTCTTAACTGGACCGGGACTCCGGGTTTGGGTGCAAACCTGACCCGGTAGGGGGCCCGAGCTGGGTTATGGGAAGAGAAACCCAACCTGACCCATGGTGGACCGGGCATGGGCCGACCTAGCTCGGGTTTGACCAGCCGATTTTCGGACTGCCTGACCTACCAAACACCGCGCCAATATATATGGTTTTTATTATCCATTCAAATGTTGTTATTCTTTTAAGTCATCTATAACAAATGGTCTACCATTGTCCCTTTAAATTAGGCTTAGTGACATTTCTTTGTGAGAAATGAGACCCCATGCTATAATTTTTATTGTCATACCAAGTTAAGCAAGTTCAATAACTATATTACATAATAGCTTGTTGTAGATGTTTGTTGTTGTAAGTAACAAGAAGTTCGGAAAGTTTTTCACCTAAGGGCTTGTTTGGCTACCGGAAAGTAGCATGGAAACTAAAAAACTAAAGAAAGTTCTCGTTTTCAGTTGATATGTTGTTTGTTTGTAGGAAACTAAGTTTCAGAACTTTTTCTGTACGAGTATAAATGGAAATTATAGGCTCATCTAGTTTTCATCCAAAATGGTGGAAACTAGTGGAGACCATATTTATTTCTATTATTTATTTAAACAAATGGTCCAAACTAATAAATATGGTCCATATTTATAGTATTTTAATGTTGTTCTACTTTCTCTATTCTAGTTTCTAGCGAACAAAACAACATTTTTAGCTTCAAAACCTACTTTCTATAGTTTCTAGAAACTCATAAGAACTAAGTTTCTGATTTTCAAATAATTTCGGTTACCAACTGATACCTATGTTTTATGGCACGACACTCTAATGCTCGTAGTTATACCTTGATTAGGAATTTTACACCAATATAGAGGGTTGACGTCACATCGACAACTGGTCATAATATTTTTGTCAAATCTTGTATGGAGCTTTCGTATACTCCAGCGATCCCCATTCTGATGGGAGAAGCCTTGGATAATAAGGATGATGGTGATCTATTTCCTGACAGGGGAGGTATTCGGGTATCCATTATTGGTGATTTATCAAAACTCCCAAAATCTCTACAAAAGCTGGCAAAAGAAATAGAAGAGAGCACAATAAACAATTCACGACTTAATTTGATTGTGGCAATCAGCTACAGTGGACGTAGTGATATAGTGCAGGCATGCCGAAAGATTGCTCAGAAAGTAGAGCAGGGGCTGCTTGAACCAGCAGACATCACCGAGTCTGTAATTGCTCAGGAACTCGAAACAAACTGCAACATCGAATTTCCTTACCCAGATCTACTTATACGAAGCAGTGGCGAGCTGAGGCTAAGTAACTTCTTACTTTGGGAATCAGCATATGCGGAGCTTTACTTTGCTAAGACATATTGGCCCGATTTTGGAGAAGCTGATTATGCTGAGGCATTGCGTTCTTTCCAAAGACGACAAAGACGCTTTGGTCTAAGAATCGACACATGATGGTATAACCTTCCTTTTTTTGGTGTTTGATGATAATAATTATGTGCAAATTTATACCAAACGGGCTTTTAGGTTTGCAATCATAACATACATGACTAACCTAATGATTCTGCTGCAGAGCCCACCCTTGTTCATACAACAAGCTCTTCTGCCAGGCTTACCTGAAAAAAACAGATGTATCTTGCTATTGAAGAATGTCTACCCAGCTGAACAACAAAAGCAATATATGAGCAGTAAGCATTGATATTGTTGCAGCCGCAAGAAAGTGTAAACAACCAGTACATCCATTCACTTAGACCCCCATTTAGTTGATTTCTAGCTAGCTGGGGATAATCGAACACTGTATTTTTGGAAATGAATGACTATTCTTATGTATTTTGGACACACAATAATTCATTCAGGTATGTGTCCGATTACTCATTATATGTGTTTACATTGGCTACTTGCTGAGCCTTTCATGTAATATTTTATTGGAGAAAGAAAACTACTTGGCTGCAATTGTATTAATTTTAGTAATTATCCTTGGAACTTATGTCTTCCTTTCCTATATGTTTATGAAAATATTCAGTATCTCGACATATAACTTATACTATTGTTAACACAGCAATAGTATGGCATTGTCAGAGCAGTAAATTAATCATTCCTTCAGCCTCATTGATGAATTATGATTCAGCAGCTGGTCAATTTGAAACTTTTAATGCCTTGTGTTATCTTTGGAGTTTGCTTCATTCTAAAGATGGAAAGATGAACTTATTCACGTACAGAAGTTAATTATACACGAGTTTAGTTGATCTTTTTCACTGCTCATGTGACCAAGGGAGTGATCTAGTGATATTAGTACTAAGAAAGGGAAGGAGCGGACATAGATTTGAAACCTAGTTCGAACAATAATTAAATTGTAGAGGATCTTTCCCTTATCTAAATAAATAAACAAAAAACATTGGTCAATAATCATCGAGCCGAAGAGTTCATCAAGTTGTCGCATTGTTATGTGCAGAAGCACGAGAGAACCCAGTTAGGTATGGAGTCAGGAAGTGGGTCATAATGAACTGGAAGAAAAGTTTGAAATTAGCATTAAATTTTACTGAAGTAACAGATGAACAAACATTACTGACTTTGGAAATTAATATCATCAATTTTGAATATTATTCTAAAATTCTACCATCTGTATATATCTTTCATATATTAGTTAACTATATGCATACAATATAACACGTCAATCTAATTTGCGGTTTGACCTATATGACATTTCTATTAAGGTGCGCCAGAGCATAGCATAATTCTTAGCTCCAAAGTCAAAATACTATGATATAATATGTTTTCAAAAATGGCAACGAACTCTCTACATGACTTAGTGGAAAAATACCTAAACTATACTTGAAAACAAACTCAGAACAAAGTTGTACTAACAGAGAACGTTCAAAAAAATCTGCACATAATACTAGTAGGACACCTATGTTCAACAAGGCATAACTCCTAGCTCCGAGAAATACCATGATTTTATGCCTTCATATTCCATATCTGTATTAGAATCTAGGTCCATGCTAATATATATATATATATATTTTTTGAAGCAATGGGTAATTGTGGTGAACTCGCCTCCACTGGGGCTCGAACTCCTGACCACTTGGGCCGCATGCATCTCTCTTAACCACTAGGCTAGAGGTCATTTGCAAAATTATTACAGCCAAGGATTGAACCTAGGACCTCTAGTATGCAAGTATAACTTAATAACCACTACACCACAACTATTTTTGTAACTAATATATATATATATATATATATATATATATATATATATATATATATATATATATATATATATATATATATATATATATATATATATATACACAACATACAGCTGGAATGCAAAAGGTAATAATAACTATCGTAGTTATGTTTGGAATATAAAAGATAATAATTTGAAAAAGAGAATAAGTAATTGATAGAAAGAATGAGTAAATTAAGGAGCATTTACAACTAATATTATCTCTATCATGCCATTAATCAAGAGATTGATTCTGATGTATCTCTATCATGCCCCCACAAGATGGACGATAGGTTAGTGAGACCAATCTTGGACATGAGCTCATGAAACCGGGTGCGAGCAAGTGGCTTGTTGAGAGCATCGACGAGTTGATCGTTACCGAAAATGTATGAGACACGTAGGTTTTGATGTTGTACATTTTCACGTACAAAGTGGTAGTCAAGTCCTAAATGTTTCATTTTTGAGTAGAATTTTGGATTTGTAGCAACATATGTAGCTCCCATATTATCACAGTAGATGACCAATGTATTATTGGGTACATATCCTAGCTCATGAAGTAAGTTTTGAACCCATAAGACTTCATTAGTAGTTGCAGCAATCGCACGGTACTCGACTTCGATTGAGGAGTGAGCAAGAGTTCGTTGTTTGCGAGAACTCCAAGATACAGGGTATTGACCCAAATAGAAAATGTAACCAGTTATAGAAATATAGTCATCTTTATCACCTGTCCAGTCAACGTCTGTAAAAGCATGGAGAGTAGTTGGCGAGTTTCGGCGAAGGGGTAGACCGTGTGTAGTAGTTCCTGCAAGATAGCATAATAGGCGTTTGAGAGCCGCCTAAATGATCTCCAGTCGGTTTGTGCATGTATTAAGATAACCTATTTACAGCAAAAGAGATGTCAAGTCTAGTTAAAGAGAGATATTCGAGGCTTCCCACAAGTGCGCAATATTCAGTTGGGTTGGCTAGAGGAGTGCCAGTTTGTGTGGTTAAAGGAGGATGTGTGGCTATAGGAGTGGGTACGGATTTGGCAGTGGACATATGGGCGCGGGTTAAAATATATTGGATATATTTATGTTGGCTAAGAAAGGTGCCGTGAGGATGAGGTAACACCTCAACTCCAAGAAAATATGATATGCTACCAAGATCTTTGAGAGAGAAACGAGAGGAGAATTGAGAGACGAATGTTTTTAGAAGAGAGAATTGGAGCTAGTGATAATGATATCGTCAACATAGACAAGTAGGTAGATAAGTTCATATAGATGGTGGAATGATCCATCCATGCACGCATATGTGATGCGCATATGGAATTTTGGCAAGCAGGAATGCTGCGCGCATGGCGCATGGGTGTTGCGCCCGAAAAGTTTGAACTGAATTTGTTGTAACTGCACTGCTGGGCTGTAGATGAGCTGACACGTGAAGGTTGTTTAGATTCTTCTGTTGCTGAGATCTTGGGTGATTAGCACCCGTTCGTGATTGGGAGCGAGTCAAATAACACGTGTTGTATGTACATTACTCAAAGATCTCGATTAGTTGAAACCAAATAGATTTAATGTGCTGACTTGGTTCAGTACATGAGGTAACATGGCGCATGGCTACTGGGCGCATGGCTTTAAGGGCGCATGCGAGGATTTAGTGAGGTCTAGCCATGTGACAGGGCACAGTTGTAGCCATAAAATGATGGTGTTGACGTTTAATTGTCGTCTCGAATTTTGAAGCATCTTTGTCTTCATCTGAAATGACTCCCATGCGCCTAGGTGATATGTGCATGACCAATGGGCGCATGGAGTCGGGCATGATGATGCTTGGGTTTTTGTATAGCCATCGTCTGAACATCCTTCGAGAAGCACGCTGCATCATATTCGAGTGATAGCTGACATGTGACACGTTTGTCAGTGTTGTATTAAATACTGATGGAAAGTTTATGGAGCCATAGGCACATGGTGACTGGCGCATCCAAGTCCTGGCGTAGATGTGGTGGGCACATGATTATAGAGGCACATGATTTTGATTTTTCTATGCTTCTATAAGACCCCCTTCAAAGTTTTCAAAACTTGAACCAGTTTTGAGATACTTTAAACAAGAAGCATGGACATGGAATTATTTGTCTTATAGCGCATGGTCTGTATGGCGCATGGCCTTCTTGGCGCATAGTCGATATGACAAGTTGTCTAATCTTCATTGGGATCAGAGCGAGCTGATTTGGCTCGATCCCCGAAGTGTCGGCTACATACGTTACCTTTATTAAGACACGCGCTTTCTTAAGCTTATAAATAGGCATTTAGGGGGGGGGGAAGTTTTTACTCTATTCTTCAAACCTTCTATAGTGGCTCATGCAAGTCAACAAATAAATTATTTGGTTATATGACTGTACCAAGCAAGCTTGCATATAGGACTACAGTCTAGGATCGATATATTATGTCCCACCCAATTTATCTCCTTGTATACTATTTTTTTTTCAATAACTTCGGGTCAACTTAGGCCAATTTATCGTCTACCGTAAAAAATTTGACATACTTTCCATCTTATTTTCGGGACTCAATTTCGATCCGAACTTTTCAAACCATTGGATGAGCTTGATCCATTCGAAGCCTACTACTCACATGCCAAGGATGTCCCATTGAATCAAGGTTCCATGTGCTATTTAAATTTACATGGCATATATGACCACTCATTAGATTTTTAGAGTGTATTCCATTCCTAAGAATTTCCCCCACCCAAGACTTGTCCAACAAGTTGTAGGATGACAAATTTTAGTTAACCCAACTTAGAGGGACAATCCTGGATAAAGTTTCCTGAATATTTGAGTATTTATTGGGTTAAATCCTAAGAGGGAAACACCCCAATCTAAATTTTTATATTTAGATACCTTGAATATCTCCTAAGATTAATATCAAAACCTTATGCAATAAGACTCCAAAAACCATCCAAAACTCACCAAATCCCACATCCAACAGCCCCTACCCAAAACTCTATCAAACCCTACCTATATAACCCACATTAGCCGACCATCCCTTCCTTAAACCCTAAAAACTAGAGCATATACTACTGCTGACGGCTGTTGCTGCATCTTTTCCTTCTTGATATTGTTCAACCTTCTTGTCATGCCATCCAAGGCTAGCCAC
Organism: Iris pallida; assembly: GCA_029216955.1. Taxonomy (NCBI): domain Eukaryota; kingdom Viridiplantae; phylum Streptophyta; class Magnoliopsida; order Asparagales; family Iridaceae; genus Iris; species Iris pallida. Next base: position 32,333,715 of record JANAVB010024400.1, on the reverse strand, counting down.
CCTATCCCCGATGCAGCCAAGACCCTCCTCCATCATCCCAAGGCAGCCTATAGCATTGTACATCCCTTGTAAGGTCGTAACAGCCCTCCCCAAGCCGGATAGACCCCCTAGTCGAATATTACAGCAGGTAACCTTTTTGTAAATACTTTTGCATGACTTCGAGAGATATGTTCTTCACGAAACCAAAAATAATGGATCTATACGTGTATACTGCCATCCTATAAAGTTTTATAACAAAATTATGTTTTGTTTGATTGGGGCACACGTTTTATAAAAGTATGTCCGAAATAGACACTATTTAGTGCAAGTAGGTTTTGATCTATGAAGACGGGCTTTTAATATCAAGAAACTATATGAAAACTTTCATAATTCGGTTATCTACAAATTCTATCAACTACTTTTTCATATTTTGTTGTTTTGATATTTATTCTCTTACATCTTCGAAGAAGAAATTCTGCCGTAATCTCGAACAATTGAAACTTTCGTCTTGTAAACCCCAAACTATTTTGTGTGCATCCATGGCTAAATAAATTGTTATTCCTCAAAACATATTTATTTAATAATTAATTTGGTTTATTTTATAATTTTAAATGTATTTTATGTATGGTCAAAAAGGATTCAAAACAACATCGATTTAACAAGCTTGATACTAGTTGATCATGGGATATTTCCAAAATTATTTTTCATAAGTATAGTGATATAAAATATATTTTTAGAAGTAATAAAGCATTATTTCAGATTTAAAACTGAATATTTTATATACATTTTTGGTGTGATTTTATGTTAGGCCTAGAAGGGTTATTATGACTAGTTGTATAATTCATGTCTAGTATTTAGAATAGATAATTATATAGATTATATTATGTGTAAATGGCAGTAATAATGTTAGTATGATTAGTAATGTTAATTATTATTATTCATAGGAGTTCGTGAGATCGTGACCACGGAAGTTGGAGACGGACCCATAATCTACACTCTCACGACGATTTCAGCAAGATACCTTTCTACTTTACTTGTACTGTTAAAAACATGGTTTGTTGTTATGCTAGAAGTAGTTGTGTTAGTAGAGTGTGTCCAAGCCATCGATGTGGTTATCGATGTTCGTATCGATGTTCGTATATGTATGTTTGACTTACGTGTAAAGGAGTCATACCTGGATTGTGTGAAGTTATTTCTAAGTGACTTATATGCCTTGTCATGTATCATATACGACACAGTGAGTGAGATTACATTGTGCTGGTAGGAGCTTCTATATTTGGATAGCTACCAATGTGAGCGGGTCATACGACAGTTCATATATCGATTAGATTGAGTCTAGTTAGCGACTTACATAGAGATGTGGATTGTCCCACTCATAGATGTGATTCGTGCAAGACATTGGAGGGGAAGAATATTAGTAGGCGTATGGGACAGACATTTGTATATCAGCCTCAGTGTGCCATGTTATAGGTTATACTAGTGGATATATCCGACAGCGGCCATGGACTAGTATCCGTTACGGTCGGGGAAGTATGCTAGTATAAATTTCAATATTGGTTGACACTAATGCTACTCCCTCACCTACCCATACGTCCCAAAGTCATCTTTGACGTGCATTCACATAGATGATAGTTTACTCAGTTCATTTCTTATATTTATTTTAGTTCATATTGCAGCTTGATATTTTGTATCTTGTTACGCCCCTCTGAGGACCTGGTTCTTTTTCAGATTAAGATGAGCACCTTTATTCTATAGTTTACGGACCAGGTATCGAGCTTGAATTTCTTGCAGAGGACATAGAGGTTGTGCCCGAGGAGTTTTCGTGATCCAGGGGTTGATAGTTGATTAGAGTCGTAGACATTTTATCTAGTTTGCTATGTCTTGACTACTTCTTTATTTTAGTATTTTATTATTCCAGCATTATATTTGATTTTCGTAGATATATTTCTACCATAATTGATTATTTCAGATAGATCTTGTATTTGGATATTCAGAATTATTTCTATTTTAGTCAGACTTTATTATATATTTTTTGTATTGATGTTGTCATTATGTGGATGAGATTATAGTGTTATGTTGTTGCTGCGGAGATATTAGATTACTTGTTTCTGTTGTACTGTAGTTGTAGAATTCAACGTACTACGATTAGGATAAGTCCATTAAATTTGGATTATTTATTCTAGCTGTACAGCTTGTATGCTCATGTCTTAGATTTCTAAGTATTTTTGGAACTGGGATGTGACATATTTTTATGGTATCCAACTCCTAGCGATGGTAGGACTTAGGTGGCTCTTGGGAACCCTACTCCCGAAGAGGTTCCAGCCAACCCGATAACCTTAGCAGGATTCGTACCACCAGTTCCGACTCAACACGAGGGTCAGACCTCGCAGATCTAGACGCAACAGGAGGGTCCATTAGTCCCAGCAGCCTCTTTTTTGAATCAGATACCATATGTAACATATACGCAGCAGCCCTATGGACCGATACCGTAGATGCCCTAGCCCGATGGCCCGGCCCAGATGTTCCAATTCTTCTAGATGATGATGCAGCAACAGATACAGCAGACATAGGCTATGAGGCAAAGCTTGATGATAGTTGTAGAGAGGTGGACAGTACCATCCCCTGTACCGACACCTGCACCAGCACCCACTCCGACGGTAGGTACTATTTATGGCTATCGGCAGATGAATCCAAAGCCATTTAAGGGCAAGAATACACCGGAGGAGATCATAGAGTGGATGATCAGCACTCAGAAGCATCTCGATGCTTCCTAGCTGCCTGAAGACTTATGGATGACAACCGTTCAGACCCAGCTTAAATGAAATGCACATTACTGGCGGGAGTCGATTGGACGAGATATCAGTTGAGATAAGACCAGGGAGCAGTTGTTGGAGTATATTAAGGTAAAGTACTTCCCCGTTATAGTTTGAAATGCTTTCTACGATCAATTCCTCTATCTTAAGCAGGGAAATATGACCGTAGATGAGTATGACACTTAGTTTAGTTGCCTTAGTCGTTTCAGTACTATCCTAATATCGAATGACAGGGAGAAGGTGAGGAGATTTCATCATAGATTGACGAATAAGCTTCAGCAGTCTACTACTTCATAGTCTAGAGTTTCGTACGTGGAGGTGTTAGTAGAAGCTCGTCTCCATGAGGCTATCAACAAGGATCCAGTACTTCCGAAGTGCCCTACTACTATGATTGTTTCGGCCAAGGAACAATCAGGAGGACCTATACGACATCCAGGAAGACTTCACCAGCAGAGAGCTATACCATATCCAGCGAAGGAGCTCTCCACTTATCATCATTGTAGTAAGAAGGGACACCTTCTAAGAGACTACCGGAAGAGACTAGGACAATACCTATGATTAGACCTGACTAGCACCGTGCCATGAAGTATCCACAAAAGAGCGACAGACCACAACATCTAGTTCCGAGGCCAGTATTACCATCACCACCAGGATCGAGATCACCTACTAAGATGATTACAACACCAGAAGGACCACAGAGAGGACCACCTTTACCACTATAGGAGGTCCAGTATGGGAGGGCTAGACAACAGGCTAGAGGACAAAGAGTTGGCTAGGGTTATGTTATGGCACCAGTTGTTGAGGAACCCGAGGACGTGGCGGCTATAGGTACTATCTTGGTAGTATCTATACCCGTTACTGTACTATTTAATTCGGGGGCCACCTTGTCTTTCATATCTAGTAGTTTTGTGGCAATACATAGAGTAGCTATCTCGCCCTTGCCTAAGACTTGGAAGATTCTTATGGGAGAAGGTATTGTACCGGCCACTTGTACATATAGAACTTGTTCGGTGGTAGTGTGTGGAAGAGAGATGAGAGTACGATATTTGGTATTTCCAATGCCTAATTTTGATGTAGTATTAGGGATGGACTGATTGAAAAAGTATCATGCTTTGTTAGATTGACATAGAGGGAGTGTTATCTTCAGACTGCCAGACCGTCCAGGGCTTGAATTCATGCGAGGGACCATTGAGAAGGGGTATGGGCAGCAGTCGAAGCTTTCATGTCCATGGAGGTAGCACCGTAGCCTATTGTTGAGGAGTTCATGGATGTATTTTCGGAGGACTTGCCCGGTCTACCACCTGACAGACAAGTAGAGTTTAGTATTAAGTTAGTGCCAAGAGCAGCACTATTTTTTCTAATATGTACTGGTTGGCAAAGAAGGAGTTAGACGAGATAAAGGTCTAACCAGAAGAGTTATAGACCACAGGCTTCATTCGACCAAGTGCATCATCTTGGGGGGCTACAGTATTGTTTGTGCCAAAGAAGGATGGATCAATACGTATGTGTATCGACTATCGGACACTAAACACATTGATTATTAAGAACAAGTATCCAATTCCCCGGATTGATGACTTGTTCGATCAGCTGACAGAAGTGAAAGTGTTTTCGAAGATTAATTAAGGTCAGGATACCACCAAGTGAAGGTGCATAGTGAATACATTCTGAAGACAACATTCAGAACTTGTTATGGTCATTATGAGTTCTTGGTTATGCCTTTCAGATTGACGAATGTGCTAGCAGTGTTCATAAATTTGATGAATAGTATGTTTTACCCATATTTGGATCAGTTCATGGTTGTTTTAATTGATGATATTTTGGCATACTCTACGAGTCGGGAAGAGCATGAGCAGCATTTGAGGATTATTTTGGAGACACTGAGGAACAAGAGGCTCTATGCTAAATTGAGCAAATATGAGTTCTTCTTAGACCGTAATTCATTCATTGGACACATTGTCTCAGGAGAAGACATTTCAGTGGATCCAGCCAAGATATCTGAATTAGAGATGTGGCCTGTTCCGACTAACGCCTCTGAGGTGAGAAGTTTTTAGGGCTTGTCGGGTATTACCAAAGGTTTGTAGAGAACTTCGCGAGGATTGTGGAACTGATGACTCAATTGACCCACAAGGAGCAGGAGTTCGTGTGTACTAAGGAGTGTCAAATGGCATTTTATGAGTTGAAGAAGTGCCTGACCATTGCACCCATCTTGACGATTCTATCTAGACCCAGAGGGTTCGTGATCTATAGCGATGCTTCCTAAAAAGGATTGGGATGTGTATTGATATATCATGGGAAGGTTGTAACTTGTGCTTCAAGGCAATTGAGGACTCATGAGAAGAATTATCCTATGCATAACTTGGAGCTTACCGCAATGATCTTTGTATTGAAGCTTTGTATGAATTATTTGTATGGGGAGCGTGTGAAGATCTTTATAGATCATAAGAGCTTGAAGTATGTCTTTACTTAGAAAGACTTGAATATGAGACAAAGAAGATGGTTGGAATTGATGAAGGATTTTAAGATTGACTTGCTGTATCATCCAGGGAAGGCGAATGTAGTTGTTGATGCTTTAAGCAGTAAACCAATGGCATTTTTCTTGACTACTCAGCTGTATCTATTAGAGGATCTATAGAAGTTGGGGATAGAAGTTATATTGCTAGGAGTAGATGGCCAATTGATGAGTCTTCAGGTGCAGTCGTTATTGGTCGAGATGATCAAGGCTGTATTTCTGACGGATACGAGATTTCAGAGACTACGGCAGAGGACCGAGGCCAGTATACAGACCAGATTGCGTATTCATGAGGATGGGACTTTGAGGTGTGGAAATTGCCTCTACGTTCCAAATGGAGGGCTTTGACAGGTGTTGATGTCAGCAGCACACAATTTGCCATATTCTATTCATCCAGGAGGGACGAAGATGTACAGAGACCTGAAGCACCATTATTGGTGGCATGGAGTGAAGCAAAAGACAGCTCGATTTGTAGCAAAGTGTTTGGTGTGTCAGCAAGTTAAGGCTGAATATCAGAGGTCAGCGAGATTGCTCTAGCTATTACCCATTCCGGAGTGAAAATGGGAGCATATTACGATAGATTTTGTGATAAAATTTTTGAGAAGCCCGAGTGGTAGAGATGCAGTTTGGTTTATTGTAGATAGACTCACCAAGGTAGCCCATTTCTTACCTTTTAAAGTGGGCTAATCTACGGATGTGTTAGCCGAGATGTATATAAAGCAAATCATACGGCTACACGGAGTGCCAAATAGCATTGTGTCTGATAGAGATTCGAGGTTTAGTTCTCATTTTGGAGGAGTATACAGGAGAGCCTTGGTACGAGGTTGAAGTTCAGTATATCATATCATACGTAGACGGATAGACAGTCGGAGCATACCGTATAGACTTTAGAAGATATATTGAGAGCTTGTATGCTTGACTTTGGAGGCTCATGGAAAGATCATCTTCATTTGGTAGAGTTTTTATATAATAACAGTTATCAGGCGAGCATCCAGATGGCATCATTTGAAGCTTTGTACAGAAGAAAGTGTCGTTCTCCAGTATATTGGAGTGATGTCGGAGAGCGACATATATTGGGACCGGAGTTAGTAGTTCATACTTTAGAGAAAGTGAAGCAAATTCAAGGGCATTTGCGAGGCTCAAGATCAACATAAGCATTGGGCAGACAGTCATCGCCGACCATTGGAGTTTCAGCAAGGAGATCATGTATTTCTAAAGATTTCGCTGACTAGAGGGACCGTGAGATTTAGAGGAAGAGGGAAGCTTAGTCTGAGGTATATCGGGTCGTTCGACATTCTAGAGAGGGTCGGTGAGGTCGCTTACAGACTTGTGTTGCCAACGACGTTGGAGGGTGTTCACGACGTGTTCTATATATCGCAGTTGAGGAGGTATGTGTCAAATCCAAGTCACGTTCTTGATCACTCTGAGATTATTGTGGGACCGAGCCTGTCCTATGAAGAGCAGCTCGTGGAGATTCTGGACCGTCGAGAGAAAGTCTTGGGGGAGCAGAACATTCTCTTAGTTCATATCGCATTGGGCAACATGCACCGGACGAGTCAACTTGGGAACACGAAGATGCAATTTGGGAGCATTTTTCTCATTTCTTTATGGGATTAGGTATGTCTTCTTTATTTAGTCATGATTGATTTTTTAATTAGTGTTTATTTAATTTTGAGGACGAAATATTCTAAGGTGGAGAGGTTGTAAGCCCACTAAAATATATAAATATATTTAAAGTTATATATTGGTTATTATATATTTTCCACTATTATTTATGATCATAATATAATTTTTTTGTAGCTTTGATTTTTGGAACACAAAAAATGCAATTCCTTTGAATCTTTTTTCATGAGTTTTTATCTAGATTAGTTTATCTTCATTTTGATATATTATGTCCCACCCAATTTGTCTCCTTATGTACTATTTTTCTGCCACAGCTTCGGATCTAGTTAGGCTAATTTGTCGTCTACCGTAAAAATTTGACATACTTTCCATCTTATTTTTGGAACTCGATTTCGATACGGACTTTTCAAACCATTACATGAGCTTGACCCATTCGAAGCCTACTACTCATATGTCGAGGGTGTCCCATTCAATCGAGGTCCCATGTGTGATTTAAATTCAAATGGCACGTAAGACCACTCATTAGATTTTTATTCAATCGAGGTCCCATGTGTGATTTAAATTCAAATGGCACTTAAGACCACTCATTAGATTTTATTCAATAGAGGTCCCATGTGTGATTTAAATTCAAGTGGTACATAAGACCAGTCATTAGATTTTTTTAGAGCGTATTTCCAATCCTAATAATTTTTTCGCACCCAATACTTGTCCAACAAGTTGTAGGATGGCAACTTTAGTTAACCAAACTTAGAGGGACAATCCTAGATTAAATTCCATGAATAGAGTATTTATTGGGTTAAACCTGAGGGGGAAACACCCTAATCCAAACTTTTATATTTAGATACCTTAAATATGTCCTAAGATTTAGTATCAAAACCTTATGAACAGGACTCCAAGACCCATCAAAAACTCACCCAAAACCCGCATCCAAAAGTTCCCTACTCGACCCTCTGTCAAACCCTACGTATATAACCCACATTAGCCGACCATCCCTCCTTCAAACCCTAAAAGCACGAGCATATACTACTGTCGACTGCTGCTGCTGCATCTTCTAATTGCTGCTACTGTCCTTGTCGTGCCATCCAAGGCTAGCCACGCTATCCCTGGTGCAGCCAAGACCCTTCTCCATCATCCCAAGGCACCCCATAGAATTGAACAACCCTTGTAAGGTCGAAACAACCCTCTCCAAGCCGAATAGACCCCATAGCCGAACGTCACAACAGGTAACCTTTTTGTAAACATGGTTTAATGACTTCTAGGGATCCGTATTTCACAAAACAAAAACAATGGACCCCATACATGTGTACTTTCATCCTATAAAGTTTTATGCTAAAATTATGTTTTGTTTGATCAGGGCCCACATTTTATATGGTGTGTCCAGAAGAGATACTGTTTGGTGCAAGTAGGTTTTGATCTATGAAGCCTGACTTTTAATATCAAGAACCTACATGAAAAGGTTCATAATTCGATTATCTACAAATCCTTTCAATTAATTTTTAAATTTTTACTGATTTGATATTTATTCTCTCGCATCTTCGAAGAACAAATTCTGCTGTAATCTCGAACCAATTGAAACTACCATCTTGTGAACCCCAAACTATTTTCTGTGCATCCATGGCTAAATAAGTTGTTGGTCCTCAACACATGAATATATTTATTTTATAACTAATGATTTATTTTTTGTTTGTTTTAGAATTTTAAATGTATTTTATTTATGGTTAAAAAGGTTTCAAAACAACATCGATTTAACAATGATACTAGTTGATCATGGAATATTTCCAAAATTAATTTCATAAATATATTGATACAAAATATATTTTTCAGAAATAATAAAGTATTATTTCAGATTTAAAATTGAATATTTTATATATATTTTTGGTGTGATTTTTTGTTAGGCCTAAAAGGGTTATTATGACTAGTTATATAATTCATGTCTAGTATTTAGAATAGACAATTATATGGATTATAATTACATGTAAATGGTAGTAATAATGTTAGTATGATTATTAATGTTAGTTATTATTATTCATAGGAGTTCGTAAGACAGTAACCACGGAAGTTGGAGACAGACCCATAATCTATACTCTCATAGCGATTTCAGGCAAGATACCTTGCTACTTTACTTGTACTGTTAAATACATGGTTTGTTGTTGTGCTAGAAGTAGTTGTGTCAGTAGAGTGTGTCCAAGTATAACTTGGATGCCATCGATGTGGTTATCGATGTTCGTGTGCATGTGTTTGACTTACGTGTATAGGAGTCATACCCGGATTGTGTGAAATTGTTTCTAAATGACTTCTATGCCTTGTCACATATCATACACAACACAGTGAGTGAGATTACATTATGTTGGAGCGAGCTTCCGTATTTGGCTAAATACCAATGCGAGCGGGTCATCTGACGGTTCATATATTGATTAGATTGAGTCTAGTTAGTGACTTGCATAGAGATATGGATTGTCCGAGTCATAGATGTCATTCGTACAGGACATGGAAGGGAAAGACTATTAGTAGGCGTATGGAACATATATTTGTATATCAGCATCAGTGGGCCATGTTATAGGCTATACTAATGGATATATCCGGTAGCGGCTACAGAGTAGTATCCGGTACGGTCAGAGAAGTATGCTAGTATATATATATTTCAGCATTGATTGACGCTAATGCTACTCTCTTACCTACACATATGGCCCAAAATCATCTTCGATGTGCATTCACATAGATGGATAGTTTACTCAGTTTATTTTTTGTATTTATTTTAGTTTATATTGTAGCTTGTTATTTTATATCTTGTTACGTTCCTCTAAGGATCTGGTTCTTTTCCAGATCCGGACATGCACCTTTATTCTACAGTTTATGGACCAGGTATCGAGCCCAGATTTCTTATAGAGAACTTAGATGTTGTGCTCGAGGAGTTTTTCCTGATCCAGGGGTTGACAGTTGATTAGAGTAATGAACATTTTATCTAGCCAGCTATGTCCTGCCTATTTTTTTATTTCAGTACTTTATTATTCCAGCATTGCATTTGATTTTCGTGGATATATTTCTACTAGACTTGATTATTTCAGACAGATCTTGTATCTGGATATTCATACTTATTTATATTTCAATCATACCTTGTTATATATTGTGATGTGTCGATGGTGCCATTCTGTGGATGAGATTATAGAGTTATGTTGTTGCTACAGAGATATTATATTAACTATGATTGTTCTATTGTAGTTGTAGGATTTAGTGTACTAGGATTAGGATAAGTTCATTAAATTAGGAATACTTATTCTAGCGGTACAGCTGGCATGCTCATATCTTAGGTTCCTAAGTATTTTTGGAACTGGGGCATGACAATGCAGCCTCTATGATGCTTAAGAGCTTAGCTCTTATGGGATCCACAAAGCGCAGCACTTGCTGAAGGATGCCACGTGGCCAAAAATGGTGCAGTGCCTCTCAAGCACAATCAAATATATTTTGTTTTAACATAATGAGATCTTTGAGCAGTGAGCACGCGCCATATGTCATTGACTCAGTCATACTTATGAACGGCTGCCAACCACCCAAGATCTCAGCAACAGATGAATCTTAACAACTGTCACATGTCAGCTCATCCACAACCCAACAATACAGTTTCAACATAATCGGTTCTATCATTAAACGTGCAACACTCCTGCGCCAAAAACCCATGCGTGCATGGGTGGTTCATTCGAATAGCCTATAAATAGGAGTCTTCCTTCATTTTTGGATTCTTGATCGACAACCTTGGATTATCCATATACGAGCATCCAGAGAGTCGAAGCAAGTTCTTCTCGTCGTCAGATCGTCAACGGAGTAAAGTAACCACTACTGTATTTGATATCCATGGTAACACTTTTCCATTATTATTTGTAGTTAGATTTCCTGTTTAGGAGTTCTTTTGTACTTTTTTCATTTGTAATACAAAAGTTCTTCAACTTTTGTCCATGGTAAGCATAATCATTATCACAAACCCAAGAAGAACCTTTTCAAGAAGATGCATAACATCCAAACTTTAAGGATAGAATTTCATTTTCTTCTTCCATCCCTTCTTTTAATCCATCTACTGGTTCTCGTGTTCAGATATCATGTTCACAACCTGAACAAGATATAGAACCTAGAAGGAGTAAAAGAGAAAGGATTGAAAAGAATTTATTAGAAGGATTCTTCACTTGATAGAGGGTGATCTCTCAACTTATGAAGAAGTATTTCTTCTCCTGATGGCCCATTCTGGAAAAAAGCAAGTAACAATGAATACAACTACATTATGGAAAATACTACTTGGTTTTTAGCAGACCTATCTTTAGGTTGTAAATCCATAGGTTGTAAGTGGATATCCAAAAAGACGCTTAAAGCCGTTGGTACCATATAGAAATACAAGGCTAGATTAATAGCCAAAGGTTTTACCAAAAAAAGGGTTTAGATTATTTTTATACATACTCTTCTCTAGTTAGGATCACCTCTATTAGAACCCTTCTAGCCGTAGCATCCATTCATGATTTGCTAATCCAATAAATGGATGTAAAGACAACATTTCTAAATGAAGATTTAGAGCAAGAAATATATATGGATCAACCTGAGGGTTTCATTGCTAAAGGTCAAGAAAAGAAGGTTTGCAGATTAGTAAAATCTCTTTATGACCTAAAGCCAAGCAATGGCACAACAAATTTGACAAGGTCATTTTAGAATCTGGTTTCCTATCAAATAAATATGACAAATGTTTGTATTCTAAAAATACAAATAGAAGTTGTGCCATCTTATGCTTGTATGTTGATGATATCCTTATTCTAGGATCTTCACTGGAATTGATAAATAATACAAAAAATTATTTATCTAACCTGTTTGATATGAAAGATCTAGGCGAAGCCAACTTGATCTTAGAAATGCAAGTGTCCAAATACAAAGAGGGCCATACTCTATTCTTAGCACACTTGATCGAGAAAAAATGTTAAGAAAGTTTGAGTATTTTGACAAGAAACCTGTCCTTATCGTTATGACAGTAATATTATTTTCAAGAAGAATGAAAGATCACCTATAAAACAACATAGATATTTACAGTTGATAGATTCTCTTATGTATATAACAAATAGGACCAAACCCGATATTGTATTTGCAATTGGAAGACTAAGTAGATATACCAGTAATCCAAACCAATCATATTGGACTGCTTTGGATAGGGTATTTAGATATCTTAAGGGTACTCTAGATTATAAACTTTATTATACTAGACACCCTGATATTATAGAAGGTTACTCAGATGCAAATTTGTAACTGACTCACATGATGTGAAATCTACTATTAGATATATTTTCACTCTAGGAGGAGCTGCAATCTCCTGGGAATCTTGTAAAAAAACTATCATTGCTAGGAGTACAATGGACTCTGAAATGATATCTTTGGATAGTACTTGTATAGAAGCAAAATAGCTTAGAAATCTTATTATGCATATACATATTTTTGTTAGTCCTGTTCCTGCAATTTCTATGAACTTTGATAATAAATCTACTATAAATTACTAAAGCATGATTCTATGAAAGCTAAGATGAACATGCACCTGCAACTGTGCTTCAAGTCTATAAAGAGCCTATTAGGCAAATATGCGGTTCTTGACTCTATAAAGTCAGAAAAGAACCTTGCAGGCCACTTGACGAATGGTCTGTCTAGGACATTAATTCTAGATCCATCAAGGGGGATGGGATTAAGTCCATAAGTTAGCTACCAGCAGTGGCAACCCAACCGAGTATGATTGGAGATCCCAGGAAGCTAGTTCAATAGGTAGAAACAAGCTGGACTTAGGTGACTATTATGGAACACTGACCCTGAGAATAAATTCTCTTAAACTAATGCCCAAGAGACTGTACGATGTTGTACATGGATACCTCATCTCTATGGTGGTAATGTTGGTTAAGGTGAGTTTTAACTCTTAATAAGTCTAAGCATGATATGCAGGATTGATTCCTATCACCAACTCTTGAGTACTTACCTATATGATAGGTCGTGAAGGTCGCGACGATAGGACATGGCGGTCCTAGACAACTCTCATGAATTTGGAAAGTGTGCATGGCCAATCAAACGTGCCACCTGATAGACCCAAGAACTTCTAGCGTACTATATGTGTTACTTTCTAAATTTGGTTCAAGAAATCTGATTCAAGGCATCGTCCATCAGGCACATCTTCGGACAAACACAATAGTCACTAAGTGACCTTCAAGGCTGTAGTCCATATCATCTATGCATAGTATATACCTCCCTATCTACTCTTATTCTTTTCTTATATGAAACTTGGTTTTCTGGGGGATTGTTGGTGCTGCTGCTATTCTTTCCTTTCTTTTCAAAAACCAACCTCTCATATACATTTAGTCCCACATCGGATGTACATAATTTTAATAGTATATATATATATATATATATATATATATATATATATATATATATATATATATATATATATATATATATATATATCACTTTGCTCTCTTTTACTTCATTGAAGTCTTGTGTAGGGAGCCCTACGGACCACACGTGAGCGACGTCGTCGCCCGGCTAGGCTTGGTTTGGTTCAGTTCGGAGCGCGTAACAGATGCGGGTACGTCCCATATCTGCGGGCACCAAATGCCGATTCGATTCCTTCTTCAGGTTCAGGTTGAGATCCTAAAAACATTTTTGCTCCTTCTTAGATTTTTTTTTTAAAAGTTGGACACATTTAGTTTTGTCCAGGTTCTTCGAACCACGTTTTTCCATTTGTTTTCTATTTGTAACGTGTGAATTTCTTTGTCCTTGTAACGTCTGAATTTATTTATATTTATTTTATGTCCGTTGGAAAGCTCTCATGATGCCTATAAATATGGGCATTCTTCTTTTCTCCATTACGCTTGAAAACTATACGAAAATATTCTACAAAAAATTCTCTTCCATTCTCTTCGGGATCCATTCTGTTTGTCAATTCCTTGCTCTAGGCAGAGCTAAGTCAGGATCGCTCTTTCCTAAGTTGTGTGCAACGAGGAGATACCGTTAGAGCAAGGATTTTACCACTAGGAGTATTCGGAATAAGTCTACAAATAGACCCGAATCAACTCTTAGGACAGTGCTTCGCGCGCGAATTTTTCGGAGGCCGGTAACATTAAATTTATTTTTATTTTGTTTACAGATTTTAACAAGAAAAAGTAAAATATTTCTAACACTTTTTATGGACATAGTGTAAATCTTCCGAGCATGTTTCTTGGTTGGTTTATATTCTGACTTGTCATATATATTGCTTTCTGCTCAAAGCCTTACAGAAGCCACACGTGTATTTTTTTCCTTCTCAGCTGTCCGTGGCCTCCTCTAAACTAGGATATGCTTCGCAAATGCAAAGGTGTCATAGTGCCTAGTGTTCATTTTAGTTGTTGCAGTTTGTAAAACCACATTTTGAGGAGTTATTTAGTATCAGTTTGTGATTAATAATAATGCAGTACTGTATAATGAGGTTTAGCAAGATCCAGTGGATCAAAGCAGCAAACTCATTTCTATAACTGCATGACAACTATAATATAAAGCACAGTGGGTTTTTGGTCCGACCCATGTGCTTTGGTTCAACGATGATGAAAGGACTAAATTGCCCCTCTCTCTATAAGAGAGGAGGAGGTCCCATGTTGGGTGCGGAGCAACCGGCTGTTCCAACGGCACCCCCGTCTCCAGCCCCTCTTGCACCGTCCCTCCTTCCGCCGCTTCCACTCCATCCTCGTCCACGCCGTCGTCGCCGGCCTCTTCCGTAACCCCTTTGTCGCAAGCAGCCTCCTCCACTGTGCCGCCGACGCCGACCCTTCCTTCGCCGCCTCCCTCTTCTCCGCCATGACCAACCCCAACCCCTTCTCCTTCAACACCGCCATCGCCATCTCCACCGACCCACTCTCCATCTACTCCCAAATGCTCTGCCCTCCTCCTTGGATTCTGGCCCGACCCCTTCGTGCAGACCGTCCTGCTCACCGCCTACTCCCGACGCGGCTCCGTCGACCACACCCTGCGGGTGTTCGACGGAATGCCGCACAGGGACGTCTTCTCCTAGACCGCCGCCGTATCGGGCCTCGCCGCCCTCGGACGCCCCGCGACGGCCATGCGCGTCTTTGCCTCCATGAGTCCCCACGCTGCCCCGAACGCCGCCACCGTGGTCTTTGCCCTGTCCGCCTCCGTCGGGCTCGGGTCCCTGGCGCTGGCCCGGTGCCTGCACGCCTACATCGAGAAGGCCGGGTTCGCAGGCTGCGTCTCCGTCCGAAACTCCCTGGCGCTGGCCCGGTGCCTGCACGCCTATGTCGAGAAGGCCGGGTTCGTGTCCGTGCCATTATGGCACGAGTTATCCACTAGTTTGTGTAATAAAAAGAGGCTATTGAATATAATTGTCGGTCTACTTCATGTCCATCATTTTGCATGTTCTACTAGCTGTCTGCATCAGCGAGCGGTCTCGAACGTGTCGGTTTGCATAAGCAACTTCCTGGTGGCAGAGGCGGTTATACTTAGAAATTGTTTGGATGCACGAAAGTGTACAAAAATATAAAAATAAAATAAAATAAAATAAAATAAGTAGAATTGTTTGCGTTTGCACAAATTTTGACTTACAAAATATTGTTCAGATAGTGGAGTTGGAATAAATAGAAATGAAAAAAAAAGGAGTTGGATTGTTTGGATAGTTGTTGAAAGGTTCTAACTTTTTTGTTTGATTGTTAGAATAAAAGTGGATGTTGATTGGAGATGTGATAACCTTAGGTAAGTTTACCACCAACTTTGTTCTTCTAACACAAATAATTGTCATAAATGGTAACCTTGTAAGCAATAATTTTTTTTTCAAAGAATTACTGATTAGTGTAATTGACATATGATTACTGAATATAAATTTCCTCAAATAAAAAATGGAATTCGTGTAATGAAAAAAAAAATATGTTCAAGGTCATTAACATATATTGTATTATTTTTACAAAATAATATTGAAGATAAATTACAATGACAAAGACAAAAATGTTTTATGAACAAAATTTAACACAATTTTTTAACATACAATATTTAAAACGCACAAAAATTTACTTTACACCAATATTTTTTTACACATAATTTTACAAATTGATATTACAATTTTCATAAATTAAGGAGATTACATTATAATATCCACTCTTTTAATGTTGTCCAAATTTGTTCTCACAAATCAACAAATCCAAGCAGTCTCAGGCCAAGAACTCCTTCCATGTTTCGCTGCATCCAGAGAACTTAAGAGGGTTGTTTGGTAAACCGTAAGGGGGAAAATATTTGGATTTGGACTTTCAAGAATAGAAGTGGATTGGAATACATGCGCTTTCTTGTCCCCCTTTAGAAAAAATGTGTTTGATTATGATAACAAAGTGAGAAGTGAAAAGTGAGAGAATATGTTATAACAATAAATTTAAGATAATTACTTTAATAAAAAAATACATATTAGTTATAGTTCATTAATATTAATAAAAATATTTTATTAACTAGTTAATTATTCTAATTATATAATCAAATAAGTAGATTATTTTTATTACTAATTAATTATTTATTTATTACTTAATTACTAATTACCAAACTACACATTACCAACTATCTAGTAAATATAGTTAATAAACTATTAATGTCACTCCTCGTTTCCGCTATACATATATTTCGTGTATTATTCATGTATCTTGTATCATAGTTTTCATGTATCCTATTTTGATATGGTATCTTGCACGTATTTCTCGTGCCCGTATCACTTTATTAGTGATTAAGTATGTCTATGAGTATCAAATTTATTGGATTTTTTGTGATAGTTGAAGACCCGACGGGTCGATCGGCAAGGTTTGCTAATTTTATATGTTATCCCCTGACCTCGATCTGGACACGTACTATGTCTCGGTGTATTATTGCACCCCTTGACCTTGTATGTTTGTAGGGATGTATTGTTGCATCGATGATAGGATACGAATTCAGTCTATGGTTTTGGCTCTATTTATAATATAGTCATTGTGGTCTTTCGTAGGATAATCGGTTAATTGACTTATAGTATGTTTTGATTATTGGTAATATAAAAAAGATTATAATACACGCTACTATCCTAAACAAGTAGAATACACATTATCAATGTCATAGACCCGTGATAGAACCCGTACGTAGAATTAAGTACCCGAAAATCCTCAAAAATTTAAAATTTGGCTCAGACAAGTATGTCGGCGGTATATTATCTGTTCGCAGAACTGCTAAGTCAGCTTGTTGACAAGACCCATTTCTTTACCCACTGGATATTTGGTTTTGTTTGTATGGCTAGAATTCGATGTGAGGGCCTTGGATTGATGATTTGGCATGATCAATGGCCAAGACCCAACCCTCATTCATATAAAACCCTTTTCTTTCTCGTTCTCTCATTCTTTTTTCCCTTCTCTTCACTATTTACTCTCCATTTCTATTATATCTTCCTTGGCCTTCCATTAGAGCTAGGTTTGGAACCTAGGGAGTGATTTCTATAAGGGTGGGCATACTGTTCCAAGACCCGCGGTTGCAATCCGGTCCGAACCGTAAAATATCCAAACAAGTCGGTTCCTAAAATTTAGAATTTAAATAGGGCGGGCCGGGACTGGTCGTGTGACACTAACGGGGTAGGGCGCATCCTATTTTTAAAATAAACGGGACCCCAGACCGACCCGTTTCTAGGGTATGTATATTTTTATCAATTTTAATTTTTTTTGCTATTATAATTTATAGATAATAGAACAAGTTATTGTTTAGTAAACAAATTCTAGAAATTTGGAAAGATATAAGACTTGTTTTGTTCTTATAGATGATAGAATATATGTAAATGTTTACTATTCTAGAATTTTTTTTTTAACTTTTTTGGCCCCGTTTGGACCCGCGAGTAGGCCCGTTTTAGACCCATTTCGAACTGGTCGAGCCCATTCCGGTTCTAATATTTTTTGGACCTGTCCCGTCCTACCGCCAATTAACGGGTCCGGTTCGGGTCCATAAAATTTGTGTCACTACCACTTTTTAGCCTTGAGGGTATTTTGGTTATTTTGGTTTTTGTGAATTATTTTATTATTTATTGCATTGGTGTTGTGATTTTTGACTTTTGCTAGTTGTGACTTTAGGGACTAGCCTAGAGTTTGACTTTGAATTTGGTAACTTAGTTAGCATGGTGTGGGACCCTAATATAACTTAATTTGGTCTTAGTTGACTTAAGTGTGGCTAGGGTTCATGAGAGGATTGGGAGAGTTTTATATTTGGACTTATGGCTAAGGGGTTGAGCTAACTAGCTTATGATCTTGGCCCAAAGCCCATTCATATGAAACCCTTACCCTAATTCTCTACATGGCCGGCCACCACAGCCCAAGTATGACCTAATTTCACTCTATTTAATGTCTCTTAACTCTCACTTGCCTCTTTTAGAAATCCCCCTTTAGGAAACCCTAATTTCTTTCCCCTTTCATCATTCCTCCACCAAATTGATCCCAATCTTTTGCATTTGATTCTAAATATGGAGTAGAGGTTGAAGGAGGCTAGCTTGCAAGGAGGGGAGCTTATTTGGACATTGCTTGAGGAAGGAGACTTCACAATTTGGGACTTTTTCTTGAAGATTGGCTCTTTATAGGTAATCCCTTCAAATCACCCCTAAATCCTGATTTCTTTCTATAGATGCATCCATCTAGGTGTCCCCTAGCTGTGGGGTGAGTTTGGTAAAAATTTATATTGATTTGTTGTCTGTATCGGACACGTATCAGTGTGTGTGCATATGTGTTCGATGGAATGTCCCAATGAGTTTTATTTTGTTATTTTTAAAATGTGTTTAAATAGATTTGTAGTTTTTCATGTGTACTTTGATTTTCGTGAGGATTGAGCACACTTTTGAGTCGGATTCGTGTCCAAAATTGGACACGAACCTGTGCACGATGACCCCGCACTATGCCCTGCTACCTGACACAGTTTTTGGACACGCCATGCCACGTGGTGGCCTGACACTTGGCTAGTAGGTCGGGGCAGTGACTGACAGGTCACCCCCCAAGCCACACATGGCCACATGTCATATCGGATATGTTTTCATGCACGCACACGTTTTGTACTGTCACTGTGCAATCGACTTCCTTCGACAGATACGTGAGTCGTGTCATGCACAGACACGTCTTGGACTCGAATCAGGGTGTCGACCCTCTAGCCCTACCCCTGGAGAACACGTGGACACGAGCACGAGGTGTCCTGTGTCATGAGTCATGTGCACGAGTTCATGACACACTCGTACGAGACTGTGCAAAGCGGTTTCAGTGTCTGAGTTTGTTTGATTCTTATGGACACTTCGTGTCCAGTTTGTGGATACAGAATTAACCCCTAGACACGTAATCATATATATTTCTTGTAGGTGCAAATTAATTTGATATTTCATTGAGTTTTCATATGTTAAATTTGGTTTCTGCATTCAATGTTCAGAACACTGATACTGTGCACATAGCTGGGTTTTCATTTCGGTTTTAATGTTTAAGTTGATGATTAAATTGCAATATTGACATGTATACAATGTCTGAAATATAAGTTACATAACTGTGTTCATTGCATTAATTGTTTAAGTTTCGAAATTGCGTTAAAGGTGGCTTTTGAATTTACTGATACTTGATGTATCAGGATTTGATGTTCATTGGATTCAGAAATTGGTGTATGTTTAAGGTGATTTCAACTCACCATATCACTCTCTGTCTGGACACACACACACTCTATAACCTGCTGTACACTATTATTTAACCCCCATGCCATTACACATGTAACCTGAGAACACATGTAACCTGAGAACACATGAACCTGAGAACACATGTAACCTGAGAACATAAACCCCTCACACACACTCTAACCTGCTGTCACTGTACACACACACACACACTCTCTAATCTACTGTCACAAACATACACACACATATCACTCACTGTCACACATATTACTCACTGTACACACATACATACACACTCATATCACTTACTGTCACACCATATCATCACTGTATACACACACACACCATGTCATTGTCTATAAACACACACACACACACACACACACACACTCTATTACTTGCAGTCCACAAACTCACACACACATACACACACACACACACTCACACACACACACACACACACACACACACACACTCTCTAACCTATAGTCCACAAACATACACGCACACACACTCTATAACTTGCAGTCCACACACACACACACCATATCACTGTCCACTACAATATTTGACGCACACACTCACCCCCTATTTATATATATACCATGTATGTGCCTTGCTTGTGTACTGGGCACTAGCCTATATGAATGCCTATATATATATTGTATAGGTATATATATAGTTTGTATTTGTGTGTATGATAACTTGTTTTAGCTTTTGATTGTGTTTGAGTGTTAGCCTAGGCTTGGTTAGGCTTAGTGAGACTTGTTTGACTAGGCTTGGACCTAGTGTAGAAGCATGGAAAATATTGCTCTTAGTCCCACATCGAAAAGGAGAAGAAGAAATGGATCATTCCATTCTATATATAGAGCCCCCTTGCCTCCTTTGAAAAGGGCACCAAAAATAAAAAGAAAAAAATGAAAAAGAATCACTCAATTGAGTCACTCACTGTCATGACGAGGATGAGTTGGGTTCTGAGTACTAGGCGTCTTCACGGGCTAGTATGAAGAAATCCAAGGCGGCACGGGCCATACGCTTCAAACGTGCTATGCCAACAGTAAACCAGAGATGCAAGCACAAAAATTATGCACGCTAGCGATGGTAAACTGTACAGAATCGTCTCGGGTGCGTTTGCACTAGATATGAACCGAATCATAAAGTCCCCCTCCCACTTGGGTGCAGTTATTGCGCTTGAACCAAGTCGGGGGAGAATCTCTTGCGGGCCAGACCATATGTGCCCCATTGAGAATATCGAAGCTTCCAACTTGGATTCTTCCTACTACGCACCTTCGGGTGCTAAGTTGAAGAAGTCTAGGGCCATATCGCATATTTTATGCACGGGCCTGTCATAGCTCGCCCTGTCTCGCAGTGCTTTACTAGCCTCAGATCAGGAAGCCAATATGATGTTCCCAAAAGTCTTCCTACAACGATCGAGCGCAATGCTTTACTAGCCGGTGATCAGGGAGCAAATATGATGGCCCCAAAAGTCTTCCTACAACGATCGAGAGCAAGTGCTTTTACTATCCTCAGATCAGGGAGCAAATATGATACCTACGCACCCGGGCGCTCGGGATACCCGGGCCCACAAAACGTATACGAAGGTAGATCAATCTGCTATCAACTTGCGAGAGGTGATTACTCACAAACGTAAGAAGAGAGAAGCAACCTTAGCATACGATGAGCCCTTTCCAGGACATCACTGCACCCAAGCCATCATCAACTGCCGCTGCCACAAGACAGTGGCTCCACTATCAAGGCAGTCTGTGTTCCAGCAACTGCGACCTACTTCGCCATTCCAACATCATCTCGGAAACATGATGCCAATTGAAGACGTTGTAACAGCCTGCTCTCAAATAGATGCATTACTCAGATGTCTCAGTTAGGCGCATCGTCTCAGTCAAGCGGATCACAATCTTCTGAAGGAGTCCACCGTCAAATCTTCTTCGAACAAGGAGATCCATAATCCACAATGCCAACACTCGCCAAGGAAGAGGGTCGGTCAAATTCATTTTTTTCGAGAAGTCAAGAGGGAGACAAATGAAACTCTCTCAAATCGTGACATTCGGTACAGCACCTTCTCCTAGGGCCCCCGTACCAATCTAGCCAGAAGATATCCTTCATGCGGCTTAGTCATGAAACATTCCTCATGCGGCTCGGTCATAAGATGGCCTCATGCGGCTCGATCAGAAGGCATTTCTCATGTGGCTCGGTCATGAGTCGTCCTTCATGCGGCTTAGTCATGAAATATTCCTCCTACGGCTCGGTAATGAGATGGCCTCATGCGGCTCGGTCAGAAGGCATTCCTCATGCGGCTCGTCATGAGACATTTCTTATGTGGCTCGGTCATGAGACGTCTTTCATGCGGCTCGGTCATGAGACGTCCTTCATGCGACTCGATCATGAGACGTCCTTCATGCGGTTCGATCATAAGATATTATTTCATGCGGCTCAGCTATGAGATATTCCTATTACGGCTCAGCTAGGAGACATCCTTTATGCGGCTCGCCACAGAAGATTAGTTGATGCACGTGACAAGTTGACTAAGTCTCAACCACCCAGATTTCCTCCAACAAAGAAATATCAACCAACCACCAGTTGGCAGCCAAAGAGCGAGTCTTCATGTGTTGTTGCAGTCACATGGTCACGTGGCCATCTATGCGGCTCAAAATATCCATCATCCCGAAACCACTATAAATAGCAGGGTACCGCACCCATGCAAATGGTTGGCAATCCAAGGCTGGCAACCTTCGAAAGGCAATTTTTTCAAGAGCTAAAGACTGCGTCGGATAGTCCAAGGAGTTAGGCAGAGTTGATACACTTTCCCGAGCCTCCACCGTCACCCCCCAGAATCAAAAACTAAACAATTGTACTTAGATTGTTTCCTAGGATTTTTTTCTAGGCTCTTCTTTGTACAAGCGAGTTTGCAATCAATTTCAGTGTTTCTATAATACCAATCTTTGATATTTTAATGGCAAACACGATGGTGACTCTGCTGGGGACGTCCTTCTCTCTGATGAGAAGCTGGTGACGTAATCCGATGCGTCCAAGCTCGGCTCTACATAGCAAATGCTTATGGTTCATTTTGACCAACAAGCCTTCGAAGAAATGCTCTCTGAAGGAAGTGCCAGCCCGTCACAGAAGCGAGCCAACCCAAAGAGAACTCGCAGTACGTCGACACGCAAAACTGTTGCCCCCGACCAAGTTTTCGAAGAAGCTCCTTCTGCGGCCCAAGACGGTGATCGAAGCTCTCCTGTGGCTTTGCTTCCGACTGCAGAGGACCCCACTGTCCCCAAATTCAGTAAAGGAAAATACTACGATGCTGAGTTTTTGGGGGCACAAGGGAAATCCATACGGACGAAGAAGAGGCCGTATAAGAGAAATGGGCAGTCTGTCTATGCGGTAGCCAACTCTGGCCGCAGGCAGATAGTTCATGCGACAGCTAATTCTGGCCACGTGCAGATGGTCCATGCGGCAGCCAACTCTAGCCGCAGGAAGACAGCCTATGCGGCAGCCACCTCTAGCCACAGGAAGACAGCCCATGCGGCAGCCAACTCTGGCCACAAAAAGATAGCCAATGCGGCAGCCAACTCTGGCCGCAGGAAGATGGCCCATGCAGCAGCCAATCCTGGCCATTGATAGAGTGTCTCATGCGGCCCTGTCAGAAGCTCTGTGTTCGACCGTCTCTCATGCGGACTCAACTCCATACGGTCCATCGAGACTGTGGAAAAATCCAATAAGGACTCTCCTTACTACGTGCCTTTAGGCGCTAAGTCGAAGAAGTTCAAGACAGTGCGGGCCCAATAAGCCCAGTCAACTGTCCAAGCTACGGACCGTCAGCGGGCACCGTTAACTGTTATACGGGCTCCTGATGGAAAGTTGTACAGAACCACCCGCGTCATGTCCCCCAGGGCTAATAGACAGGATTGGTCTTTAAGGTCTCCCTCCAATGATCGAGAGCAAGTGCTTTTACTAGCCTCGGATCAGGGAGCAAACATGATACCTACACACCTGTGTGCTCAGGATACCCGAGTCCATAAGTTTGGTACAAAGGTAGATCAGCCTGCTATCGACTTGCGTGAGGTGATCTCTCACAAATGCAAAGAGGCAACCTTGGCATGCGATGAGTCCCTCTCGGGACGTCGTTGCACCCAAGTCATCATCAACTGCTGCTGCGACAAGTCGACAGCACCTGAAGATCGACAGTCCATTTTTTAATGACTGCAGCAGCCAGCACCTGTCCGATAAAAACTCGAGAAACAGGTACAAATTTTGGGAGACGAGGACTTTCCTTTTGTCTCCTGTAATTCAACTCAGAAGGTCCCTCCCGGCAAGGGAGAAAGAAGACAGGCTCTTCCAGCACGACAATCTCAGCCAGCACTACAAAGAAACTCTCATTTGGAGGGTTGCTGCCGATAACCACAGGGGGTGTCTATTTAGGCACTCGATCCAGAAAGAAGTTTCCAGCACCTAGGAGTGCACCTTCGACCTCCTTGGGAGTAGATGAAGTTGGGGGTAGCAGTCCCCTCAAAGTATGTGACAACCCAGTGTTCCAAGAGCATATATAGGGGGTAGCGATCCACTGAAATTATGCAACAGATGTGGACATCCCTGAGGATGACCGCCTTCGCCAAGATGATATGGTTTCCTGCACAGGGGGTAGCACCCCTTCCGAGTCCGAGGAGGAGGACATTCCGACATTCTTCGATGATTTCTCGGTACGGGGGTACGACATAGAGAGTACCTCTGCTACGATCCCTTCCACTTCTACCCAAGTACGGACAGTCTTTATGGCCGACGATGATGAGACGCCTACTGACCGGCAACGTCTAGAAGTACTTGAAGCCAAGCTTTTGTCCTTGGTCAAGTCAGTAGACGAAATCAAAGTTGCCTTGCCAACTCAACCAGCTAGGATGCCCGAACAAATAAGCTTGGGACTCGCAGTCAACGCAGACTCCAACATGACCGCCCCTCCTTTGGGTGATGATCCTTTAGGAGCATCCGTTCCTTCAGCTACAGATGAAGCCAAGGAGGCAAGGAGGGAAGTCCAGGAGCTTCGAGCAATGTTCAATGCCCGAGACTCCTCCCGGGACCTCAGAATACGGCAGCTGTATCCCGTCGCATGGAGAGATGTGCCTTTTCCACTATGGTACAAGCCGTTTCATATCGATTTGTATTACGGGAAGACCTGTGCTAGTCGGTACGTGACTTACTTTGAGGTCACAACCGACCACTTGCCGTATAGTGACGCCATCCTCACACGATTATTTATCGGAGCATTGGAGGAGATTACGTTTGACTGGTACCGGAACCTTTCCGACAACTGCATCCATTCTTTTGACGGCTTCAAGCACATGTTCCTGGAGAGGTTATACGAAGTAGGGCATGATGTGACAATGTCATCTCCCATAGACGTCGTTCAAGGAGAGAGGGAGCTAGCAAGGAACTATATTGAGCGGTTCTGCCAAACCGTAATAAGTTTGCCCCAAGACAATCCCGAGAGCTCCTTGATTGAAACCTTCCAGAAGAAGTTGCTCTCCGCAATTAGCCTCTAGATGGGTGACGACCAGTTCAGGGATTGGACGACCTTCATCATAAGTGCTAACAATGCGGAGGCAAAATTGAAGAAGGCTCGCCAGTTGGGATTACACATCCCAGATAGAGAGGATAAGGGCAAACGTCCTGGTTTCACCTCCAGCAATAACAATAGTGGCGGCACCTCCAACCGGGACAATAAAGGCAAACAGGCCATGGTCGCCGATGCGACCAAGAAGCCTGAACAAAAATAGGCGGAAGGTCAATGGCCCAAGGTGAATTACTCATTTGAAGATAGTCATGTCAAACCTATCTTCGATATGTACTTACAGGGAGGTAGGATCCAGCCCCCTCCACCAAGGCGCGAGCCTCGAGCGGCAGAAATGGAGGACCCAAAATATTGTCACTTCTACCGCTATGTCCATCATTCCACTCATGACTGCTTCCAATTATAGTGGTACATTCAGAGTTTTATCGACTCCAAAGCTCTGTCGATAGACTTTGAAGAGGTTACTGTGGCAGCGAATATGGTGTCAATTCAGTTTGGCAACTTCGCTCCAACAAGCACTCCAAACGGGATAACACCCGTCTCTCGGGCAACGATGGAGGTTACCAATCTTCCACCCGTCCGAAACCAGACATCTGGACTGGTACCTCTCACCACTTCACGAGAAGATATCATGTGGGTGCACCCGGACTTAGTGCCCGAAGTTACCCAGACGGTGTCATCTTCTACCAACAAGAAGAAGGGCAGAAAGTCTAGATCCTGCCATACAATTTCAGCCGAAGCTGAGGAAGCGACAGCCGTTGTTACCCAATCTGGAGCACAAGTCCAGCCCACACTGGGCAGTTCAGTCGAAGATCCTTAGCCGGTAAAGTTGCCTATCTCGGAGGTTCTAAGGTCGCCTCAGCCTCCTCCGGCAGATAAGTCCAAGCCAAAGGAAACTCGCTTCGACAGGCCACTCCGTAATGATGCACCTCAGGGGCTGGAAAGACCTTATAAATTTGATATATTAGCATAATTGGCTAATACGCCAGCAAAGTTGTTATTATACGAGCTCCTAAGGCTCTCCAAGGATCTTCGTGTCACATTGAGCGAAGCATTCCAAAATGCTGACGCCTACTTAGCTTAGGTCAAGCCTCCAGGGGAAGACCCGTCAGCAGATCTACTAGATAGCAATGGTGTAATGCCTGTGTTCGTATTACGTATTTGGAATACGTATACATATTTTATCTTGTATTTGCATATCTCCTTGGTTTGGTTTGGCTTGGTCTCCTTGGGGTTGGTTTGGTTCGGCTAGGCTTGGTTGCCTTGGTTCATCAAGAACCAAGGGGTGAACCCCCTACCTACCACCACCATTCCCATTTATTAGCCCCTATTTATTCTCTCTCTTCATTAACCTCTTCTTCTTCTATTTACTTCTTCACCTACCAGAGAGAAAGAAAGAGAGGTCTAGGCAAGTGCAACTTGCTTCATGGAGGAACTCCGATTTTATTGCTTCATTCTCTTCCTTACAGCATTCTAACTTACTTTAGAACTTGACATTTTCACTTTCCATGGCTAGATTCTTGTAGATCTATATTTATATTATTTTCAGATTTTTTGGGTTTTGATCTACTTAATCTTGTTGTTTCCGAGTTTTGATGGTTCCATATTGTAGAGAATTTCGTTCTATCCCATTTTGACCTATGGAAGTTCGGATTTGGGCTCCGGATGATAGAGTTATGCAGCTTGGAAGCCATGGCTTATGGTGTTCTTCTTCTCGGAATTTTGGAGAAGATAAACTATGCTTGACTTGACCGCATAAATATTTTATGTAGTAAGTGAATTCCCTAGCCGCATGAATTAAGCTGACCGCATGAACCCCTAACCGTATGGCAGCACTTGACCACATGAACCTTCATGCGGCGAGTCTTCCAGCCGCATAAGACTCAACTCAGCCAGCCGCATGACGCTCTTGTTCTTTTAGCCGCATATGGACCCACTTTTTGAGAGCCGCATAAGGCTCCTGCCCCTTTAGCCGCATGCGCCCCCTTGCCCTTGCAGTCGCATATGCGCCTACCACATCGAGCCGCATGGAACTCCACTTGATCCCGGCCGCATATACCTGATTGTTAGCCAGTCGCATGAGGCCCAGTCCTTCCTGGCCGCATAGATTTCTAGCAACCCTGAGCCGCATGCGCCTTGGGCTTTCTTCTAGCCATATGAAGCCGCGTGCCTGCTCCTTGTTGAACCCAAACCCTTGGCCGCATGGAACCACATTGATCCAGCCACATGAGATCATTCCTGGCCGCATATGCCTTAGCCGCATGGCTCTTCTATAGCCTTGTATATTAATATTTTATTATATATTTTACGTCCATTTTATATCCTTATGCCTTTTGTCATGAACTTGATAATCACGAATTTACTTGATATGTTTGGACATGATAATTGAGCCTGACATGATAGTAGCCCGTCGTGGCACACTCCTGACTAGTATACTTGACATGATAACCTGACATGATTTATCTTGAACAGCTGTTGCAACGGCTACCTGACATGACATAACCTGTATAAATTACCTGGACACCGTGGTCGATTGTGCTTGTACAAATAAACCAGTCCTGTCTTGCATCATGTCTAGGACAGGGACCCCTGAGTACCACGGTCAGGAGTACCTACTAAAATGGACTAAGGCTAATAACTAGAATAACACAGTAGTCATGAAGAGATTTTCCAGCTACAGGCAATCCCGTTACCTGGGCGCTCCTGGGATCTGTAGCCTGCCGTCGAGTAGGGCACATTTCCAGCACACTCTCATGTGTTGCACCCTTCAAGCTACTTAAGGGTACATGCATTTCCTGGACGATGTACCCACCTGAATTCAACCCTAATCTTTCGACCTGGGTAACCTGGATGGTCTGCAGGGCTTGTGGTTGTGGAATAATCTCACTGCATCTTGTTAGTAATTAGGCTTGTGACAACCCTAGTTAGTTAAAGTATCAAGCCGTAATTCTTGCTTGGCCATGAAATGATTGGATGGAGTCTAACCAGTCTAGTCTTGCCCTGATCCTATTCCAGATTACTGCATGACCAGAATGCTTATATTTATTTTACCGATAAATGGTGAGAATTCCAAGTTCTGTTCAGAGGAAGGGTTACAATCCCGGTCCTTGTTTGGTTTACGGGTTGTAACCTGGTTATCTGAATAGTTCCATGGTTATTTCGTCGTATATCATCCTGATGTATTTTCTTTATTTCTAGTCCTTACTTTATTTATACTTTTGTGCTGATTGCTGGTTTTAGTTCCTAAGTGAAGCCTCCTTTGTGGCACCTGCTCTTTCTGGGGTCTGACCCAGCTAGTTTTGTGTGGCCAGATTTCGGAGCAGCTCCAGAGGATCTACCGACCTTCCAGCCAGATGGTGGCCACTAGACGGAATCCTGGCAATGAGTGGGTTTATTTTTGATCTCCCACTTTATTGTAAAAATATTCTTTTGAGGCGTTTAGCCGACGAGAACCTGTTTAGCTCGATTGCATCTTACTTACTGTCTGCCTACGGGCTGTAACATGATTGACAGATCCTAGGGTTGATCATGTATGACTAAACTCTTGCTAGTCCTGATATTTTGTAACGACTAGCTTCATGATCAGCTGAATATGTAATATTTGGGACGCCTTACTATTGTATATTTAAAGATCATACATCTTGTGACTTCTACTTAATTGCTTGTGATTGAGACACTAGGCTTGTTCATAACCATAGGAGACTGTTGGCTTGTAGTAAACCCTCATGTATCTAGACAGCCGTGACCGTATAGTGAGATGGATCCTATTTCATATACTAACTGGCTATGTCTGCCCCCTCTCTCCAGTATTCTGGTTCTGGGGCGTGATATGGTTTAAGTGGTGGCCCATACAGGTCTTGTAAATCAAGATATGTGAGGGTTTACCGAATAGATGTCTCAATCAATATTCGCCCTTGAACTCTCTCATATCCTCTGAATCCCTAGATTCTTGTCCTGATCGCATGATTGTCTCATTGATCTGTCCTGGTCCTTCCTTATTGTTCCCTATGTCGTCTTCTTCAGCGGCATTATTCGTGGTCCTACCGATCAACAAGGCAGAGCACCACCCGTGGACCAGCAGCAACCCGGAGATCAAGCCCAACATTCGGGAGTGGCCTCCGGGGTCGTGCCTTCTGGCGGAGAGCCACCAGTCCAGCCAATTCAACCTGTGGAACCTGATGATGGCACTTTAGTAGGACTTGTCAGGACCTTGATAGCTTCTCAAGATCATCGAGGAGATGCCTTGTACCAGGCAGTGACGGATGCTTTGACCCGGGTCGGTCATCAGGGTAACAATGCGGCCAACAGCTTCAAGCGCTTGAACCCTCCCTTCTTTGATGGTAGCGAAGATGCTATCACAGCAGATGCTTGGCTTCAGGACACAGAGGTGATTCTAGAAGCAGCCAGGACCCCAGAGAACGAGAAGGTATCCGTGGTGTGCCTGCAGCTGTTAGATCTTGCCCGTAGCTGGTGGGTGGCGCAGGCCGTTAGATTAGTGGCACCCATTGCTTGGGCAGTATTCAGGGAGAGATTCCAGACCAAGTATTTCGATGCTGTAGCTCGATACGATCTACAGACGAGGTTCACTAATCTGAAGCAAGGAGGCAGGACGGTCGACGGATATGCGGCCGAGTTTTCTAGACTCAGTCGGTTTGCTCTCACCTTGGTGGCAACCGAGTATGATAGAGCCCAGCGATTTCAGCAGGGGCTTCACCTGGAGATTTTATTGGCAGTTGAGCAGTTTGAGCATCAGACTTTTGATGCAGTCTTGAGAGCAGCTAGGAGGCATGAGTATACCTCCCAGAGGATCGTAGACAGGGTCGGAGGTCGGAAGAGATCTCACGGCCAGATGAATCAGTCTTCAGCACCAGCTCCGGCAACCAGGGCCTTGCCTATTGGAGCTCCGAGGCGAGCGGCCTCAGTGACGTCGGTTCAGCATTCCACCCCGACGTACCCTCAGCAGCAGAAGCAGAAGCAGTCTTTCGCAGTGGGATGTTGTCACTCCCCGTTCCCAGAATGCGTATTTTTATACATGTCCAACTCATGTGTATTTATTTAGTATTTATCATGTATTTATTTAATATTTATCATGTATTATCCTGTATTTAAATTCCTTTAATTTTATGTTAATTAATTAATCTGCTCTTTAAATTTTCATGTTAATTTATTTCCTGCAATTATATTTCTGTAATTTTATTTCTGTACTTTATTTCCTATTTTTATTCTCTGCTTTAGCTAGGCTTTGGATTCGGGTTAGCCTTGGTTGGATCCCCTACAACCCGACCCGTTGGACTCGGCCCAACTCCCACCTACCACCCCTTTTCTATTTAAAGTACCCATCTCTTTCTCTCTCCTCATAAACTCACATTCTCACCATTACTCCACTTTTTCTTCTTCATTACTCTCTCCACCTACCAAACCGTAGGCAAGTACAACTTGCTCCACATGAGAACCCATGTTTTTATAGTTCATTTATCTTCCTCTCGTTATCCTAAGAGAGTTTAGAACTTGGCATTTTTCATTTCGAAGTCTTAATTTTTGTAGATCTAGAAATAAGTTATTTTCGGATTTTGGTGGTCTTGATCTATCAAACTTCTTTGTTTTCAAGTTTTGATGGTTCTATGTTGTAGAGGGTTTTATTCTACCCAATTTTGACCTTTGGAAAGTTGGATTTGGACTTGTTTTGACCAAGTTATGGACTTTTGAAGCTTTGGGGTGCAACCATGGAGTTCTTGCTGTTTGGAGAAGACAGTGAGCAGTGTACGCTAGCTTTTTAGCTTGCGTCAACTGAGCTGTGCGCGCTCTTTAGCGCAGCACAGTATGGAGTCCATACGCTACCTTTTTAGGAAGCGTGTGTCTTGCATACGCTACCTTTTGGAAGCGTATGTCGTATGGAGTCCATACGCTGCCTTTTTGGAGCGTATGACTTGCATACGCTGACTTGAAAGGTCAGGAGTCGTATGAAGTCCATACGCTGCCTTTTTGGAGCGTATGACTTGCATACGCTGACTTGAATGGTCAGGAGTCGTATGAAGTCCATACGCTGCCTTTTTGGAGCGTATGACTTGCATACGCTGACTTGAATGGTCAGGAGTCGTATGGAGTCCATACGCTGCCTTTTTGGGAGCGTATGACTTGCATACGCTCACTTGGATAGTGAGGAGTCGTATGGGGTTCATACACTGCCTTTTTGGGAGCGTATGTCTTGCATACGCTCACTTGGGTGACTAGGGGTCGTATGGAGTCCATACGCTGCTTGACTTGAGCGTAGCTTGACCTGAGCGTACGCTGACTTGAGCGTAGTCTGACTTGAGTGTTTAGGCGCAACTAGACCTGACCCTACTTACCCTGGATCTTCTATAGCCCTGTATATTGATATTTTATTAGATATTTAACGTCCATTTTATATCCTTACGCCTTTTGACATAAACTCGATAAAATCATGATATGATAATATTGTTAAATGGAATGTGCCTTGTGTCCCGATTGATTTTTGGGATACCCAGTAAGACTGGGACTTGATCATGAGAGTTATAGACTCGACCCCCTTTTAATGCTAATTGACTTTCATGCCTTGTCACCATTGATAATGATGGTTATCTTGACTAAATTGATCATGCGTTCCTAGTTGGGACTAAGAGGCTGGCTAGTCGTCTTATTAAATTAAATGAATGAGACACGTTCATGTTATGAACTATTATAATTGACTGACTGATCCCGAATATTGACATACATGCACATGCAGGCTTCAATCTATTTATTTATTTATTTACTTATTTATTTTCTATAAAAGAAGTATGTGTACTTTATGGTCAAGGCATGATTACCGTGGTTAGATTTGGTTGTTGTATTACGCTATGTAAGACCTGCAACCTAACCGCACTGGTATCGTTGTAGAGTTGTGCATATCGTACCTCGTACGAAAGTACTCATTTGAATGACCATGATCCACGGCATGGGATTTCACTCAACATAGGGACTATTAAGCTAAATAAAATAATGATTGCATGGAGAGAATGGATTCTCGAGTTCTTACATGGCAGCTCCCTTGGGACGAGTAGTACCCGACGGGCCGGCTGGTTCCCACAGATACTGTAAACCTGCCACACGGGCAGGGAACAGTATCTGCTTATACTATTATTGTATATTGTATATTGATGACGGACGTCCTGCTGAGACTCGTCTAATTCATGCATGGCGCACATGATTCACTGGATAGACTAGCCTTGCTTGCACATAGTAAGAACTGAGGAATCCCTAATTGCATAATTCCAGGATAACTTGGGACTCACAATAGCAAGCCATAGGAGTTGATTGGCCGTTCAAGATGATTTGTTTGTGTACTGTACTACTCTGTTACCTAACTGGGATGATCAGAATGTCAGGACATGACGGGCCAACTTCTGTCCTTGTTTGGTTGGGAGGTTGGTTCGAAGTATCGTGATGTGATGTGAATCCTAGTGGAAAGCAGAGATCTATTATTATATTTTCTTACTTACTGGTTTTAGTTCTCATGTCGTGCTTCCTTGTGGTACTTGCTATTAGAGGCCTAACCTCTCTGGTTTTGTATGGCCAGATTTAGAGCCGGTCCCCGAAGATCCAGCTTACTTCTACCTCCAAGATGGTCAACACTAGAAGGATGATCGCAGGAGGACTCGAGTGGGTTTCTTACTTCACCGCTTGTTTTGTCACTTACTTTATACTTAGCCGTTTGGCACCGACATGTTAGTCGGATTGTCTAGTACTTACTTTTACATAATTGTAATTAAAGTCAGACTGCAGCTGATAACAATTGTGTATACTTTTGCTACATTAATCTGGCTATGTTTTGTAAAGCCAGATATCAAGAACATTTTGACAGAGCGTTTGGGATGCCTTACTGCTTTATCTCACATGTTCTCTATTACTGTTTCTTGTTTGAATGATTGAGACAATAGATGTGAAGTGACCATAGTGAGACTTTCATGTAGTATGCACCCCCTCGTCTTTTAGATAGTATTGATCGTATTATTCGGTATTCATCTACCCGTAATACGTAGCTGGCTGAGTCATTCCCCCGCTCTCCAGTATTCTGGTTCTGGGGCGTGACAAGGTTTTAGTGGTGGCCCATGCAGCTCTGATTTCAGACTTGTGGGGTGTTTTGATCTATAGGATGTCTCAATCACACATGTTTCCTCTTGATCTCATGATTCGTTACTCTCAATACCAGCTTGACATTCCAGTATCCTTTGACTTTAATGATCT
Source organism: Iris pallida (assembly GCA_029216955.1). Classification (NCBI taxonomy): domain Eukaryota; kingdom Viridiplantae; phylum Streptophyta; class Magnoliopsida; order Asparagales; family Iridaceae; genus Iris; species Iris pallida. Next base: position 32,300,296 of record JANAVB010024400.1, on the reverse strand, counting down.
TCCCTGTCCGGTCATTTGATTGTTCTCTTGTCCCTTTTCTTAGGGGCATCTCGTCCGCACCTGTCAGAGCTGGACAGCAACAATATGGACAGCAACATGGACAACCTGACCATGTTGGTCAGCAACAAGAGCCGGTACTAACTCAAGAGACTATCCAGGAAGAAGTGATAGTAGAACCAGCGGTTGGACCGCAGTATCCGGAGGTTCCAACACCACCAATAGTTCTACCTACCCCTGTGGAATTGGATACACCAGCCCTTCTGGAGATCATGAGAGGGATGATGGCTACTCAGCAACACCAGATGTTAGCTCAGCAGCGCATGCATGCTCAGTTGCAAGAGCAGAATGTACTACTCAACCAAGGATTGTAGACAGCTTTGGAAAGAGGGGCAATGACAGATTCAGGAGCGTCAGCCCGGTTTTGCAAGTACAACCCCCGCCGTTTCGAGGGCACGGAGGATGCCATCTCAGCAGATGCATGGCATAAGGATATCGAGGCTATTCTGACAGCCGCTAAGGTGCCGGCAGAAGAACGTGTGGATCTAGTGAAGTTGTTACTTCAGGATCTCGCACGTGATTGGTGGGAAGCAGAGAAAGTAGGCATCAAACGTCCTGTTGCGTGGGACGATTTTACTGCAAGGTTCAAGACAAAGTACTATGGAGTTGTGGCGCAGTTTGAGCTACAACAGAAGTTTATCAACCTCAGACAGGCTGGCAAGACTGTAGATGCTTATGCAGCGGAGTTCTGCAGATTGAGCAGGTTTGCCCCGGAGATGGTAGCAACGGAGCGCCAGAGGGCGATGAGGTTCCAGCAAGGGTTTCATCTTGAGCTCTTGCAATTGATAGAGGGGCACAATTACCAGACTTTTGATGAGATATTGACGGCAACCCGAAGGCATGAAATCACCATTCAGAGGCTTGCGGCAAGGACTGGAGGTCAGAAGAGATCCCACAGTCAGATTGAAGGGGGAGGGAGAGCAGCGCCCCGAACAACAGCACCATCCCCTGGCATTCGTATCTATGATGTGGCGATACGGGGGCCAGCACCACCACCTAGGCAGCAGCAACAGCAACAGAGGAAGAACCAGCAACCCCCGGCGGGCTGCACTTATTGTGGAAAGATGGGGCACAATAGAGATGTGTGTCGGACATTGAACGGACTGTGTTTGATATGTGGAAATCCAGATCATGGGGTTACCACATGTCCCATGAATTCGAGGGCAGGAGGACCAGTGCAGCAGTTTCCTGCTCTGCCAGAACCAGGAGCAGGACAGTATCGAGGACCAGCGGTAGCAGTGAGACCGTTGGCACAGCGCCCGTTAATGTCGCAGGCTCAGATGTTTCGGCAGCAGGGATCGCCGATGCAGCAACACCAGTATAGACCACCCCAGCATCATCAAGGCAGGGGACAGCAGCAGCACCAGGCTAGGCCACAGCATGGAAATCAGCAAGGAGGTCGAGGGCAGGCATTCACTCTGTCCTTGGAAGAGGCATTAGCATCGGGAGATGTTGTGGCAGGTAACATTCTCGTCGCCTCATATCCTGCACTAGCATTGTTTGATTCGGGAGCATTCCACTCATTTATATCTGCACAATTTGCGACACGGCTAGGAATGGAGTTCGAGGCATTGCCAGGAAGGTTGAATATACTCACTGGCAATGGGCTCGTAGGAGTTAGTAGAGTTATTCTAGTGTAATGCCTGTCGTTTGTATTACGTATTTAAGAATACGTGTACATATTTTATCTCGTATTGGCCATGGTTCATCTTGGTTTGGGTTGGCTTGGGTTGGTTCGGCTAGGCTTGATTAGCCTTGGTTCATCATGAACCAAGGGTGAACCCCCTACCTACCACAACCCACCCCATTTATTAACCTCTTCCCATTCTTTCTCCTCATTATTTCATTTCTTCTTCATTACTCTCCACCACCAACCAAAAAAACCCTAGCCTAGGCAAGTGCAATTTTGCTTCATGAAGAAACCCACCATTTTTATTGTTCTAATCTCTTCTTTACAACTTTCTAATCCACATTAGAACTTGTCATTTTCTATTTTGAAGCTTGGATTTTTGTAGATCTAGAATTTAGTCATTTTCGGATTTTTATGGTTTTGATCTATTAAATTCCCTTGTTTTCAAGTCTTGATGGTTCCATGTGGTAGAGAATTTCCTTCTACCCAATTTTGACCTTTGGAAAGTTGGATTTGGACTTGTTTTGACAAGTTATAAACTTTGGAAGCTTAGGGTTCAACCATGGAGTTCCTGCTGTTTGGAGAAGACAGTGAGCAGTGCGTGAGCTTTTTAGCTTGCGTCACTGAACTGTGTACGCTCTTTAGCGCAGCACAGTAGACCCCATACGCTGCCTTTTTGGAAGCGTATGACTCGCATACGCTCGCTTGTGTGACAAGGAGTCGTATGGAGTCCATACGCTGCCTTTTTGGAGCGTATGACTTGCATACGCTCACTTGGATAGCCATGAGTCGTATGGAGTCCATACGCTACCTTTTTGGAGCGTATGACTTGCATACGCTCACTTGGATAGCCATGAGTCGTATGGAGTCCATACGCTGCCTTTTTGGAGCGTATGACTTGCATACGCTCACTTGGATAGCCATGAGTCGTATGGAGTCCATACGCTGCCTTTTGGAGGCATATGACTCGTATACGCTCGCTGGTGTGACAAGGAGTCGTATGAAGTTCATACGCTGCCTTTTTGGAGCGTATGTCTTGCATACGCTCACTTGTGTGACAAAGGGCCGTATGGACCTCATACGCTGCCCTTTATGAGCGTAGGCTTACCTGAGCTTAGCTTGACTTGAGCGTAGCCTGACCTGAGCGTATGACCTTTGTACTGAGCGTATGGCCTTGGCTGACTTGGTCTTATGTCAGCATGTCACTTTGGAATTATTTTCCTTAAGCTTGGCTCTTCTATAGTCCTGTATATTGATATTTTATTAGATATTTTATGCCCATTTTATATCCTTACGCCTTTTGTCATGAACTTGATAATCATGAATTTATTTAATAGGTTTGTTAATAATAATTGAACACGGCATGGCAGGACAAGCATACCTGGAATGATTATCTCGAATTGCTATTGCGACGGCTAACGTGACATGACCTGACAAGAATGACTAACCTGGACACCGTGGATGATTGCGTTTGCACAATAAACCAGTATTGTCTTGCATCATGTCTAGGATGGGATCCCTGAGTACCACGGTCAGGGATACCTCCTGTAATTAACTAAGAGTAATAAACTAGAATAATTCAGTAGACATGAAGAGATTCCCAGCTACAGGCAATCCCGTTATCTGGGCGCAATAAGTGGACTTGTAGCCTACCGACGAGTAGGGCACACTTCCAGCACACAGTCATGTGGTGCATCCTTCATAAATGGACATTCGACCTGGATAACTGGGATGGTCTGCAGGGCTTGTGGCTATTGAAATAATCTCATTGCATCTTGCTAGTAACTAGGCCTGTGATAACCCTAGCTAGTTAAAGTATCAAGCCGTACTTTTGATTGGCCGTGATTGATTGGATGAAGTTATTCCAGCTTAGTCTTATCCTGATTATGTGCAAGATCGTGACAAGACACGATTATTGATGCTTGCCTTGACAATAACGATCGGGGGACCAGTTCTGTTCAGGCGAAGGGTTACAACCCCGGTCCTTGTTTGGTTTAAGGGTTGTAACCTGGCTCCCGGAGCAGTTCTGTGTCTTCCCTTCGGTTATTGTCTTATTTGTACCCCGTGCCATGCTTGTCATGTTCTATCTTACTTCAGCAACATGATTATCTATAATGGCCTTAATAATAAAGATCAGGAGTCCAGTTCTGTTCAGGCGAAGGGTTACAACCCCGGTCCTTGTTTGGTTTAAGGGTTGTAACCTGGCTCCCGGAGCAGTTCTGGTCTTCTCTTCGTTTATTGTCTTATTACCTTATCCTTAGTATTTGAGACGGATTTCCATTCAGGTGAAGGATTGCAACCCCGGTCCTTGTTTGGTTTAAGGGTTGTAGTCTGGCTACTTGAATGGTTTCCTCGTACTCAATTATTGTTGTTATTTCTGATAATTTAACTTTAATGTTCCTTACTATATGCTGGTTTTAGTTTCTAAGTGAAGCCTCCTTTGTGGCACTTGCTCTTTCTGGGGTCTGACCTAGCTAGTTTTGTGTGGCCAGATATCGGAGTAGCTCCAGAGGATCCACCGATCTTCCAGCCAGATAGTGACCACTAGACGGAACCCTGGCAACGAGTGGGTTTCTTTTTGTCCTCCCACTTATTTGTAAAAAATTATTCTTTTGAGGCGTTTAGCCGGCGAGCACGTGTTAGCTCGATTGCATCTTTATTTACTGTCTGCCTACGGGCTGTAACATGATTGACAGATCCTAGGGTTAATCATGTATGACTGAACTCTTGCTAGTCCTGGCATTTTGTACGACTAGCTTCATGATCGTCCAATATGTAATGTATGGGACGCCTTGCTATTATATATTTGGTGCTCTGACATCTTGTAATTACTATTGCTTGCTTGTGATTGAGACAATAGGCTTGTTCATGACCTTAGGAGACTGCTGGCTTGTAGTTAAACCCTCGTGTATCTAGACAGCCGTGACCGTATAGTTAGATAGATTCCATTTCATATACGTAGCTGGCTATGTCTGCCCCCGCTCTCCAGTATTCTGGTTCTGGGGCGTGACATGGTTTAATTGGTGGCCCATGCAGGTCTTGTAAATCAAGATATGTGAGGGTTTACCGAATAGATGTCTCAATCAGTATTCGTCCTTGATCTCTGCTCGTATCTTCTGAATCCCTGGATTCTTGTCCTGATCATATGCTTGTATCGTTGATCTGTCCTGGTCCTTCCTTATTGTTCCCTATGTCGTCTTCTTCAGCGGCATTGTTCGTGGTCCTACTGACCAGCAAGGCGGAGCACCTCCCGCGGACCCGCAGCAACCTGGAGATCAAGCCCAGCATTCTGGAGTAGCCTCTAGAGTCGTGCCTTCTGGCGGAGAGCCACCAGTCCAGCCAGTTCAACCAGTAGAACATGATGACGGCACTTTGGTAGGACTCGTCAGGACCTTGATAGCTTTCCAAGACCGGCGTGGAGATGCGTTGTACCAGGCAGTGACGGATGCTTTGACCCGGGGTGGTCATCAGGGTAACAGCACGGCCAACAGCTTCAAGCGTCTGAACCCTCCATTCTTCGACGGCAGCGAAGATGCGATCGCCACGGATGCTTGGCTTCAGGATACCGAAGTGATTCTAGAAGCAGCCAGGACTCCAGAAAACGAAAAGGTGGCCGTAGTGCGCCTGCAGTTGACAGATCTTGCCCGCAGTTGGTGGACGGCGCAGGCCGAGGGATTAGTGGCACCCATTGCTTGGGCAGTGTTCAGAGAGAGATTCCAGACGAAGTATTTTGATGCTGTGGCTCGGTATGACTTGCAGACGAGGTTTACCAACCTGAAGCAAGGTGGCAGGACGGTCGACGGATATGCGACCGAGTTTTCCAGGCTCAGTCGGTTTGCTCCCACCCTGGTGGCAACCGAGTATGATAGAGCCCAGCGGTTCCAGCAGGGGCTTCACCTGGAGATTCTATTGGCGGTTGAGCAGTTTGAGCATCAGACTTTTGATGCAGTCTTGAGAGCAGCTCGGAGGTATGAGTATACCTCCCAGAGGATTGTAGATAGGACCGGAGGTAGGAAGCGGTCCCACAGTCTGATGCACCAATCATCAGCTCCAGCCCCGGCAGCTAGAGGTTTAACTATTGGAACTCCGAGGCAGGCGGCCTCGGTGACGTCGGTTCAGCATTCTACCCCGACGCACCCTCAGCAACAGAAGCAGAAGCAGTCTTCCGCAGTGGGATGTTCACACTGCGGGAAGCCAGGGCATGTGGTATCAGAGTGTCGTAGAGCACAGGGATTGTGCTTGGTTTGTGGTGCCCCGGACCACAAGGTTGGGAACTGCCCGAACAGGGGGAGTTTATCAGCTTTCTCTGGTCCTTCAGTTAGAGGACCAGCGCCAGTCCAGCAGCAGCAGCAGTTGCAGTACCCGCTCCCGAGGCCATTGCTGACGCAGGCCCAGGCATTCCAGCAGCAGAGACCGCAGCAGTATGCTCAGGCCCAAGCCCTGATCCAGAGCAGATAGAGGGATTTTCAGCAGAGGGGACCTGCCCCTATAGGACATGGTCAAGTGCTGGCCTTGACCATGGAAGAAGAAGGAGTAACACCAGGTGAGGTAGTGGCAGGTACTATGCTCGTCAACACCTTTCCAGCTTCAGCTTTATTTGATTCTGGTGCATCGCATTCATTTATGTCAGCACGATTCGCGACACGGATAGGATTGGAGCCCGAGTCGTTATCAGTAAGGCTCAATATACTCACTGGTAACGGACTTGTGGGAGTCGATAGAGTATTTTTCTCGTGTCGAATCGTAGTTAGCAGTAGAGAGTTTTCCGCTAGATTGATAGAATTCCCGATGGCCGATTATGATGTAGTCTTAGGGATGGATTGGTTGAGGGACCAGTATGCTAGGATAGACTGCCACATTGGCAAGGTTGTTTTTAGCATTCCAGGAGAGCCGGAGTTTTCTTTCTCTCGAGGCGAGGTTGAGCCTTCTCCTCCAGTATTGCGAATGGCAGTAGCAGCAGTTCAATTGCCCAGGATAGTGGATGAGTTCCCAGATGTTTTTCCAGAAGGGCTTCCAGGTATGCCGCCAGAGCGGGAGATTGAGTTCACCATAGACTTGATTCCCGGGACAGCCCCGGTGTCAGAGAGAGTCTACAGGATGGCGCCATCAGAGTTGGAGATCTTGTACAAGATGATTGAAGAGCTTAGAACCAAGGGATTCATTCGTGCTAGTGGATCGCCTTGGGGAGCCCCGATGCTTCTTGTGAAAAAGAAGGATGGTACGTCCAGGTTATGTGTTGATTATCGTACCTTGAACTCAGTGACAATCAAGAACAGATATCCTCTTCCGAGGATAGATGACTTGTTTGATCAACTTAAAGGGGCAACTGTATTCTCGAAGATTGACTTGCGCTCAGGATATCATCAGATCAGAGTCAGAGAGCAGGACATCCCGAAGACAGCTTTCAGATCGAGATACGGGCATTGGGAGTTCCTTGTTATGCCATTTGGAGCAACCAATGCACCGACAGTATTTATGGACCTCATGAATCGCATTTTCATGCCTTACTTGGATCAGTTTGTGATCGTATTCCTAGACGACATTCTGGTCTACAGCAAGAATGAGGCGGAGCATGTGCAACATCTCAGGGTTGTTCTTCAGATACTCAGGGAGCACCAGTTATATGCCAAGTTCAGTAAATGCGAGTTCTGGCTCGATCGCATTTCATACTTGGGTCATATCATCACCAGAGGAGGAGTAGAAGTGGATCCCCAGAAGATCGTGGCCATTGAGTCATGGCCGGTGCCCAGCACAGTTGCAGAGGTTCGTAGTTTTCTTGGATTGGCCGGCTACTACCGACGATTTGTTTCGGACTTCGCTCAGATCTCGGCGCCGCTGACCCAGTTGACCCGCAAGGATGCACAGTTTGCTTGGACAGCAGAGTGCCTGGAATCTTTTGAGAAGTTGAAGCGAGGCTTAATGACGGCTCCTATTCTCACGCTTCCTGATGGGACCGGAGGATTTTCGGTATACTGTGACGCTTCAGACAGAGGTTTAGGAAGTGTTCTGATGCAGCATGGGAAGGTAATAGCTTATACATCACGGCAACTTCGTGATCATGAGAGGAATTACCCAACCCATGACTTGGAGCTGGCAGCAGTGGTGTTTGCACTCAAGTTGTGGAGGCATTATTTGTATAGAGATAGGGTGGAGATCTTTACCGACCACAAGAGCCTGAAATATGTTTTCACCCAGAAAGATCTTAACATGCGTCAGAGGAGATGGCTGGAGCTACTTGTGGATTATGATGTCAACCTGCAGTATCATCCTCGAAAGGCCAATGTTGTTGCGGATGCATTGAGCAGGAGAGCGGGAGCTTATTTTCTAACAGCGCAACCAGAGCTGTTAGCAGATCTTCAGAAAATGGATATTGAAGTTGTTCTCCCTTCCAGTGTGGCCTTGATGGCCAGTATGCAAGTTCAGTCCACTATAGTCGAGAGGATCCGGATGGCACAGTCGGCAGATTCCAAGCTTCAGCGACTCAGAGCAGAGTGTGAGGCGGGACAAAGACCAGAGTTATGCGTTCATGAGGATGGTACACTTCGACATGGTAGGCGTCTTTGTGTACCCAGCGGAGATATCCGGCAGGAGGTCATGGCAGAAGCTCATAGTTCGCAGTATTCCATCCATCCGGGCAGTACAAAGATGTACCGTGATATCCGGCAGCATTTCTGGTAGAACGGCATGAAGCGGGAGATAGCTCGATTTGTCTCTCGGTGTTTGGTTTGCCAACAAGTTAAAGCTGAACATCAGAGACCGACAGGACTGCTTCAGCCCTTGCCGATTCCAGAGTGGAAGTGGGAGCATGTGACCATGGATTTCGTGACTGGATTACCAAGATCTCCAGCTGGTAGAGATGCTATTTGGGTTATAGTTGACCGGCTCACGAAAGTGGCTCACTTTCTTCCATTCAGAGTTGGTCAGTCGACGGCTCAGCTAGCGGAGATGTACCTCAGGCAGATTGTCAGGTTGCACGGTGTGCCAGTCAGTATCACCTCGGACCGAGATTCAAGATTTACATCGCACTTTTGGCGTAGCCTGCAGGCGAGTTTAGGGACTCATCTCAAGTTCAGTTCAGCATATCATCCGCAGATAGATGGTCAGTCAGAGCGCACGATCCAGACTCTTGAAGACATATTGCGGTCTTGCACACTTGACTTCGGTGGTTCATGGGAAGATCACTTGCACCTGGTGGAATTCTCGTACAACAACAGTTTCCAGGCCAGTATCCAGATGGCACCGTTCGAGGCACTGTATGGTAGGAAGTGCAGATCCCCGCTAGCCTTGGATGATGTTGGAGAGAGACAGATGCTTGGTCCAGAAATGATTGCCCAGACAGTTGAAGTGGTCAGAAGGGTCAGAGATCATCTTCGAGTTGCCCAAGATCGCCAGTGTCATTGGGCCGATTCTCATCGGCGCCCTCTCGAGTTTTCGGTCGGCGATCATATATTTATGAGGATTTCGCCCAACCGTAGCGTCATTCGTTTCGGCGTACGGAGAAAGCTTAGTCCTAGGTATATAGGGCCGTTCGATATCCTAGAGCGAGTAGGAGATGTATCCTATCGTCTCGCTCTTCCGTCGTCGCTAAGCGAGGTGCATGACGTGTTCCATGTATCCCAATTACGATGGTATATCCCGGACCCGAGCCACATCCTGGATCATTCGGAATTGATTGTTGGTACCAACCTTTCGTATGAGGAGAGGCCCGTGTCTATATTGGACCGGAGAGAGAAGATCCTCAAGAACAAGACTATCAAGTTAGTCCGAGTTGCTTGGGGTCATCACTCTTTGGAGGAGTCAACGTGGGAGCGTGAGGAAGATATCCGATCGCGGTATCCCGACTTGTTTGACTCATGAGGTATAATGTCTTCCTTATGCCTCATGACTTCGATTCCTTGCTTAAATGAGTGATTGCTTGCCTAGTTATAGTTTGCATGTAATTAGTATAGCTTATTCTAGTCTCTCTAACATCTTAATTAAATTCCGAGGACGGAATTCTTTTAAGGTGGGTAGAGTTGTAATGCCAGTTGTTCGTATTACGTATTTAAGAATACGTGTACGTATTTTATCTCGTATTGGCCATGGTTTATCTTGGTTTGGGTTGGCTTGGGTTGGTTCGGCTAGGCTTGATTAGCCTTGGTTCATCATGAACCAAGGGTGAACCCCCTACCTACCACAACCCACCCCATTTATTAACCTCTTTCCATTCTCTCTCCTCATTATTTCCTTTCTTCTTCCTTACTCTCCACCACCAACCAAGAAAACCCTAGCCTAGGCAAGTGCAATCTTGCTTCATGAAGAAACCCACCATTTTTATTGTTCTAATCTCTTATTTGCAACTTTCTAATCCACATTAGAACTTATCATTTTCTATTTTAAAGCTTGGATTTTTGTAGATCTAGAATTTAGTCATTTTTGGATTTTTATGGTTTTGATCTATTAAATTCCCTTGTTTTCAAGTCTTGATGGTTCCATGTGGTAGAGAATTTCCTTCTACCCAATTTTGACCTTTGGAAAGTTGGATTTGGACTTGTTTTGACCAAGTTATAAACTTTGGAAGCTTAGGGTTCAACCATGGAGTTCCTGCTGTTTAGAGAAGACAGTGAGCAGTGCGTGAGCTTTTTAGCTTACGTCACTGAGCTGTGCGCGCTCTTTAGCGCAGCGCAGTAGACCCCATACGATGCCTTTTTGGAAGCGTATGACTCGCATACGCTCGTTTGTGTGACAAGGAGTCGTATGGAGTCCATACGCTACCTTTTTGGAGCGTATGACTTGCATACGCTCACTTGGATAGCCATAAGTCGTATGGAGTCCATACGTTGCTTTTTTGGAGCGTATGACTTGCATACGCTCACTTGGATAGCCATGAGTCGTATGGAGTCCATACGCTGCCTTTTTGGAGCGTTTGACTTGCATACGCTCACTTGGATAGCCATGAGTCGTATGGAGTCCATACGCTGCCTTTTTGGAGCGTATGACTTGCATACGCTCACTTGGATAGCCATGAGTCGTCTGGAGTCCATACGCTGCCTTTTGGAGGCATATGACTCGCATACGCTTGCTGGTGTGACAAGGAGTCGTATGAAGTTCATACGCTGCCTTTTTGGAGCGTATGTCTTGCATACGCTCACTTGTGTGACAAGGGGCCGTATGGACCTCATACGCTGCCCTTTATGAGCGTAGGCTTACCTGAGCGTAGCTTGACTTGAGCGTAGCCTGACCTGAGCGTATGACCTTTGCACTGAGCGTATGGCCTTGGCTGACTTGGTCTTATGTCAGCATGTCACTTTGGTATTATTTTCTTTAAGCTTGGCTCTTCTATAGCCCTGTATATTGATATTTTATTAGATATTTTACGCCCATTTTATATCCTTACGCCTTTTGTCATGAACTTGATAATCATGAATTTATTTAATAGGTTTGTTAATAATAATTGAACATGGCATGGCAGGACAAGCATACCTGGCATGATTATCTCGAATTGCTGTTGCGACGGCTAACGTGACATGACCTGACAAGAATGACTAACCTGGACACCGTGGATGATTGCGTTTGCACAATAAACCAGTATTGTCTTGCATCATGTCTAGGATGGGATCCCTAAGTACCACGGTCAGGGATACCTACTGTAATTAACTAAGAGTAATAAACTAGAATAATTCAGTAGACATGAAGAGATTCCCAGCTACAGGCAATCCCGTTATCTGGGCGCAATAAGTGGACTTGTAGCCTACCGACGAGTAGGGCACACTTCCAGCACACAGTCATGTGGTATATCCTTCATAAATGGACATTCGACCTGGATAACTGGGATGGTCTGCAGGGCTTGTGGCTGTTGAAATAATCTCATTGCATCTTGCTAGTAACTAGGCCTGTGATAACCCTAGCTAGTTAAAGTATCAAGTCATACTTTTGATTGGCCGTGATTGATTGGATGAAGTTATTCCAGCTTAGTCTTATCCTGATTCTGTGCAAGATCGTGACAAGACACGATTATTGATGCTTGCCTTGACAATAACGATCGGGGGACCAGTTCTGTTCAGGCGAAGGGTTACAACCCCGGTCCTTGTTTGGTTTAAGGGTTGTAACCTGGCTCCCGGAGCAGTTCTGTGTCTTCCCTTCGGTTATTGTCTTATTTGTACCCCGTGCCATGCTTGTCATGTTCTATCTTACTTCAGCAACATGATTATCTATAATGGCCTTAATAATAAAGATCAGGAGTCCAGTTCTGTTCAGGCGAAGGGTTACAACCCCGGTCCTTGTTTGGTTTAAGGGTTGTAACCTGGCTCCCGGAGCAGTTCTGGTCTTCTCTTCGTTTATTGTCTTATTACCTTATCCTTAGTATTTGAGACGGATTTCCATTCAGGTGAAGGATTGCAACCCCGGTCCTTGTTTGGTTTAAGGGTTGTAGTCTGGCTACTTGAATGGTTTCCTCGTACTCAATTATTGTTGTTATTTCTGATAATTTAACTTTAATGTTCCTTACTATATGCTGGTTTTAGTTTCTAAGTGAAGCCTCCTTTGTGGCACTTGCTCTTTCTGGGGTCTGACCCAGCTGGTTTTGTGTGGCCAGATATCGGAGCAGCTCCAGAGGATCCACCGATCTTCCAGCCAGATGGTGACCACTAGATGGAACCCTGACAACGAGTAGGTTTCTTTTTGTCCTCCCACTTATTTGTAGAAAATTATTCTTTTGAGGCGTTTAGCTGGCGAGCACGTGTTAGCTCGATTGCATCTTTATTTACTGTCTGCCTACGGGCTGTAACATGATTGACAGATCCTAGGGTTGATCATGTATGACTGAACTCTTGCTAGTCCTGGCATTTTGTACGACTAGCTTCATGATCATCCAATATGTAATGTATGGGACGCCTTGCTATTATATATTTGGTGCTCTGACATCTTGTAATTACTATTGCTTGCTTGTGATTGAGACAATAGGCTTGTTCATGACCTTAGGAGACTGCTGGCTTGTAGTTAAACCCTCGTGTATCTAGACAGCCGTGACCGTATAGTGAGATGGATTCCATTTCATATACGTAGCTGGCTATGTCTGCCCCCGCTCTCCAGTATTCTGGTTCTGGGGCGTGACATGGTTTAAGTGGTGGCCCATGCAGGTCTTGTAAATCAAGATATGTGAGGGTTTACCGAATAGATGTCTCAATCAGTATTCATCCTTGATCTCTGCTCGTATCTTCTGAATCCCTGGATTCTTGTCCTGATCATATGCTTGTATCGTTGATCTGTCCTGGTCCTTCCTTATTGTTCCCTATGTCGTCTTCTTCAGCGGCATTGTTCGTGGTCCTACTGACCAGCAAGGCGGAGCACCTCCCGCGGACCAGCAGCAACCTAGAGATCAAGCCCAGCATTCCGGAGTAGCCTCTAGAGTCGTGCCTTCTGGCGGAGAGCCACCAGTCCAGCCATTTCAACCAGTAGAACATGATGACGACACTTTGGTAGGACTCGTCAGGACCTTGATAGCTTTCCAAGACCGGCGTGGAGATGCCTTGCACCAGGCAGTGACGGATGCTTTGACCCGGGGTGGTCATCAGGGTAACAGCGCGGCTAACAGCTTCAAGCGCCTGAACCCTCCATTCTTCGACGGCAGCGAAGATGCGATCGCCGCGGATGCTTGGCTTCAGGATACCGAAGTGATTCTAGAAGCAGCCAGGACTCTAGAAAACGAAAAGGTGGCCGTAGTGCGCCTGCAGTTGATAGATCTTGCCCGCAGTTGGTGGGCGGCGCAGACTGAGGGATTAGTGGCACCCATTGCTTGGGCAGTGTTCAGAGAGAGATTCCAGACGAAGTATTTTGATGCTGTGGCTCGGTATGACTTACAGACGAGGTTTACCAACCTGAAGCAAGGTGGCAGTACGGTCGACGGATATGCGACCGAGTTTTCCAGGCTCAGTCGGTTTGCTCCTACCCTGGTGGCAACCGAGTATGATAGAGCCCAGCGGTTCCAGCAAGGGCTTCACCTGGAGATTCTATTGGCGGTTGAGCAGTTTGAGCATCAGACTTTTTAATGCAGTCTTGAGAGCAGCCCGGAGGCATGAGTGTACCTCCCAGAGGATTGTGGATAGGACCGGAGGTAGGAAGCGGTCCCACAGTCAGATGCACAAATCATCAGCTCCAGCCCCGGCAGCTAGAGGTTTAACTATTGGAACTCCGAGGCGGGCGGCCTCGGTGACGTCGGTTCAGCATTCTACCCCGACGCACCCTCAGCAACAGAAGCAGAAGCAGTCTTCCGTAGTGGGATGTTCACACTGCGGGAAGCCAGGGCATGTGGTATCAGAGTGTCGTAGAGCACAGGGATTATGCTTGGTTTGTGGTGCCCCGGACCACAAGGTTGGGAACTGCCCGAACAGGGAGAGTTCATCAGCTTTCTCTGGTCCTTCAGTTAGAGGACCAGCGCCAGTCCAGCAGCAGCAGCAGTTGCAGTACCCGCTCCCGAGGCCATTGCTGACGCAGGCCCAGGCATTCCAGCAGCAGAGACCGCAGCAGTATGCTCAGGCCCAAGCCCTGATCCAGAGCAGACAGAGGAATTTTTAGCAGAGGGGACCTGCCCCTAGAGGACATGGTCAAGTGCTGGCCTTGACCATGGGAGAAGAAGGAGTAACACCAGTTGAGGTAGTGGCAGGTACTATTCTCGTCAACACCTTTTCAGCTTCAGCTTTATTTGATTCTGGTGCATCGCATTCATTTATGTCTGCACGATTCGCGACACGGATAGGATTGGAGCCCGAGTCGTTATCAGTAAGACTCAATATACTCACTGGTAACGGACTTGTGGGAGTCGATAGAGTATTTTCTTCGTGTCGAATCGTAGTTAGCAGTAGAGAGTTCCCCGCTAGATTGATAGAATTCCCGATGGCCGATTATGATGTAGTCTTAGGGATGGATTGGTTGAGGGACCAGTATGCTAGAATAGACTGCCACATTGGCAGGGTTATTTTTAGCATTCCAGGAGAGCCGGAGTTTTCTTTCTCTCGAGGCGAGGTTGAGCCTTCTCCTCCAGTATTGCGAATGGCAGTAGCAGCAGTTCAATTGCCCAGGATAGTGGATGAGTTCCCAGATGTTTTTCTAGAAGGGCTTCCAGGTATGCCGCCAGAACGGAAGATTGAGTTCACCATAGACTTGATTTCGGGACAGCCCCGGTGTCAGAGAGAGTCTACAGGATGGCGCCATCAGAGTTGGAGATCTTGTACAAGATGATTGAAGAGCTTAGAACCAAGGGATTCATTCGTGCTAGTGGATCGCCTTAGGGAGCCCCGATGCTTCTTGTGAAAAAGAAGGATGGTACGTCCAGGTTATGTGTTGATTATCGTACCTTGAACTCAGTGACAATCAAGAATAGATACCCTCTTTCGAGGTTAGATGACTTGTTTGATCAACTTAAAAGGGCAGCTGTATTCTCGAAGATTGACTTGCGCTCAGGATATCATCAGATCAGAGTCAGAGAGCAGGACATCCCGAAGACAGCTTTCAGATCGAGATACGGGCATTGGGAGTTCCTTGTTATGCCATTTGGAGCAACCAATGCACCGGCAGTATTCATGGACCTCATGAATCGTATTTTCATGCCTTACTTGGATCAGTTTGTGATCGTATTCCTAGATGACATTCTGGTCTACAGCAAGAATGAGGCGGAGCATGAGCAGCATCTCAGGGTTGTTCTTCAGATACTCAGGGAGCACCAGTTATATGCCAAGTTCAGTAAATACGAGTTCTGGCTCGATCACATTTCGTACTTGGGTCATATCATCACCAGAGGAGGAGTAGAAGTGGATCCCCAGAAGATCGTGGCCATTGAGTCAGGGCCGGTGCCCAGCACAGTTGCAGAGGTTCGTAGTTTTCTTGGATTGGCCGGCTACTACCGGCAATTTATTTCGGACTTCGCTCGGATCTCGGCACCGCTGACCTAGTTAACCCGCAAGGATGCACAGTTTGCTTGGACAGCAGAGTACCTGGAATCTTTTGAGAAGTTGAAGCGAGGCTTAATGACGGCTCCTATTCTCACGCTTCCTGATGGGACCGGAGGATTTTCGGTATACTGTGACGCTTCAGGCAGAGGTTTAGGATGTGTTCTGATGCAGCATGGGAAGGTAATAGCTTATGCATCACGGCAACTTCGTGATCATGGAAGGAATTACCTAACCCATGACTTGGAGCTGGCAGCAGTGGTGTTTGTACTCAAGTTGTGGAGGCACTATTTATATAGAGATAGGGTAGAGATCTTCACCGACCACAAGAGCCTGAAATATGTTTTCACCCAGAAAGATCTTAACATGCGTCAGAGGAGATGGCTGGAGCTACTTGTAGATTATGATGTCAACCTGCAGTATCATCCTGGAAAGGCCAATGTTGTTGCGGATGCATTGAGCAGGAGAGCGGGAGCTTATTTTCTAACAGCGCAACCAGAGCTGTTAGCAGATCATCAGAAAATGGATATTGAAGTTGTTCTCCCTTCCAGTGTGGCCTTGATGGCCAGTATGCAAGTTCAGTCCACTATAGTCGAGAGGATCCGGATGGCGCAGTCGGCAGATTCCAAGCTTCAGCGACTCAGAGCAGAGTGTGAGGCGGGACGAAGACCAGAGTTATACGTTCATGAGGATGGTACACTTCGACATGGTAGGCGTCTTTGTGTACCCAGCGGAGATATCCGGCAGGAGGTCATGGCAGAAGCTCATAGTTCGCAGTATTCCATCCATCCGGGCAGTACGAAGATGTACCGTAATATCCGGCAGCATTTCTGCTAGAACGGCATGAAGCAGAAGATAGCTCGGTTTGTCTCTCGATGTTTGGTTTGCCAACAAGTTAAAGCTGAACATCAGAGACCGGCAGGACTGCTTCAGCCCTTGCCGATTCTAGAGTGGAAGTGGGAGCATGTGACCATAGATTTCGTGACTGGATTACCTAGATCCCCAGCTGGTAGAGATGCTATTTGGGTTATAGTTGACCGGCTCACGAAAGTGGCTCACTTTCTTCTATTCAGAGTTGGTCAGTCGACGGCTCAGCTAGCGGAGATGTACCTCAGGCAGATTGTCAGGTTGTACGGTGTGCCAGTCAGTATCACCTCGGACCGAGATTCAAGATTTATATCGCACTTTTGGCGTAGCCTGCAGGCGAGTTTAGGGACTCATCTCCAGTTCAGTTCAGCATATCATCCGCAGACAGATGGTCAGTCAGAGCGCATGATCCAGACTCTTGAAGACATGTTGCGGTCTTGCACACTTGACTTCGGTGGTTCATGGGAAGATCACTTGCACCTGGTGGAATTCTCGTACAACAACAGTTTCCAGGCCAGTATCCAGATGGCACCGTTCGAAGCACTGTATGGTAGGAAGTGCAGATCTCCGCTAGCCTTGGATGATGTTGGAGAGAGACAGATGCTTGGTCCAGAAATGATTGCCCAGACAGTTGAAGTGGTCAGAAGGGTCAGAGATCATCTTCGAGTTGCCCAAGATCGCCAGCGTCATTGGACCGATTCTCATCGGCGCCCTCTCGAGTTTTCGGTCGGCGATCATGTATTCCTGAGGATTTCGCCCAACCGTGGCGTCATTCGTTTCGGCGTACGGGGAAAGCTTAGTCCTAGGTATATAGGGCCGTTCGATATCCTAGAGCGAGTAGGAGATGTATCCTATCGTCTCGCTCTTCTGCCGTCGCTAAGCGAGGTGCATGACGTGTTCCATGTATCCCAATTACGACGGTATATCCCGGACCCGAGCCACATCCTGGATCATTCGAAATTGGTTGTTGGTACCAACCTTTCGTATGAGGAGAGGCCCGTGTCTATATTGGACCGGAGAGAGAAGATCCTCAAGAACAAGACTATCAAGTTAGTCCGAGTTGCTTGGGGTCATCACTCTTTGGGGGAGTCAACGTGGGAGCGTGAGGAAGATATCCGATCGCGGTATCCCGACTTGTTTGACTCATGAGGTATAATGTCTTCCTTATGCCTCATGTCTTCGATTCCTTGCTTGAATGAGTGATTGCTTGCCTAGTTATAGTTTGCATGTAATTAGTATAGCTTGTTCTAGTCTCTCTAATATCTTAATTAAATTCCGAGGACGGAATTCTTTTAAGGTGGGTAGAGTTGTAATGCCTATTGTTCGTATTACGTATTTAAGAATACGTGTACGTATTTTATCTCGTATTGGCCATGGTTCATCTTGGTTTGGGTTAGCTTGGGTTGGTTCGGCTAGGCTTGATTAGCCTTGGTTCATCATGAACCAAGGGTGAACCCCCTACCTACTACAACCCACCCCATTTATTAACCTCTTCCCATTCTGTCTCCTCATTATTTCCTTTCTTCTTCATTACTCTCCACCACCAACCAAGAAAACCCTAGCCTAGGCAAGTGCAATCTTGCTTCATGAAGAAACCCACCATTTTTATTATTCTAATCTCTTCTTTGCAACTTTCTAATCCATATTAGAACTTGTCATTTTTTATTTTGAAGCTTGGATTTTTGTAGATCTAGAATTTTGTCATTTTCGGATTTTCATGGTTTTGATCTATTAAATTCCCTTGTTTTCAAGTCTTGATGGTTCCATGTGGTAGAGAATTTCCTTCTACCCAATTTTGCCCTTTGGAAAGTTAGATTTGGACTTGTTTTGACCAAGTTATAAACTTTAGAAGCTTAGGGTTCAACCATGGAGTTCCCGCTGTTTGGAGAAGACAGTGAGCAGTGCGTGAGCTTTTTAGCTTGCGTCACTGAGCTGTGCGCGCTCTTTAGCGCAGCGCAGTAGACCCCATACGCTGCCTTTTTGGAAGCGTATGACTCGCATACGCTCGCTTGTGTGACAAGGAGTCGTATGGAGTCCATACGCTGCCTTTTTGGAGCGTATGACTTGCATACGCTCACTTGGATAGCCATGAGTCGTATGGAGTCCATACGCTGCCTTTTTGGAGCGTATGACTTGCATACGCTCACTTGGATAGCCATGAGTCGTATGGAGTCCATACGCTGCCTTTTTGGAGCGTATGACTTACATACGCTCACTTGGATAGCCATGAGTTGTATGGAGTCCATACGCTACCTTTTTGGAGCGTATGACTTGCATACGCTCACTTGGATAGCCATGAGTCGTATGGAGTCCATACGCTGCCTTTTGGAGGTATATGACTCGTATACGCTCGCTGGTGTGACAAGGAGTCGTATGAAGTTCATACGCTGCCTTTTTGGAGCGTATGTCTTGCATACCGTCACTTGTGTGAAAAGGGGCCGTATGGACCTCATACGCTGTCCTTTATGAGCGTAGGCTTACCTGAGCGTAGCTTGACTTGAGCGTAGCCTGACCTGAGCGTATGACCTTTGCACTGAGCGTATGGCCTTGGCTGACTTGGTCTTATGTCAGCATGTCACTTTGGTATTATTTTCCTTAAGCTTGGCTCTTCTATAGCCCTGTATATTGATATTTTATTAGATATTTTACGCCCATTTTATATCCTTACGCCTTTTGTCATGAACTTGATAATCATGAATTTATTTAATAGGTTTGTTAATAATAATTGAACACGGCATGGCAGGACAAGCATACCTGGCATGATTATCTCGAATTGCTGTTGTGACGGCTAACGTGACATGACCTGACAAGAATGACTAACCTGGACACCGTGGATGATTGCGTTTGCACAATAAACCAGTATTGTCTTGCATCATGTCTAGGATGGGATCCCTGAGTACTACGGTCAGGAATACCTACTGTAATTAACTAAGAGTAATAAACTAGAATAATTCAGTAGACATGAAGAGATTCCCAGCTACAGGCAATCCCGTTATCTGGGCACAATAAGTGGACTTGTAGCCTACCGACGAGTAGAGCACACTTCCAGCACACAGTCATGTGGTGCATCCTTCATAAATGGACATTCGACCTGGATAACTGGAATGGTCTGCAGGGCTTGTGGCTGTTGAAATAATCTCATTGCATCTTGCTAGTAACTAGGCCTGTGATAACCCTAGCTAGTTAAAGTATCAAGCCGTACTTTTAATTGGCCGTGATTGATTGGATGAAGTTATTCCAGCTTAGTCTTATCCTGATTCTGTGCAAGATCGTGACAAGACACGATTATTGATGCTTGCCTTGACAATAACGATCGGGGGACCAGTTCTGTTCAGGCGAAGGGTTACAACCCCGGTCCTTGTTTGGTTTAAGGGTTGTAACCTGGCTCCCGGAGCAGTTCTGTGTCTTCCCTTCGGTTATTGTCTTATTTGTACCCCGTGCCATGCTTGTCATATTCTATCTTACTTCAGCAACATGATTATCTATAATGGCCTTAACAATAAAGATCAGGAGTCCAGTTCTGTTCAGGCGAAGGGTTACAACCCCGGTCCTTGTTTGGTTTAAGGGTTGTAACCTGGCTCCCGGAGCAGTTTTGGTCTTCTCTTCGTTTATTGTCTTATTACCTTATCCTTAGTATTTGAGATGGATTTCCATTCAGGTGAAGGATTGCAACTCCGGTCCTTGTTTGGTTTAAGGGTTGTAGTCTGGCTACTTGAATGGTTTCCTCGTACTCAATTATTGTTGTTATTTCTGATAATTTAACTTTAATGTTCCTTACTATATGCTGGTTTTAGTTTCTAAGTGAAGCCTCCTTTGTGGCACTTGCTCTTTCTGGGGTCTGACCCAGCTGGTTTTGTGTGGCCAGATATCGGAGCCACTCCAGAGGATCCACCGATCTTCCAGCCAGATGGTGACCACTAGACGGAACCCTGGCAACGAGTGGGTTTCTTTTTGTCCTCCCACTTATTTGTAAAAAATTATTCTTTTGAGGCGTTTAGCCGGCGAGCACGTGTTAGCTCGATTGCATCTTTATTTACTGTCTGCCTACGGGCTGTAACATGATTGACAGATCCTAGGGTTGATCATGTATGACTGAACTCTTGCTAGTCCTGGTATTTTGTACGACTAGCTTCATGATCATCCAATATGTAATGTATGGGACGCCTTGCTATTATATATTTGGTGCTCTGACATCTTGTAATTTCTATTGCTTGCTTGTGATTGAGACAATAGGCTTGTTCATGACCTTAGGAGACTGCTGGCTTGTAGTTAAACCCTCGTGTATCTAGACAGCCATGACCGTATAGTGAGATGGATTCCATTTCATATACGTAGCTGGCTATGTCTGCCCCCGCTCTCCAGTATTCTGGTTCTGGGGCGTGACATCTAGCTTGTAGTGTTGTAGTTTGCGGGCATTCCTTACCCGCCCAGTTGATAGAATTTCCTGTTGGAAATTTCGACGTTATCTTAGGCATGGACTGGCTGAAAGACAGTCATGCGACAATAGATTGTCGTAGTGGGAGTATATCTTTTGATATTCCAGGCATGAAGAAATTTACCTTAGTTAGATCATAGGCAACTCAGCAAGAGCAGGGAGTAATAACAGCAATGGAAGAAGTTCAAGTTCCGAAGGTAGTTGAAGAATTTCTAGACGTATTTCCCGAAGAACTTCCAGGTCTACCACCGGTTAGAGATATTGAGTTCAGTATAGAATTGGCACCTGGGACTAAACCGATATCAGATCGGGTTTACAGAATGGCAGATTCGGAGCAGGCCAAGGTATATCAGCACATAGAGGAACTGAAGGAGAAGAAGTTTATCCAAGCTAGCATATCACCATGGACAGCACCAGTGGTACTTGTGGGGAAGAAGGATGGATCATCCAGATTGTGTATCGACTACAGGAAGCTTAACGCGGCAACAGTAAAGAATAAGTACCCACTACCCAGGATCGACGACTTATTTGATCAGTTGAGCAGGACCAGAGTCTTCTCCAAGATAGATCTTCGTTCAGGGTACCATCAGGTGAGGGTTCGGAAGGAAGACATTCCCAAGACAGCATTCAGGTCGAAGTATGGGCATTATGAATTCTTGGTAATGCCATTTGGTTTGACCAATGCTCCAGCAATATTCATGGATTTGATGAACCGCATCTTTATGCCGTATTTAGATTAGTTTGTCGTGGTATTTCTCGACGACATTCTTGTGTACTCTGCTAGTGAAGAGGAGCATGAAGACCACCTCAGGAAAGTGTTGCAGGTTCTGAAAGGGAACCAGTTGTATGCCAAGCTCAGCAAGTGTGAGTTCTGGATGGACCACATTTTATTTTTGGGTCATATTGTATCAGGAGCTGGAGTAGCAGTGGATCCCAAGAAGGTAGAAGCAGTAGAGAGTTAGCCAGTACCCAAGACCGTAGCTGATGTACGGAGTTTCTTGGGATTGGCAGGATATTACAGAAGATTTGTGTCAGATTTTGCAAGACTCTCAGCACCCATGACCCGCTTGACATGGAAGGATGTGCCATTCGTTTGGTCGGCAGAATGCCAATCATCGTTTGAGAATTTGAAGCAGAAGTTGATATCAGCGCCTATTCTTACATTGCCAGTTGGATCCGGAGGTTTTACTGTATATTATGATGCGTCAGGTAAAGGACTTGGATGTGTCCTCATGCAGCACGGGAAGGTGATAGCATATGCATCTAGGCAGCTTCGAGACCACGAGAAGAATTACCCAACTCATGATTTGGAGTTAGCGGCAGTAGTATTTGCTTTGAAGCTATGGAGACATTACTTATATGGTGACCGAGTAGACATGTACACAGACCATAAAAGTCTGAAGTACATCTTTACCCAGAAGGAACTGAACATAAGGCAGAGAAGATGGCTAGAGTTGATCAAGGATTATGACGTGGAGCTTCAGTATCATCCAGGCAAGGCTAATGTGGTAGCAGACGCTCTTAGCAGAAGAGGCAGCGCATTTATGTTAACAACGCAGAAGCACATCTTAGAAGACCTTCAGGAGATGGGCATCGAAGTTATACTTCCTAATAATATAGGAATTCTGGCGAGTCTACAAGTTCAATCCGACTTGGTAGGCAGGATCAAGGCAGCTCAGGCACAGGACCCAAGGATTCAGAAGCTTAGGACAGAATGTGAGTCAGGGCTCAGGAAAGAGATGCAAATTCATGAAGACGGTACACTTAGGTTTGGATCACGTCTATGTGTGCCTAGTGGAGATATCAGACAGGAAGTTATAGCAGAAGCTCACAGTTCCCAGTATTCTATACATCCTGGAGGGACCAAGATGTACCAAGATATCAAGCAGCACTTCTGGTGGAATGGAATGAAGAGGGAGATAGCTAGATTTGTTTCCCGTTGCTTGATATGTCAGCAGGTAAAGGCAGAACAGCAGAGGCCAGCTGGATTATTGCAACCGCTTCCCATCCCGGAATGGAAATTAGAGCATATTACAATAGACTTTGTGACCGGTTTACCGAGATCACCAAGTGGTAAAGATGCTATTTGGGTGATAGTAGATCGGCTTACAAAGGTAGCATACTTTCTTCCTTTCAGAGTAGGACAATCTACAGAAAAGTTAGCAGAGTTGTATATGCAACAGATAGCCAGGCAGCATGGAGTCCCTGTCAGTATTGTGTCAGACAGAGATACCCGCTTTATATCACATTTCTGGAAGAGCTTGCATCATAGTCTGGGTACCAAGTTAAGATTTAGCACGGCTTACCACCCACAGACGGACGGGCAGTCAGAAAGGACAATTCAGACCTTGGAAGATATGTTGCGAGCTTGCACTCTGGATTTTGGAGGATCTTGGGAAAGCCACCTGCACTTGGTCGAGTTCTCATACAACAACAGTTATCATGCCAGTATCCAGATGGCGCCATTTGAGGCACTATATGGTAAGAAGTGCTGGTCACCGCTTGCATGGGATGATATCGGAGAGAGAAAGATGCTAGGCCCAGAAATGATTATCCAGACGGTTGAAGTGATTAAGGGAATTAGAGAGCGACTTCGTGTTACGCAGGATCGGCATCGTCATTGGGCGGACCAGCATCGTAGGCCGCTAGAGTTTTCTGTTGGGGACCACGTGTTCTTGCGGATCTCACCTACCCGTGGGGTCATTAGATTTGGCGTTCGTGGGAAGTTGAGTCCACGGTACGTGGGCCCATTTGTTATTCTTGATAGGGTAGGCGATGTTACTTATCGTTTATCCCTTCCACCTTCGTTACGAGAGGTGCATGACGTGTTTCATGTATCTCAATTGCGAAGGTATGTATCGGACCCCAGCCATATCCTCGATCATTCAGAACTGGTTGTTGGTACCAACCTGTCTTACGAGGAGCAGCCTGTGTCCATCTTGGACCGAAGAGAGAAGATACTCAAGAACCGAACAATTAACCTTGTCCGGGTTGCTTGGGGTCATCACTCTTTGGGAGAGTCAACGTGGGAACGTGAGGATGATATCCGATCACGGTATCCACACCTGTTTGACTCACAAGGTATATCTTTTTCTGTGTACCTTGATTGTCTTGATTCCTCATGCTTATCACCTTATGGGTAGAATTGCTTAATACCGTAGATTGTTAAGTATAGATATGTTACTTGCTATGGACATTGTAAAATGATTATTTGATTGAATTGCTTGTACTTAGATTAGCTTAGCCCCGATATTTCTGTCCTGCTTGGGTTTGAAATTCTGAGGACAGAATTTTTCTAAGGAGGGTAGAGATGTCACTCCCCGTTCCCAGAATGCGTATTTTTATACATGTCCAACTCATGTATATTTATTTAGTATTTATCATGTATTTATTTAATATTTATCATGTATTATCCTGTATTTAAATTCCTTTAATTTTATGTTAATCAATTAATCTGCTCTTTAAATTTTCATGTTAATTTATTTCCTGCAATTATATTTCTGTAATTATATTTCTGTACTTTATTTTCTGCTTTTATTCTCTGCTTTAGCTAGGCTTTGGGTTCGGGTTAGCCTTGGTTGGATCCCCTACAACCCGACCCGTTGGACCCGGCCCAACTCCCACCTACCACCCCTTTTCTATTTAAAGCACCCATCTCTTTCTCTCTCCTCATAAACTCACATTCTCACCATTACTCCTCTTCTTCTTCTTCATTACTCTCTCCACCTACCAAGCCGTAGGCAAGTACAACTTGCTCCACATGAGAACCCATGTTTTTATAGTTCATTTATCTTCCTCTCGTGATCCTAAGAGAGTTTAGAACTTAGCATTTTTCATTTCGAAGTCTTAATTTTTGTAGATCTAAAAATAAGTTATTTTCGGATTTTGGTGGTCTTGATCTATCAAACTTCTTTGTTTTCAAGTTTTGATGGTTCTATGTTTTAGAGAGTTTTATTCTACCCAATTTTGACCTTTGGAAAGTTGGATTTGGACTTATTTTGACCAAGTTATGGACTTTTGAAGCTTTGGGGTACAACCATAGAGTTCTTACTGTTTGGAGAAGACAGTGAGCACTGTACGCTAGCTTTTTAGCTTGCGTCAACTGAGCTGTGCGCGCTCTTTAGCGCAGCACAGTATGGAGTCCATACGCTACCTTTTTAGGAAGCGTGTGTCTTGCATACGCTACCTTTTGGAAGCGTATGTCGTATGGAGTCCATACGCTGCCTTTTTGGAGCGTATGACTTGCGTACGCTGACTTGAATGGTCAGGAGTCGTATGAAGTCCATACGCTGCCTTTTTGGAGCGTATGACTTGCATACGCTGAGTTGAATTGTCAGGAGTCGTATGAAGTCCATACGCTGCCTTTTTGGAGCGTATGACTTGCATACGCTGACTTGAATGGTCAGGAGTCATATGGAGTCCATACGCTGCCTTTTTGGGAGCGTATGACTTGCATACGCTCACTTGGATAGTGAGGAGTCGTATGGGGTTCATACGCTGCCTTTTTGGGAGCGTATGTCTTGCATACGCTCACTTGGATGACTAGGGGTCGTATGGAGTCCATACGCTGCTTGACTTGAGCGTAGCTTGACCTGAGCGTACGCTGACTTGAGCGTAGTCTGACTTGAGTGTTTAGGCGCAACTAGACCTGACCCTACTTACCCTGGATCTTCTATAGCCCTGTATATTGATATTTTATTAGATATTTAACGTCCATTTTATATCCTTACGCCTTTTGACATAAACTCGATAAAATCATGATATAATAATATTGTTAAATGGAATGTGCCTTGTGTCCCGATTGATTTTTGGGATACCCAGTAAGACTGGGACTTGATCATGAGAGTTATAGACTCGACCCCCTTTTAATGCTAATTGACTTTCATGCCTTGTCACCATTGATAATGATGGTTATCTTGACTAAATTGATCATGCGTTCCTAGTTGGGACTAAGAGGCTGGCTAGTCGTCTTATTAAATTAAATGAATGAGACACGTTCATGTTATGAACTATTGTAATCGACTGGCTGATCCCGAATATTGACATACATGCACATGCAGGCTTCAATCTATTTATTTATTTATTTACTTATTTATTTTCTATAAAAGAAGCATGTGTACTTTATGGTCAAGGCATGATTACCGTGGTTAGATTTGGTTGTTGTATTATGCTATGTAAGACCTGTAACCTAACCGCACTGGTATCGTTGTAGAGTTGTGCATATCGTACCTCGTACGAAAGTACTCATTTGAATGACCATGATCCACGGCATGGGATTTCACTCAACATAGGGACTATTAAGCTAAATAAAATAATGATTGCATGGAGAGAATGGATTCTCGTATTCTTACATAGCAGCTCCCTTGGGACGAGTAGTACACGACGGGCCGGCTGGTTCCCATAGATACTGTAAACCTGCCATAGATACTGTAAACCTGCCACACGGGCAGGGAACAGTATCTGCTTATACTATTATTGTATATTGTATATTGATGACGGGCGTCCTGCTGGGACTCGTCTAATTCATGCATGGCGCACATGATTCACTGGATAGACTAGCCTTGCTTGCACATAGTAAGAACTGAGGAATCCCTAATTGCATAATTCCAGGATAACTTGGGACTCATAATAGCAAGCCACAGGAGTTGATTGGCCGTTCAAGATGATTTATTTGTGTACTGTACTACTCTGTTACCTAACTGGGATGATCAAAATGTCAGGACATGACGGGCCAACTTCTGTCCTTGTTTGGTTGGGAGGTTGGTTCGAAGTGTCGTGATGTGATGTGAATCCTAGTAGAAAGCAGAGATCTATTATTATATTCTCTTACTTACTGGTTTTAGTTCTCATGTCGTGCTTCCTTGTGGTACTTGCTATTAGAGGCCTAACCTCACTGGTTTTGCATGGCCAGATTTAGAGCCGGTCCCCGAGGATCCAGCTTACTTCTACCTCCAAGATGGTCAACACTAGAAGGATGATCGCAGGAGGACTCGAGTGGGTTTCTTACTTCACCGCTCGTTTTGTCACTTACTTTATACTTAGCCGTTTGGCACCGACATGTTAGTCGGATTGTCTAGTACTTACTTTTACATAATTGTAATTAAAGTCAGACTGCAGCTGATAACAATTGTGTATACTTTTGCTACATTAATCTGGCTATGTTTTGTAAAGCCAGATATCAAGAACATTTTGACAGAGCGTTTGGGACGCCTTAGTGCTTTATCTCACATGTTCTCTATTACTGTTTCTTGTTTGAATGATTGAGACAATAGATGTGAAGTGACCATAGTGAGACTTTCATGTAGTATGCACCCCCTCGTCTTTTAGACAGCATTGATCGTATTATACGGTATTCATCTACCCGTAATACGTAGCTGGCTGAGTCATTCCCCCGCTCTCCAGTATTCTGGTTCTGGGGCGTGACAGATGTTCTTATTGTGGGAAGCCTGGCCATGTGATGGCAGAATGTCGTAGGGTGCAGGGATTGTGCCTGGCTTGTGGAGCGCCGGACCATAGGGTTGGATCCTGCCCGAACAGGGGTGGTTCATCATCGTCCAACCTTTCTAGTTCTTCGGTGAGGGGACCAGCCCCAGTTCTAGTCCAGCAGCAGCAGCAGTATCCATTGTCGAGGCCCTTGGCGTCTCAGACCCAAGTATTCCAGCAACAGAACCCCCAGCAGTATGCGCAAGCCCAAGCCCAGAGTCAGAGCAGGCAGCGAAGATTTCAGCAGAGGGGACCAGCACCCCGAGGGCATGGTCAGGCTATGGCGATGACCGTGGAGGAAGGATTAGCACCCGGAGAGGTAGTGGCAGGTACTATTCTCGTCAACTCCTTTCCAGCTTCAGCTTTATTTGATTCTGGTGCATCACATTCTTTTATGTCTGCACGATTCACGATACGGGTAGGATTGGAGCCCGAGTCATTATCAGTAAGGCTCAATATACTTACTGGTAACGGACTTGTGGGAGTAGATAGAGTGTTTTCTTTTTGTCGGATCGTAGTTAGCGGTAGAGAGTTTCCCGCTAGATTGATAGAGTTCCCGATGGCCGATTATGATGTGGTCTTAGGGATGGATTAGTTGAGGAACCAGTATGCTAGAATAGACTGCCACATAGGTAGGGTTGTTTTTAGCATTCCAGGTGAGCCAGAATTTTCCTTCTCTCGAGGCGAGGTTGAGTCTTCTTCTCCGATATTGCGGATGGCAGTAGCAGCAGTTCAGTTACCCAGGATAGTGGATGAGTTTCCAGATGTTTTCCCAGAAGAGCTTCCAGGTATGCCTCCAAAGCGGGTGATCGAGTTTACTATAGACTTGATCTCCGGGACAGCCCCAGTGTCAGAGAGAGTCTACAGGATGGCACCGTCAAAATTGGAGATATTGTACAAGATGATTGAGGAACTCAGGACCAAGGGATTCATTCGTGCTAGTGGATCGCCTTGGGGAGCCCTGATGCTTCTTGTGAAAAAGAAGAATGGTACATCCAGGTTATGTGTTGATTATCGTACCTTGAACTCAGTGACAATCAAGAACAGATATCCTCTCCCGAGGATAGATGACTTGTTTGATCAACTCAAGGGGGCATCAGTATTTTCGAAGATTGATTTGCGCTCAGGATATCACCAGATCAGGGTCAGAGAGCAGAACATCCCGAAGACAGCTTTCAGATCCCGGTATGGGCATTGGGAGTTCCTTGTTATGCCTTTTGGAGCGACCAATGTGCCGGCAGTATTCATGGACCTCATGAATCGCATCTTCATGCCTTACTTGGATCAGTTTGTGATTGTGTTCTTGGATGACATCCTGGTCTACAACAAGAGTGAGGCGGAGCATGAGCAGCATCTTCGAGTTGTCTTTCAGATCCTCAGAGAGCACCAGTTATATGCCAAGTTCAGTAAATGCGAGTTCTGGCTCGATCGCATTTCGTACTTGGGTCATATCATCACCAGAGGAGGAGTAGAAGTGGATCCCCAGAAGATTGTGGCTATTGAGTCATGGCCAGTGCCCAGCACCGTTGCAGAAGTTTGCAGTTTTCTTGGATTGGCCGGCTACTACCGACGGTTTGTTTCAGATTTTGCTCGAATTTCAGCGCCATTGACCCAATTAACCCGCAAGGATGTGCAGTTTTCTTGGACAGCAGAGTGTCAGAGTTCTTTTGAGCAGTTGAAGCGAGGCCTGACAACCGCTCCCATTCTTACGCTTCCTAATGGAACCGGAGGATTTTCAGTGTATTGTGATGCTTCAGGCAGAGGATTAGGATGTGTTCTGATACAGCATGGGAAGGTAATAGCTTATGCGTCACGACAACTTCGTGATCATGAGAGGAATTATCCCACCCACGACTTGAAGCTGGCAGCAGTAGTGTTTGACCTTAAGTTGTGGAGGCACTACTTGTATAGAGATATGGTGGAGATTTTCACCGACCACAAGAGCCTGAAGTATGTTTTCACCCAGAAGGATCTTAACATGCGTCATAGGAGATGACTAGAGCTACTTATGGATTATGATGTCAACTTGCAGTATCATCTTGGGAAGGCCAACGTTGTTGCAGATGTATTGAGCATGAGAGCAGGAGTTTATTTCCTAACAGCACAGCCAAAATTGTTAGCAGATCTTCAGAAGATGGGAATAGAAGTTGTTCTCCCTTCCAGTGTGGCATTGATGGTCAGTATGCAAGTTCAGTCCACTATAGTCGAGAGGATCCGGATGGCACAGTCAACAGATTCCAAGCTTCAGCGACTCAGAGCAGAGTGTGAGGCAGGACGAAGATCAGAGTTATGCATTCATGAGGATGGTACACTTCAACATGGTAAGCGTCTTTGTGTACCCAGTGGAGATATCAGACAGGAGATCATGTCAGAGGCGCACAGTTCTCAGTATTCCATCCATCATGGCAGTACGAAGATGTACCGTGATATTCATCAGCACTTTTGGTGGAATAGCATGAAGCGGGAGATAGCCCGGTTTGTCTCTCGGTGTTTGGTTTGTCAACAGGTTAAGACTGAACATCAAAGACCGGATGGACTTCTTCAGCCTTTGCCCATTCCAGAGTGGAAGTGGGAGCATGTGACCATAGATTTTGTGACTGGGTTACCTAGATCCCCAGCTGGTAGAGATGCTATCTGGGTTATAGTTGATCGGCTCACGAAGGTGGCTCACTTCCTCCCATTCAGAGTTGGTCAGTCGACAGCTTAGTTAGCAGAGATGTACCTCAGGCAGATTGTCAGGTTGTACGGTGTTCCA
Organism: Iris pallida; assembly: GCA_029216955.1. Classification (NCBI taxonomy): domain Eukaryota; kingdom Viridiplantae; phylum Streptophyta; class Magnoliopsida; order Asparagales; family Iridaceae; genus Iris; species Iris pallida. The sequence goes on along the minus strand of JANAVB010024400.1, from coordinate 32,270,147 downwards.
GTCAGTATCACTTCGGACCGAGATTCCAGATTTACGTCGCACTTTTGGCGTAGCTTGTAAGAGAGTTTGGGGACTCATCTCCAGTTCAGTTCAGCTTATCACCCGCAAACAGATGGCCAGTCGGAGCGCACAATCCAGCCTCTTGAAGACATGTTGCGGTCCTGTACACTTGACTTCGGTGGTTCATGGGAAGATCACTTGTACCTGGTGGAATTCTCGTACAACAACCGTTTCCAGGCCAGCATCCAGATGGAACCGTTCGAGGCACTGTATGGTAGGAAGTACAGATCCCCGCTAGCATGGGACAATGTCGGAGAGAGGCAGATGCTTGGTCTAGAAATGGTTGCCCAGACAGTTGAAGTGGTCCGAAGAGTCAGAGATCATCTTAGAGTTGCCCAAGATCGCCAGCGTCATTGGGCCGATTCTCATCGGCGTCCTCTCGAGTTTTCGGTCGGCGATCATGTATTCCTGAGGATTTTGCCTAACCGTGGCATCATTCGCTTCGGCGTACGGGGAAAGCTTAGTCCTAGGTATATAGGACTGTTCGACATTCTGGAGCGAGTAGGAGATGTATCCTATCGTCTCGCTCTTCCGCCGTCACTAAGCAAGATGCATGACGTATTCCATGTATCCCAATTATGACGGTATATCCCAGACCCGAGCCATATCCTGGATCATTCAGAATTGGTTGTTGGTACCAACCTTTCGTTTGAGGAAAGGCCCGTGTCTATATTGGACCGGAGAGAGAGGACACTCAAGAGCAAGACTATCAAGTTAGTCCGAGTTGTTTGGGGTCATCACTCTTTGGGTGAGTCAACGTGGGAGCGTGAGGATGATATCCGATCGCGATATCCCGACCTGTTTGACTCGTGAGGTATAATGTCTTCCTTATGCCTCATGCCTTTAATTCCTTGCTTGCATGATTGATTGATTATCTAGTTAATGCTTGCTTGCGATTAGAGTAGCTTGTCATTGCTCCTCTAGTCTCTTGATTAAATTCCGAGGACGGAATTCTTTTAAGGTGGGTAGAGTTGTAATGCCTGTGTTCGTATTACGTATTTGGAATACGTATATGTATTTTATCTTGTATTTGCATATCTCCTTGGTTTGGTTGGCTTGGTCTCCTTGGGGTTGGTTTGGTTCGGCTAGGCTTGGTTGCCTTGGTTCATCAAGAACCAAGGGGTGAACCCCCTACCTACCACCACCATCCCCATTTATTAGCCCATATTCATTCTCTCTCTTCATTAACCTCTTCTTCTTCCATTTACTTCTTCACCTACCAGAGAGAGAGAGAGAAAGAGAGGTCTAGGCAAGTGCAACTTGCTTCATGGAGGAACTCCGATTTTATTGCTTCATTCTCTTTCTTACAGTATTCTAACTTACTTTAGAACTTGGTATTTTCACTTTCCATGGCTAGATTTTTGTAGATCTATATTTACATTATTTTTGAATTTTTTAGATTTTGATCTACTTAATCTTATTGTTTCCGAGTTTTGATGGTTCCATGTTGTAGAGAATTTCGTTCTACCCCATTTTGACCTACGGAAGTTCGGATTTGGGCTCCGGATGATAGAGTTATGCAGCTTGGAAGCCATGGCTTATGGTGTTCTTCTTCTCGGAATTTTGGAGAAGATGAACTGTGCTTGACTTGACCGCATGAATATTTCATGCGGCAGGTAAATTCCCTAGCCGCATGAATTAAGCTGACTGCATGAACCCCTAATCGCATGGTAGCACTTGACCGCATGAACCTTCATGCGGTGAGTCTTCCAGCCGCATAAGACTCAACTCAGCCAGCCGCATGAGGCTCTTGTTCTTTTAGCCGCATATGGACCCACTTTCTGAGAGCCGCATAAGGCTCCTGCCCCTTTAGCCACATGCACCCCCTTGCCCTTGCAGTCGCATATGCGCCCACCACATCGAGCCGCATGGAACTCCACTTGACCCCGGCCGTATATACCTGATTGTTAGCCAGCCGCATGAGGCCCAGTCCTTCCTGGCCGCATGGATTTCCAGCAACCCTGAGCCGCATGCGCCTTGGGCTTCCTTCTAGCCGCATGAAGCTGCGCGCCTGCTCCATGTTGAACCCAAACCCTTAGCCGCATGGAACCACATTGATCCAGCCGCATGGACTGTTCTCTTCCAGCCGCATGAGATCATTCCTGGCCGCATATGCCTTAGCCGCATGGCTCTTCTATAGCCCTGTATATTGATATTTTATTATATATTTTACGTCCATGATAATTGAGCCTGACATGATAGTGGCCCGTCGTGGACATGATAATTGAGCCTGACATGAACTTGATAATCACGAATTTACTTGATATGTTTGGACATGATAATTGAGCCTGACACGATAGTGGCCCGTCGTGGCGCACTCCTGACTAGTACACTTGACATGATAACCTGACATGATTTATCTTGAACAGCTATTGCGACGGCTACCTGACATGACATAACCTGTATAAATTACCTGGACACCGTGGGCGATTGTGCTTGTACAAATAAACCAGTCCTGTCTTGCATCATGTCTAGGACAGGGACCCCTGAGTACCACGGTCAGGAGTACCTACTAAAATGGACTAAGGTTAATAACTAGAATAACACAGTAGTCATGAAGAGATTTCCCAGCTACAGGCAATCCCGTTACCTGGGCGCTCCTGGGATCTGTAGCCTGCCGTCGAGTAGGGCACATTTCCAGCACACTCTCATGTGTTGCACCCTTCAAGCTACTTAAGGGTACATGCGTTTCCTGGACGATGTACCCACCTGAATTCAACCCTAATCTTTCGACCTGGGTAACCTGGATGGTCTGCAGGGCTTGTGGCTGTGGAATAATCTCACTGCATCTTGTTAGTAATTAGGCTTGTGACAACCCTAGTTAGTTAAAGTATCAAGCCGTAATTCTTGCTTGGCCGTGAAATAATTGGATGGAGTCTAACCAGTCTAGTCTTGCCCTGATCCTATTCCAGATTACTGTATGACCAGAATGCTTATATTTATTTTACCGATAAATGGTGAGAATTCCAAGTTCTGTTCAGACGAAGGGTTACAACCCCGGTCCTTGTTTGGTTTACGGGTTGTAACCTGGTTATCTGAGTAGTTCCATGGTTATCTCGTCGTATATCATCCTGATATATTTTCTTTATTTCCAGTCCTTACTTTATTTATACTTTTGTGCTGATTGCTAGTTTTAGTTCCTAAGTGAAGCCTCCTTTGTGGCACTTGCTCTTTCTGGGGTCTGACCCAGCTGGTTTTGTGTGGCCAGATTTCGGAGCAGCTCCAGAGGATCTACCGACCTTCCAGCCAGATGGTGGCCACTAGACGGAACCCTGGCAACGAGTGGATTTATTTTTGATCTCCCACTTTATTGTAAAAATATTCTTTTGAGGCATTTAGCCGACGAGCACCTGTTTAGCTCGATTGCATCTTACTTACTGTCTGCCTACGGGCTGTAAGATGATTGACAGATCCTAGGGTTGATCATGTATGACTAAACTCTTGCTAGTCCTGACATTTTGTAACGACTAGCTTCATGATCAGCTGAATATGTAATGTTTGGGATGCCTTACTATTGTATATTTAATGATCATACATCTTGTGACTTCTACTTAATTGCTTGTGATTGAGACACTAGGCTTGTTCATGACCATAGAAGACTGTTGGCTTGTAGTAAACCCTCATGTATCTAGACAGTCGTGATCGTATAGTGAGATGGATCCCATTTCATATACGTAGTTGGCTATGTCTGCCCCCGCTCTCCAGTATTCTGGTTATGGGGCGTGACATGGTTTAAGATGCAATGCCTAACATTATATTTACTCCACAGGACATGTTGATCAAGTCCAACTTACAAGATCGCCCCTTGTACTATACTGGATACATAGGCGACATCAAGGTGGATCGGATGCATATCGACCCCGGCTCGTCAATAAGCATCATCCCGAAATACTTGCTCCAACTTATGGGCATCTCTATGCACCGGCTAGCGGCGACCAACACTGCCATTAGCGGTTTCAACTCAGGAAGGAGCAATCCCTTAGGGAAAATCCGATTGAAATATCAGATTGGTGACCTGAAGACGGAGGTTACCTGCTACGTCATAGATGTAGACACATCTTACAACATCCTCTTGGGACGTCCATGGATACATGACTACATGATCGTGCCATCCACTCTTCACCAGTGCTTCAAGTATGTCAGTAAACACGGCTTCGTGAAGAATGAATTCGCCGACATCGATCCCTTCAAAGGGGTTGAATATTATTACTCTTCGGAGGCTTGTCTATATGACGAATCCAAGAAACATATAACTGACGAACTGGAGGCCATCATAGGGCCAGAGGAACCCGTGAGAATTCATCTCCAGGCCCGTAAATCGGGAAAGGCCGCGCCCCTTGTCGCAACTTTGTATAAAGAGGTGCTCGGTTCTCCTGTCTCACCTGCGCAGTTGGAACCAATGGTCATCCAGCTCTCGAGAGCCAGCCAGGAGCCAAAACCTATCATAGGGCCGATGGTGATCCGATTGCCAAAATCCAATCAAAGGCAACAGGAAGATGCGAGGCCCTCTGTAATGCCGATGGTGATCCGATTGCCAAAATCCACTCAAAGGCAACCAGAAGACACAAAGTCCCTTGCCGAGCCAATTGCCATCCGTCTTCCCAAGACGAGCCGACAACCAAGTGTCGATCCAACACCCTCAGGCAAGTCAATACCACAAGCTGAACCCTTGGTGGTCAAGTTGCCCAAGACAGCATCCCGACCTCTGAGCTTGCAGGGGGTAGCCGAAAAGGACATAGAACTCGCCAAGTACCTGGTTACACAGGTGGATAGCCCCTCTTTTGATGATGTGATCCATGTGGACAAAATTCCTTATTTCATCAATAAGAGGCTACCGTTAGACTATTCTGAGTATGATAAGCTTAATCTAATGTATGCTGTACGGGACTGTCTAGACGTTAACCTGTACACACAGGTGACAACCGTCCATACCCAAAATCAACTTGCTACCATTAAATACACTTACTTCCTGGTCCCAGACAGAAGAGGATGGGATCACACGATCATCTTTGGCCGAAAAGAAGGTCCTCAATCTTTCACGCCACAAGAGTTCGATCTCAGACCCGACGCTGGAAGATTATCGCTCGACCTGTATAGTCCTCAAGCCAAGTACTTTATGCAAAAGTAGGGGTACGACATGGAGGCTACCCCGGGTCTGAATCACGGCAATGGTCGGCGATTGCCTCTACAGCTGTCAGCACCGGCTGGGAAACCTCAGGACTATTATCATAAATCCAGACACGGCCTCGGGTATGTTACACCAGCAATAACGCCCGAGAGTTCCGATGAAGAATGCGAGTGACACTCTCATTCGGCCGAGTCACCCACTTACGACTCCGATAGCAGCATTGGAGATATATTCAGACAGACATTATCTGTCAATATGACATCGCTGATATTGAAGAGAGAGACAAAGACCTACTCGAACCGCTTGAGTTGGAGCCATGGGTCCAACAACTGGATGCACAATGGGAGAAACGCTTTGAACTACGAGACCCTCCCACTGAAGACGAGGTCATGCAAGTTAACCTCGATAATGAATCGTCTCCAAAGCCAATCTTCGTTAGTAAAAGTCTGACAGACGGCGAACGTGAGTCATTGTTGCAACTCATCAGAGAATATATCGACGTCTTTTCCTGGAGCTATAAAGACATGCCAGGGTTAAACCCCGAGATCGCACTTCATACGATCAACATTTATCCGGACGCAAAACAAGTCAAGCAACAACAACGACGGTTCCGTCTAGACATCATGAACTCCATCGAAGCGGAAGTAAACAAGCTTATAGCTAGCAGTTTCATCCGCGACCGTGTAACAGTACACACCGATCCATTGGAAGCTGTTCCGTTGACAGAAGTTATTCTCGCAATCACCGACTACTTCTCCAAATAGGCGAAAGCTATTCCGTTGACAGAAATAAAGACATCAAACGTGATCAGCTTCATAAAACATCACGTCATTAACCGTTTTGGACTGCCAAGAAGGATCATTCATGACAATGGTCCGCAGTTCGTAAGCCATGCCTTCTATCGATTCTGTGACAAGAACCGAATTCAGAATGTGGCTTCAACGGCCTACAATCCGTCAGCTAATGGTCTGGCCGAAGCCTTTAACAAGACCATAATCAAGCTTCTCAAAAAGTTCGTGTCTTCAAACAAGCGCGACTGGAATGAAAAGCTTGGCGAGTGCTTATGGGCATACCGTACCACAATTCAGATGGCCACAGGAAATACGTCGTTCTCTCTGGCTTACGGGAGCGAGGCAGTCCTTCCACTGGAGACCCATATCCCCTTGCTCCGCATAGCCCTTACTTACCGGCCTACCTCGGATGATAATTATCATCGACGGCTACAGGAGCTCGAAGCACTAGACGAGAAGCACTTACAAGCTCAACAATGAATCGATCTCTATCAAGCGCGCATCTTTGGAGCCTTCAAAAAGAAGGTCAAACTGAGAATATTCCAAGTAGGCGACCTCGTCTTGACAGTTCGCAGGCCGATGGTTATGACTCACAAAACTGCCGGTAAGTTCCAACCCAAGTGGGAGGGCCCATTTGTTATCGAGACCGTATTCTCCAACGGCACGTACCGCCCTGCAAAACAAAACAGAGACTTGCTCATGATGCCCGTCAACGGCAAGTTCCTCAAGAAATTTTTTGTCTAAACGACATCTTCCAACTATCTCTCAGATTGTGAGTTATGTACCCTCTGGTACCGTTGAACATACACTCTGATCCCAAATCTCCTAGATTGTTGAGTTATGTACCCTTAGGTACCGCTGAATTTACTCTCTGACCGCTCCGAGTGGATTCATATCGCATCTTCGGGGTTACAAGTCATGTATAATCATAAATCTGAATTCTTTCTCCTACCGGAGTTTGCCTCAAAATCTATTACTCGCACTACCAGTGCGCAGAAGAGTAATAGGTCCACCAAAGATTATTCTTGGTTATCGTGTATCACGTCCATATTACCTCTGATACCGATAGTCTCTTGACTTAACACCTATACCCAACCCGGGATAAAAGACATGGTGTTAAGACCATAAAACCTATCACGTCCATATTACCTCTGTTAGGTTTTGTCTCATAATCCATGCCACCAAAAACCACTCATGATTGTCGTGTGTCATGTCCATATTACCTCTGATACCATTAGTTTTCCCACTTGACACCTGTACCCAACCCAGGATAAAAGACACGGTGTTAAGACCACAAAATCTATTACGTCTATATTTCCTCTGTTGGGTTTTGTTTCAAATCTATTACCAGCACCGCCGGTGCACAGAAGGATAATAGCTCCACGAAAGTTATCCTAATCTATTACTCGCACCATCAGTGTACCAAAGTGTAGTAGGTCCACAAAATATCATTCAAATCTATTTCCTCGCATTTCCAGATGCACAAAAGGGCAATAGGTCCACAAAATTCCCCAACGGGAAAAACAATCACGTCCATATTACCTCTGAGTTGTTTTTCCGTCCATCATAAACAAAGCACGCAATACATAGAACTTCCACGTTGATAGCACCTCTAAGTTGTTCTGTATATCCTCATTCGGCCCACTCTTACCACGTCCTCATTACCTCTTAGTAGGAAGGCTCTACTTTAGACCCATATTTACGACGTTCTCATTACCTCTGAGTAAATATGTTGGTTTTCTCTCCACTTATTATTCGTACTCGTACAGCCAGCACACAAAAAGGATAATAGGTCCACAAATGTCCTCTGTTGATCACAAATGCTGTATTAGGTCCTTTAATACATATACCCCTTCTTAACAATCATATGCTTCTGAAATCCAGCTGTTCCATGGCATTCATTACCCGTTACATAGAACTTTCACGTCCATATTACCTCTGAGTTGTTCTATATATATTCATTTGAGTCCACTCCCACTACGTTCTCATTACCATCAACCTCATATTTACCATGTCCATATCGCCTATGAGTAAATATGTTGGTTCCCTCTCTCAACTTATTATTTGTACCTAAAACTAAGGTATGCCAAGGATGATAAGTCCACATAAAACCTCCAGCAGAAGTATCAAAACCTGTAACGTCCATGCTACCTCTGATAGGATTGCCACACCTAAAACAACTCTACTTTCCATGCTTCTTAATCAAAGTATTCCAAATTTGCAATTTGAAAACTTTGAAGGGGGTCTTGTAGAAGCATAGAAAATATTGCTTTTAGTCCCACATCGGAAAGGAGAAGAAGAAAGGTCTCATTCTATTCTATATATAGAGCCCCTTTGCCGCCTTTGAAAAGGACACCAAAAAGAAAAAGAAAAAGAATCACTCAATTGAGTCACTCGCTGTCATGGCGAAGATGAGTTGTGTTCTGAGTACTAGGCGTCGTCACGGGCTATTATGAAGAAATCCTAGGCGACACGGGCCATACGCTTCAAACGTGTTATGCCAACAGTAAACAAAAGATGCACGCACAAAAATCATGCGCGCTACCGATGGTAAACTGTACAGATTCGTCTCGGGTGCGTTTGCACCAGATATGAGCCGACTCTTAAAGTCCTCCTCCTACTTGGGTGCAGTTATTGTGCTTGAACCAAGTCGGAAGGGAATCTATTGCGGGCCAGACCCCATACGGCCCATTGAAAATGTCGAAGCTTCCAACTTGGACTCTTCATACTACGCACCTTCGGGTGCTAAGTTGAAGAAGTCTAGGGCCATATCGTATATTTTATGTGCGGGCCTATCATAGCTCGTCCTGTCTCGTAGTGTTTTACTAGCCTTAGATAAGGAAGACAATATGATGGTCCCAAAAGTCTTCCTACAACGATCGAGTGCAGTGCTTTACTAGCCGGTGATCAGGGAGCAAATATGATGGTCCCAAAAGTGTTTCTACAACTTTTGAGAGCAAGTGCTTTTACTAGCCTCAGATTAGGAAACAAATATGATACCTACGTACCTGGACACTCGGGATACCTCGGTCCACAAAACAGATAAGAAGGTAGATCAATCTGCTATCAACTTGCGAGCGGTGATTACTCACAAACACAAGAAGAGAGAAGCAACCTTGGCGTGCGATGAGCCCTTTCCAGGACATCACTGCACCCAAGCCATCATCAACTTCCGCTACCACAAGACATTGGCTCCACTATCAAGGCAGTCTGTGTTCTAGCGACTGCGACCTACTGCGCCATTCCAACATTATCTCGAAAATATGATGCCAATTGAAGACGTTGTAACGACCTGCTTTCAATTAGATGCCTTACTCAGATGTTTCAGTTAGGCGCATTGTCTAAGTCAAGCGCATCACAATCTTCTGAAGGAGTCCACCGTCAAATCTTCTTTGAACAAGGAGATCCATAATCCACAGTGCCAACACTCGCCAAGGAGGAGGGTTGGTCAAATTCATTTTTTTCGAGAAGTCAAGAGGGAGACAAACGAAACCCTCTCAAATCGTGACATTCGGTACAACACCTTCTCCTAGGGCCCCCGTACCCATCCAGCCAGAAGATATCCTTCATGCGGCTTAGTCATGAAACATTCCTCATGCGGCTCGGTCATAAGATGGCCTCATGCGGCTCGGTCAGAAGGTATTCATTATGCGGCTTGGTCATGAGACATTCCTTATGTGGCTCGATCTTGAGACGTCCTTCATGCAGCTTAGTCATAAAGCATTCCTCATGCGGCTCGGTCATGAGATGGCCTCATGGGGCTCGGTCAGAAGGCATTCCTCATGTGGCTCGGTCATGAGATGGCCTCATGGGGCTCGGTCAGAAGGCATTCCTCATGCGGCTCGGTCATGAGAAATTCCTCATACGGCTCGGTCATGAGACGTCCTTCATGTGGCTCGGTCATGAGACATTTCTCATGCGGCTCGATCATTAGACATCCTTCATGCGGCTCGATCATGAGACATTCCTTCATGCGGCTCGATCATGAGAAATTACTTCATGCGGCTCGATCATGAGACGTCCTTCATGCTGCTCATGCGACTCGATCATGAGACATTCTTTCATGCGGCTCAGCCATAAGATATTCCTCATGTGGCTCGGCCAGAAGACATCCTTCATGTGGCTCGCCACAGAAAATTAGTTGATGCATGTGACAAGTTGACCAAGTCTCAACCACCCAGATTTGCTCCAACAAAGAAATCTCAACCAACCACCAGTTGGCAGCC